>CM061349.1:146841531-147309031 GCA_030867105.1 Liasis olivaceus
GATGAGACACCCATTCCATATTCCACTTTTTTTATGCTCTGTACTATATTCATTTATTTCAGCAGTAACTTGTCCCTGGACGATTTAAAAAGCAATAGGATAGTGAGTTATCTTTGTTTGTTGAAAGATACACTGAGCAGCACGGTATCATACAGTAGTCTACCAGTATACTTCAGTGCTTGTATACTTCAATACACAATGCCTGGCATAATACTTTAATACATGCTTTGACAGTAGAGATATTGCATCCACTTCCCATTTTAAAATGAATCTTCTGGATGATTGGGTAGGGAAAATGAATCTCAGAGACTGAGTTAGGACAGTATTTGGTCCTGCTAATCATCAGCAATGTGGTAGTATATCTGATTTTGTTTCCCCCACAGTATAATTGTCATTTTGGTTTTTAAAACTATTTTAACCCTTTCTAAGCCACTCAGAGTGTTAACGAGTGTGCAGCTTTAGAAATTGAATGAATGAATGAATAAACTTTGTCCAGTGAGAACTCTAGCAATTTACACTAAACTTTTAAGCAGTTCTTAGAAGCAAATAAACAACATAGAAACAAAAAGGCTACTACTTTATTCAGGACAGGGTCTAAGAAAATGGGGAGAATTGGAGCATCAGCAGAGAGAGAAGAGTTTTGGTCATATAGACTTGGAGTATACGCAGATCACTCTTTCTCATTCAAGAACCAATCCAGAACTTTGGAAATGACCTAATTCACCATTGAATGAGCTAGAAATTGCCCAGTAGAATCAAGTGTCCAAAACTGGATCAAAGCCTTTATGCATATATAAAATGTGAGAAATTTCATTAACATTTATATGTGGTGGGGAGGACTGATTTTGTAAAAAAGTATAACTCGGTTGAAACAGAATTTCATGAAATTTTCAGCAACAATATCATCTTCTATGGGGAACATTTATGCCAAAGTTCATATATATAGATTGAAAGGTTTAAAGCAAGAGGAATCTGGGACAACTGATTGGTGGGCAAGTATCCAGCAACAGCAAAAAAAAAAAAAAAAAACCCGTAGCAAAAGTTATGTTAGAGCAAGACAGGAAAGCAGCATTCATAATTATCAACAAATTAATAAAATTGAGAATAAAATGTATCAATATTATTGCACAGTAATCTATAATAGATTAAGGAGAAAAAAATTCTTGGCACTGCAGACAGTCAACTGTTTGTGGAAGCCTGCAAAGAATGAGCAAAGTCACCTGCATCAAATCATTTCAAAACACAGTAACATCCATCCCTGAAATAGTAGTATTAAAATATTCCTGCTTGCATGGTAGTAAGTAGCAAAGTGCTACTCATTATAATCCAATCTATTACTTCCTCTTCTCTCTCCATTTTGGTTTATTGAGAAAATTACTTCTGCAAAAGCTGTTTGTGCTCCAGAGTTTAGATGGGAGCTTTGAAAAGATCAGACTGGGAGTGAAACCAAACAGGATCAGTTCTGCTTAAGCCTGGGCTTCTAAACAACTTGTCCAAAACCTCCTGGTTCATCTCTAGATTCTGGGATCATCTACATCTACTGACCTTAGGATGGATGGATGGATGGATGATGGATGGATGGATGTATAGATAGATAATCTTATCCCTTCTGTGAGAGTTCAAGTTGGCATACATGGAACTGCCCCCTAGTTTTATTCCTATGACAACAACCCTGTGAGTACTTGTGCATGACTAGCCCAAAAAGCTCCATGTGCATGTTTTAATGCCTGCACACAACCTTGCATCTAATATGATGATGTGAGGTCTATAATATTTAAAGGGAAAGCCATGCTCTCTGGAGAACAGACAAGGTTCAATATATTACAGGGGCATGCTATGTTACTTATTTTACTGAGTTTCAAAATAAGAAAATAATGTGTAACTTGGTTGGTTGAACCGAGTCAGTAACTCTCAGTCAGTAACAAACTTCTTAGCAAAAAGAATAGTTTCCAAAAATTTCTTGTAGCCAGCTAAGGGTTTTTCTATTCTTGTTTTTGCCATTGCATGATCACTGCATGTGTGAGATCTCTCCAGAGAGTTTCAGTAATATTCTTCACAGTCTCAGGACTGTGAAGGCTATTCTAAAACCTTTATCATTCTTTTCTCATGATTGATTTGGAGATTTCTTTTGGCTGATGGTCTTACTGAAACATCCAACTTCTTTTTAGCTTCTTCACTGACTTGGATCTACTTTTTCACTTCTTCACTGACTTGACTTCCATTTGTCTTGCCATCCACACAATATTTTCTATGTTACTGGATGCCATACAACCCCAAAGCATATTACAGCCACCTCCATACTTAATGGTTGGGAAGGTGGGTTTTTTTCTTCAAATGTTTTAATGTTTTTTTCTCCAAAAGTATCCTGTGAAGTTGGGTCTGCCATTTTTCATTTTTGTTTCATCAGCACTTTATTCCAAAAATGTTTCAGAGGTACCAAGATTTTCTTTTGCATAGTTTAGATGATGATTTTTGGGATGTGGAACAGTTCCAGAAGAGAATGTTCATGGTGTATTAGACTTTGCTTTGGTTTTCAACTGTTCCATATAACTTCTCGTTCTTAACAGTTTTTTTCACAGCTGAAATCGTTAGCTGGAAACTTTCAATTTTGTATAGCCTTCCACTTTGTAAAAGTGAATTATCCTCAGTTTTCAAATGCTCTCACATCTGTTCAGAGGAGGTAATTGAAAAGGTTGTTAAAATGTACAGAACAACAGTTACAACTTGAGAGGTCAGAAGGTTCAGAATATGTGATCAGTTGTGAAGTTGTCTTCACCTGGCTTATTAAAAACCAAAGGAGTCAATCATCTTTTGGGGCCTTATTAACAACTTTACAGTAAAAAAAAAAGTAGCTAAAGTAAGAGTTCTCAAGAATGATCATGGAGGAAATCTAAATTCAGTATGGAAAAGGGAGCGAGACAGGGATGCATTGTCCTATTATTTGTTAAAATTATATAGCAAATGTAAGCATGACATTGACAAGTTTGAAAGGGATGACAGCTAGAGTCAAATAGGACAAAATGTATAATTTGAGATAACTAGTTGAGACCACCTTGGCAGCTGAAAGTAAGGAACACTTAGAAGAACTCATTATGAAAGTAAACATGGAAAATAAAAAATCCAGCATAATATTAAGAAGACAAAGATAATGTCAGCCAGCATGCTTGGCAGACTTAAGTTGATAGTGAAGAAATGAATGTGGTAGATAGTTTTGTTTTCTTGGGCTTGAGAAAGCTAAAGATGGATGGTGTGCTGGAGAAGTAAAGAGCAGATTAATTCTAGTGTGAGAGACTATGGGAAAGCATGGGGTGAGGCATTTGGTTTGTCTGAGAAGAGGCGCACACTCCAGATGTGAGAGACATGAAAGAAAACATTTCAAAGAGACTTTGCTTTAAGTAACTCACTATAGCTGAGGCTGGGAATGTACATTCAGAGTTTTCAAGATTCTGTTCATACCCCAGACTAGCATTAATGATATCTTCCTGAAATCTGTTGACCACTAGGGAGGAAGGCAATGACAAACTTAGACAATATTATGAAAGATAAGGATATTTCTAAGACAGTAAAGACTAAAGTAATGATATTTTCATTAGTCAAGCATGGCTATGAAATCTGGTCATTGAGAAGGAGTAAGAGTAAGAAGATAGACGTCTTCAAATTATGGTTACTGGGAACACCATGAACTGTAAGAAGAATGAATCAGTCAGTCCTAAACTACATAAAAACTGCTCTTTTGAGGAGATGATCGGCAAGCAAAAGCTCACATACTTTGGGCATTGCTGTGAGTAGATAATGGACTAGAAAAAGTGACTATGCTCGGCAAGCTTGAGGGAATTAGAAGAAGAGCCAAGATGGATGGGGTGAATGAATGGGATCAAAGAAATTCAATGCCTATCCTTGGAAGAACTACAAGTTATTACTAAAGACAGGTGAGGATGGTAAGAATCTGTTCATGCAGACACCACAATTCAAGCCCTACTTCATGCCATCTGACTAATTTATTGTTAATATTAGGGTTACTTGTAATGCATTCCTTAATATCTTTCTTTAAATATTTTGTTGTCTTCTTGTATTTGAGGGTTCTTGTTTTGTTTTTCTTGTTTCAGCAAATCATCTTTTTTCTGAAGGAAGCCATCGTCGTCTTCTTCTTCTTTTTTTAATTACCCTGATACTGCTTATTGACAAAGCTCAAACTCCAAAACTTTTTCTGATGGTTGATGGATGAGAGTGGATAGACTTGATGGAAAAGCTTTGCACAGATAGAAATGCTTTTTTCATTTCATAAGACACCTTTAAATCCAAGGAGGGAGGGAAAGAGAGAGAGAGAGATTTGGCAAATACCTATATTATAGTAAAAAGAAAAATATTTTATTTGTATTTATTCCGAAAATAACTAAAAAATTTAGATCTATTCAAAGATGTGAATATGTACATAGTAATGAAGCTTCAGTTAGGTAAGAACATTTCCAAGAATTTTAGAAATGAGTTGACTGGTCCAGGCACATAATATTGTTAGCAGTCAGAGATAGAAGAATTTCTTATTCTCTCTGGCATTAATCATACTCATGTATTATAGCTACAACAAGTACTATTTTAATATAAATTCATTTTTAAAAAATGATGGTTTGAATACTGAAGTAATTGAGTTATATGTGAAATACATTTCTCATACATGATTTTTCACATTTCTCATAGAATTTTTCATATACAAAAACTTCAAGGATTTGTCTTTCACTCTCAACACGTACAAGATTTTTATGAAGAAACATATTTTGTCCTATGATTAGTGGAAAAAAGGCAGTTTTAAAAACAATTTTGGAATTTTACTTCAAGTTTGTTTTGGAAATGCTATCTATATGCTATCTTAGATTAGTAAAAAAGTAAAACTGGATGGAGGAGAGTTGAATTTGTTATATACATGTAAGGTTTAAAAAATGTAAATAATTGGCTATCCATAAGTCCAAATAAAAAAAGTTTTGGTTTCTTCTCAATATTAATCTTTAAAGTTTTTTGTATCATTATATATGCATATATATATATATATATATATATATATATATATATATATATATATATATATTGCTTTTTCAAAAGTTCACCATGCATAGTAAAATGTCCTTTCATGTTTTTCACAATTCCAGCATTGACTAGAAGTGCCTTTATACATCCTAGATAATTTATCTGGTGTTATATTCTAAAGGTACATCGTTTTATAAAAATTCTTTCTTAAATTATAACACAATGTGAATTTCAATCCTTTTAACCACATTCTTTCCCATTGATCCATCTGTATATTATAACCAAAGTTCCTAGCCTATTTTATCATGCACTCTTTAACTTGTTCTTCTTCCATTTCAAATCTCAACAAAAGTGTATGCATTTGAAAACAAAATCCCTCTCAGCAAATTGTTCTCTTGACTTCACCTCCATCTTCCTGTATTAATAGATCTTGATATGGTAACCATTTCTCTTCGCCTACTGTTTCTTTTCTGTAAAATGTTTCCTGTGCTGAGACCAGTAAAGATATTCTAAGGCACAACCTGGGCTTTTTATTTATTCTATATCCTTAATATGGCACTTCTCATGATTTTTAAAAGCTACAGTAACGTTATCGTACCATAAAAACACTTGCCAACCTCATGTTATGTTCTTTTAATTCTAACACTCTTTTATTTTTCAGCAAAACCCACTCTTTCATCCAGACCAAACAGCAGGCTGCAAAATACAATTTAAAGTCAATAATCCTAGACCTCCTCTTTCTTTTGCATCTTGAAGAAGTTTATATTTAACCCTTGGTTTCTTATCTTGCCATATACATCTGGATATATTTTTTTGCCATAGCTTAAAAGGTGCATCATTTTTCGAAACAGGTATTGTTTGAAATAGAAACATCATTCTAGGTAATACATTCATTTTTACCACAGAAATTCTTCCAAAGAATGGTAATTGTAACTTTTCCCATCTTAACACATCTTTCTTAATTTAATTCCATACCTTAACATAGTTATTTTGGAATAACATACCATTCATATTAGTCATAATGATACCCAAGTATTTTACTTTTTTTCTCAATCTGAAAATCAGTTTTTGCAATTCTTTTTGATCTTCTATCCTGTTTTTGTTAGCAACTTCATTTTCTCCTTGTTAATTTTAAATCCAGTTACCACCCCAAATTTCTTTAGCTTTTCCATTAATATATCTATTCCTTCCAAAGGATTTTCCAAAATTAAAACCAAATCATTTGCAGATGCCCTTAATTTATATACTTCTTTTTTCACCTTCACCCCAGCTTGTCACATCTCTATTCAAAATTTCAAGAGCTAAAATGAACAGCAGTGGTGAAAGTGGACATCCTTATCTTATCTCTTTTTGTATTTCACAGGGTTTTGTCAATTCATCATTTACTATAATTTGTGCCATTTGTGAGGTATATATCAATTTCACCAATTCTCCAAATTCCATATTTTTCAAAATTTTAAAGAGGAAAGTCCAGTTCAAGTTGTCAAATACTTTCTCATGTCAAGAAAGATTAACATGGCTTGTTTTTCATTATGATGTTCCAAATATTCTACTATATTAAGACTATTTCTAATATTGTCTCTTAACTGTCTTTTAGGGAAAAAGCCACATTGGTCTTCATTTATGAAATCTTGCAACATACTTTTCATCCTTTCAGCTAGAATCATAGTAAATATTTTATAATCATTATTCAATAATGATATTGGTCAGTATTTTTTTTTTGTAAAGTCAGGTCTTGACCTTCTTTATGAATTAATGCTATATTTCTGGTATCTGCCCCTTTTCCAAAATGGAATTCATCATTTTTTGAAAAGATTGTATCAGTTCATCTTCAAAATAATTATAATAGGAGGCTGGCAATCCATCTAGGCCAGGAGCTTTCCCTATTTTATCCTTTTTTTATAGCCTCACAGACTTCCCTTATTGTTATAGATCCATTTATCATCTGCTTCTGTTCCTCTGTTATCTTTGGTAAAATGTTTCTTTAAATATTAATCAACTTTTTCTGGGGAAATTTCTTCTCCTTTATAAAGTTTTGTATAATACTAATGGAATATTCTTTGCATATTTGCATTATCCGTTATCATAGCATTCCCGTTTTGTCATTTTAATATCATTTTCTTCTCACCTTTTCTTAATTTGTATGCTAGCCATTTCCCCAACTTATTTGTTAACTGAAAATTCTTCTATTTTGCAAAATTCATTTTTGTTTCTATTTCCTTAATAGTTAACATAGAAAGCTGGCATTGTAAAAGTTTGATCTGCTGTGAAATGTTTTTCCTTCCTGGTGACCTCTTTAATTCATCCTCTTTCATTTTTATCTCCATTAAGATCTTTTGTATCTTCTCATCTCTCTGTCTTTTCAATTTTCCATTCTGTTGTATAAATTGTCCTCTCATAAAGGCTTTACTTGTATCCCATATCAGTACCTTTATTTAAATTAACCTTAAAGACTTCTTTCAACTTCTTTTTATAGTCCTCAATTATTCATTCTTTTTGTAACAAATTTTCATTTAGCCCCCGTCTGTAGATTCTACTTTTCCTCTTATATGTTAAAATCACTGGGGTGTGAACTGAAAAAGGTTTTGGTAATATCACTACTTTATTACTACATATAGCAAGTTTGTTAGAAATGCAGAACATTCTATTCTTGAAAAAGATCTATGTCTTTTGGAAAAATACATATATTCTCTGGAATCATCATTTCTATGTCTCCATCAGAGATAATTTTTAATGAATGTAAGCCACCTAGAGTTCTCTGGGAGATGTGTTCCTCTAAAGCCAATGGGGGGAAAGAAACAGACAGACAGAGATTTTCATGTTAAATAGCTCCATACCCCTATCAGCAATACAAGGCCTAGCGTTAAGCACCAGTGAACTGTATAGTGCAAATCTCTCTGGGAACTTGGAGATAAGTGACAAGCACAGATTTTCTCATTCAGCTTTCTCCTACTGGTGTTCTCTAGGCATGCTGGGACTGAAACTCCCAGAATTCCTAAGATCATTATGGTTCGGTTTTCTAGGAAATACAATTCCAACATACCATGAGATAGGTTAGGGAATGTTAGTTCTTGGTACTATGCATTAAGAAATAGTATCATTTGTTTTGGCTCTTTGTGTTGGGAAAACCTAGTCAGTGTGGTATGTAAGCAATGGTTCTACAGCTTGATAATTATTTTTTCAATGAAACCATGGTTTAGTGCAATATGTGAGCTAAGTCATATATAAATAGAATTCTGAAAAGTGTGATTTTAAATACAACATTGACTTAATAGATGTTAAGTATTAAAACTCAAACTCTGAACTAAATCAGCATATCATTTATGGGGAGGGGGGTGAGAGTTTCCATTCAAAATCAGTATTTTTTATATTTTGCTAAATATATTAATTTGCATTTCAGAACAACCAGAAAAAAGTATTTGTATATTTGGATATGGTTTTTGGAAGGGGATTTTTTTTTCAAAACAATGTTTTAAACACATAAAATCTGCCAAATAGGAATGCTGGTTTATACATCCACATTTATTTATTTAGAATATTTTTACTCAGATCTTTAGTCAAAAACTTTAAGGGCAACTTAAAGTATTCAAGTTTGGTCAAATACTTTTGCCATTTTGGCAAAAAAACACACTAGCACGCTTCTTCCTGTCATTAAACATAGATAAAACTATTTTTTTTCTATCTTTTCATGTTGATCCCTAAAATATGCTAAAAGCAGGCCTAGAGTAGCTCTGAAAAGGACTGTGTAGATTGGTGTGGATCTTCCGGGTTGTGTGGCCGTGGTCTGGAAGTTCTGTTTCCTAACGTTTCGCCAGCATCTGTGACCGGCATCTTCAGAGTGCAGGAGCACAGACAGGAGCAGTTCTCTCTGTGCCCAGGATGGTGTGACCCTTTTGTGGGTATTTATAGAGATGTGGAGGGGGGGGGGTATGGGGTGTTAATGAGTGGCTGCTTGCCCAGGTGTCAGGAGATCTGTGTATCTTCCTGTGGGCCAGGCAGGGTCCCTTCTTCTATTGAGTTGTTAACGAGTGGCTGTTGAGGGTGATTAGCATGTTCATTGTGTGAGTTGTTCGCATGTCCTGGTGGCTCTTTTTTTATTGAAACTGTGCTGGTGTTTGTGAATCTCAATGGCTTCCCGGTATAGCCTGGTGTAGTGGCTGTTTGTGTTGTCCAGTATCTCTGTGTTTTCAAATAGGATTTTGTGTCCAGTGTGCCTGAGAGCATGTTCAGCTACTGCCGATTTTTCTGGTTGCTGTAGTCTGCAGTGTCTTTCGTGTTCTTTTATCCTGGTATGGATGCTGCGTTTTGTGGTCCCGATGTATACTTGCCCGCAGCTGCATGGTATGCGATATACTCCTGCGGTGGTGAGGGGATCCCTTTTGTCTTTTGCTGATTTTAGCACTTGTTGTATTTTTCTGGTGGGTCTGAAGATTGTTTGGAAATTGTGTTTTTCCATCAGTTTTCCCATGCGGTCTGTGACCCCTTTGATGTAGGGCAGAAATACTTTGTTGGTGGGTGGCTGTTTTTCTTCTTCAGTCGCATGTTGGTTTCTTGGTTTGATGGCTCTTTTTATTTAAAAAAAAGAGGAGAGTCTAAAAATCAACAAAACCTGGCTACCAATCCTGAGAAATACAGCCTGCAAAAGGTCAACGAACTCAGCTCAGCCACCAGGACATGCGAACAACTCACACAATGAACATGCTAATCACCCTCAACAGCCACTCGTTAACAACTCAATAGAAGAAGGGACCCTGCCTGGCCCACAGGAAGATACACAGATCTCCTGACACCTGGGCAAGCAGCCACTCATTAACACCCCATACCCCCCCCCTCCACATCTCTATAAATACCCACAAAAGGGTCACACCATCCTGGGCACAGAGAGAACTGCTCCTGTCTGTGCTCCTGCACTCTGAAGATGCCGGTCACAGATGCTGGCGAAACGTTAGGAAACAGAACTTCCAGACCACGGCCACACAACCCGGAAGATCCACACCAGCCTTCATATGACGGCCGTGAAAGCCTTCGACAATACACTGTGTAGATTGCCTATTGGTTCGCCCTTGTAAAATTAATGCATCTGTCTATCTTTTAAGTATAAAAAGAGGACTTAAAATAAAAAATAAAGTGCACACATGCAAGAGAAAAGATAGAAAGGAAGAGAAGTTCATCACTAATTTTAGATTCAATATACAGACACAGTAGGGCTATCACTTCTGGGTCAGAAATATCCAGATGATCAATACTTGATGGAAAAGAGTTATGTGTGGTTAATGAATAAATTGTGTATACAAATTGTGCCATCCTTATTCCTAAGTCTAATTGAATGCTGTTCAAAATAAAAATGTTGGTGTCTTTTCAGGGTGACGGTAAGTATTGTTTTAAAGAGGAAAAAAAAAGCATTTTAGTTAGGGGAAGGTTATAAATACAATTCTTCATTTGCACAATAGTAAAGAAGCAGTGAAATTCACTTTTCTTTCAACAACAACTTCCTTTTTTCAGAGTAATAGCCAATATCAAATGATATATTGGTTTAGTGGTATCAGTATCTCACATATTGAGGCATTTGGAAGTTCACAAAGCTAGGCAGAGTTAGTAGATTAAATTACCATCTTACATCTCATGGGTTTATTCAGTAGCAAGATGAAATCTACTCAGATCTTATCCATGATCCTATTGCTGGATCAAGGGGATCCACTAGAGTTAGCTTTTCTAGGGCCCTTCAGAATAGAACCAGCTTGTTCAAAGGTTTCAGAATTTACAGCCAGACCTCTTATCCAGATTGCTCAGACATAAAGCTAAAATTTCTTACTCTGTCTTGAAATGTTTATGATGAAATAGCTTCATTTAAGAAATCCCTGATCATGGAAAATACCTAGAAATTTCAAGCAAAGATGCATTTCGGTGGAATATTTTTACTTGCCACTAGATGGTGCTTTGTTTCAGAACATGGAAAAATAGAAATATCCAGTTTTCAAAGGAAGAAAACCCTTTAAAGAATGGTACTTTGGATTTATCATGAAGGTTATTTTCTGTAGTGGACACAGGGCATTCCACAATGGGATATCTTCCTTCCCCTCACTCCAAAGGCAGGCATTCCCAACCTCCTTTTCTACTTTTAAATACCTAGATGGGCTGGATGTCCTTTCTCTACTGCTAAACAGACAAACAAAAGACCTTCGCGTTACCCTTTTCCTCGGTATAGTGGAGCCAGGGCATTCCATAGTGGGACTTGGGTGTCACTAGGGTTGGGACATACATTTGGAAAGTTCCTAGTCCTTTCTAGGAACATTTTTCTGCAACATCTCCTGCTGAAGGAAGCTTTGGCCAAATTATAAAAATTATTTTGTGCAGTTTAATAAAGAGGATACAGAGGACCACATGGCAGCCCTACATATATCTCCAGTATGGTATTAGTGTAGAAGATGGCTGATGTGACCATACTTTTAGTTGAATGAGCCATAATTCCCTATAGGCCTGGTTTGTTCCATGTCTCATATTCTTTATTGATGTAGGCCTTTATCTACTTAAATATCATCATGTTGGTGAAGTTTTTGGACCCAGGCGGGACTGTTGAAAGAATGCTGGAAGTCTGTAAGTGACTTTTTCTTTTCAGGTAGATCTTAATAGAACATCTGGCATCTAGTTGTACCAGCCCTTCTCTATTTTAAATCTTGGGGAGGGCACAGAAAAAAGGAAGGGTTTCTTTTGAGCTTCAGTGGAAGAACAAATTAACCTTGGGCGTAAAGGTTGGTTTTAGACACCAAATGATGGTATCTGGCAGGACGGTGCAGAACTATATTACTCCGGTTATTACTATAGGAACACTACTTTCCATGTTCAATGTTGCATATAGCCACTCCTTGTTTAGTGGCTACATTGTTTAGTGGCTGTAATTTTTTAAAAAGCCATTTTCTAACCAATGTGTGCGCTTACGACCAAATTTTATGCACCTGACAACAACAAATGCCAGAATGAGAGTTAAGCTGGTATAGCTATGCGAGAGAACTTTAAATGAGATGGCAGCAGCCAGTGATCTTCGCAGTCTCTCTCTCTCTCAGTCACGTGTTTGCTTAGTGACCATTTCATTTCCAATTTAAGGAATGGATTGCGGTTGCAAAACGAGAAGAGGGTGTAGTTGCTTCCTGCAACTGGGAATGATGAAGGATATGGGGTCATGAACCCAAGAATCTCTTGCCTTGTGGGACCTATCTGGTTGCTGGTATGCTCAAATTTTGTCTTAAGGGCCAGATAATGCTTGGTCACCCTGTTTAATCTCAAGGATGAGTGAAGTAATCTCAGGGGGCCCTGGTGAATTCTATGACGTGAGATTGTTGTTGTGGAAAGAACTCAATCCACTATAATATGAACCAAAGCAATGGAGATCTGAAACAAAGTTTCTTTATTAAAATACCTAAAAGTGTTCTCTGGGTTCCCAGCCAAACTGAGAGCTCTGACAAGGCAAAGGAGATTGTGAGATTGGCAAAGGATTATATAGGAGATAAAAAGATGCATCAACAATCATGAATAGTTAATTACCTTTGCAGAGGCAGGAAAACCCCCCAACTCTATATCAGCAATAAGATAATCACCTGAATCCAGACCTTGAGGCTGGCGCCATAGTCTTGCCTTCACCCAATCTACATTCCTTCGCTACTGTAAGTATTAGAAGATAACCTCTTTGCCTGACATTTTTACGCCTTGTTATCTGGCTTCTGCTCCCTTCCTCAGGGCCATTTTAAACTAAGTTACAGTATCAAAGGGCATCCTGAATCCCAACGACTGTTTTACTTCTGTGCAGTTTTTTACTGACCCAGGAAACATGATTTAAACATAAAAATCTTAAACTAAGAAAACCTACTTTTAAAGAATTTTAACTTTTAAATTCCACACTGTCTTTGGAAACATGCATCTGATGCTACATGGATTCACTGGTGGGTAAATTTTGTTAGCCTCCTGATATCAGGAATTAAAGCCCACTTAATTACAGTGTATTTTAGAATTTACAAAGCTATTTTGTTTCATTTCCTGAATGAAAGCCTGAAGGATGTCCTGTCCTATTAAAAATACTGGGATAGTAGTTGCTCTCATCGCTTGTTGCCAAATTTAAAGAGGACTATGGAGCTGGATGTAAGCTCTAACTCCAAAGCTGTGTATTGAGGGTTGTTTTCTCCAGCAGTGTCTTTTTCCCCTTGTAAAGTCTCCATATTTGAGCCTGAAGCAAAGTTTGTTATGTAGATGCTCTCTTTTGCATGGTAATGCGTGTGGCATAATAAAAAGTCCAACCTGTGATTATTCATTTACTAAGTGTCCTGACTGTACATTTTCCCCTTCTTTTCTAAATCCATACCAACTAATTTAGGATGACAGTTGATGAAATGGTCTAATCATAAAAGCTTAGGCTATAATCTTTAAAGAGATTACTTAGATAAATAAAAGGTACAGGCAGCCCTGAGTTCCATGGGCTAAAATTAGGCATCAATTTGTCAAGCCCAAGCAACTTTCAGCTGAGCACAAGAACCTTGCTGACACAAAGTACTTAAGACTGAAAATGAATTCAGTCCTGGTTTACTCCTATTAAATTGGCTTGTGTCCAGATACTTTGGCTGCAGCTTTGGCTGGCTGTATTGATCTCTTGCTGTAAATGAGAGCTGTTTAGGGAAGCTTTTAACTAGTAAATTCACAAGTCCTCATGCAGAATCTCACTGATTCTTCTTCAAAAGGTACCCTCCCAAAAGATTATATTGCATCAAATGCATGTCAAATATCTTGGAACACTGCTTTATGGTTTGTAACCTTTCTGGGAGGGAAAAAGATTTGACTTTTAATAGGTAAGAACTATCTTACCATTTTATCTGGTGCTCCACCCGTAGCTAAGAAAGTGATGGGGAATATCATGGAAGGGAAAACTCCCTTATGCCATTCAAAAAAAGATACCAGTATGTAGAGCATCAAGACCATAACCATAGAAATTTAGGTTCTTCTGTGCTTAATAACATTCATTAACACAGTGAGTCTTATGCCTTCCCAGGGTGATTTCCCTTATTTATTTAGGTAGTGACACTATATCTGTGCTGCCCTAATTTGCAGCAATATTAGTATCAGTCTAATACTAGACTCCCAGTGGAATGGGTCTCCTGTATAACATCGGTATTAACACAATATTGTTGGTATTGTGAAAGGCCCTCAAAAGACTTACCTATATAGCATGTTATGCCAAGGAGCTTAGGAGATATGTGGGATGTGTCATGTAGTTTAGCCATTAGCTCATTTTTAGGGCTTTCCTTCACAGCTGCATCAACACACATTCCTTCAGTCCTTGAGCTGACAGAAAAACACACCAGCATAAACAGTGCTGCCCTATCCAATGAACCCTCTTTGGCCTCAGGAATGAGGCTAGTGAATAGCGCTGTCCATAGTTTTATTATATTGATTTACATAGCCACCCATCTCTCACCTGTGACTCTGGGTGGCAAGCCTAAGATTAAAATAGGGCAGATAAGGAAAGTAGTTGGTAGAATCTCCGAACATTGTTTCTTATCCCACCACGCATCATGTGTCAGCATGAAAAAACTCCTTAACATGTGGTGAGGTAGAATTTGACAGGTGGGTGCCTGGGATGGAACATTTTGTTGTCTTTCAAGTGGACCAAGTGAAAAGTACAAGGGTGGGAATGCTTTGAACTTATGACCTGTGAGACTATTTCTTAAGTCTACCATTTTTTTTTAAAGGATTCCAAACCGATGTCCAAAAATAATCTGGCTGACAGGTGCAGGCATGAAGGAAGGGCATGGGAGGGAGTTCTCCCAACACATCTCTTTCTGTGTCTTGCTCTGTTTAACAGAATACCAGTTCTATTTTTTAAGCACAAGCTTATCAGTCTTTCAAAAAGAGCACTAAACTAGTGTTTAAAACCAGGTCTACAGTCTTTCAAAGCAGTGCTAAACCTGTATATACAAAGAGCCTCCATGTCCAGTCTCTCCTCCAGCAAAAATAGAAATAGCTATAGAGGGATGCGACTAGAAGGGAGAGGGGATGGTTGTAGCAGCCTAAAGTGGTCAATAGGAGCTGGGCAGATCCTAGCCTGTCCAATGGCAAAACTTGTTGGGAGGAGAGGAAATCACAACAACTCCTTCCACTTTAAGCTCTTTTCAACTGTGAAGATGAGAAAAAAAGTAATGCCATGGGGACAGTCTAGCTATATGAAAAATAAGAGAAATATAAAATGATATAGACACAAGGCAGCCAGAAGGTCAAATGCAAGCTAAGACTATGAAAGACAAAAGGATCATCAAAGCAGAGGAAATTTGTTTGCCTATTCTGTTTTATTACTGTGTCATGAAACAGGATGAAACTTAAGCAACAAACATATGTTTACCAGTCCATTATTATTTTCTAATGAATTCTCTGACGGAGAGCAAGAATAGGTCTGAAGGAATTTTTTTTTTTTTTTTAAAGTGCAGAAATAATAGAAGGTTCAAAAATAGAGAAATATTTTCTAGAGCTGAATTTATTTATTTTCCCAGGATGTGATGGAAAGATTCCCATATCAGTTTTAAGAAATACCTTACTTGCATTTAAAAAAATGTATCAGTTGGGAATCCATAGCAGTCAGACCATGGTCTGTCTTCTGAATACCCTCAGCTGTCCAATGAGGGGCTGCAGCTGTGGTTTATCATTTTTCAAGATAAGTCTTTAGTATAATGATGGATTAATTACTTATTTGCATCAAGGCTCAAAACAGAAGTCAGTCAGTAAGCTAAACCAGGATCCAGAGTTGTAATACTTTTGCATTCTAAAATCGTTGTCCTGTGTCAGGATTCAGGTATTGATTTCTTTCAAGACAACCAATAGTTCTGTCTCATAAGAGCAAAGTTTTTGCATGGTGCACATCTACTTGTGATGACAATAAATGAACCTCAGGGTAGGGTTGAGCCATTCCAGATGATAAACTACTTTGACTGGAAATAATTATTGCTCAAATCCACCAATATATCATAAGATGGTAACACAATGCTTTTTTTCTAGTGGTACAAGTATTCACCTTTTCATTTTAATTCAGCTTATTGACTGAAACTCATACTTTCATGTAAATGAGAAACTAGAGCTGAAAATTAGTATTTATTTTTATCATCAAGTGTTTTTTCTTCTTGAAGCCACTTAAACATATTATTATTGGAAACATTGTTCATTTTTATGCTGGCATTGTTGCTTACAAAATTTGCAAGATGTTACATTCTCTGACTTCTTTCATATCTTGTGTTTCATCATCTTTGGTTTTTACCAATTATGTGTAAAGCCTCAAATTGATATTAGGCGATGTACAAAAACAACATTACATTTCATTGATTTAGATACAGTAACTAGAATTAAATAATACAATTTGTTCTTAGGCTTATTTTAAACATACTGCAATCACAATTCATATTATTGAGTGGAAACCAAAGCAATCATCTGACTTTCTCAGGGGAAAGTTGAAGACTAACAAACCATAGAAAATATTTAAGTTTTCAGAGTCATTTAACTAACATTTTCTCAAGAGACTACCATCACATCTATTGTTAAATGAGAAATGTAACAATTTCTCATACTAACACACAAGATTGCTTATCTATAATGGGAAACTGTGTGGCTCCTCTCATTTAGCTAAATTGTCCAATATTCCAAACACATACTTTAAAACCATCCCTTCTTAAACCTGAAAGCACCGTTTATATCTAGTTTATGTAATGCTTCTTAAATAGGGAGTCCGATACAGTGAACAATGTGTTCATTCATTCTTCAGGCATTTTCATTGTCACTCTAAAATTAACAACTTTTAAAAAGCTGTGTGCCAGATGATTAACAATAAAGGGGAAGAAATGGAGAGTTCTTTTTGTAGTTGAAGAAGGGTTTTTACTTGGACAAAATTCAGTTGTTGGAAGAGGTGCTTACATTAAAGGTTTAATAGCAGAGTAGAGCAGGAGTGGACTGGAGCAGCATGTACTGCAAACCCCAGCAAATACACAAATAAACACTATATAGGCATGGCTCAGCAGAAAAACTTAATGCTCTCAAAATCTGTTCAGTGGAGAACTAACAATTTGTTATGATTGCAAGATTTAATTATTAGTAAGACAAAGATAAGATCCTTTGAAACTCTTACTTCCCAATGGTCCAGTTTACTTGACTGGCTTCAGTATATTCAAATATGTAGCATAGTATTAAAATAATTGTAGAAATAAGGGGAAATAATGAGAGATTTGATTGAATTTGAAAATCTTAAAAATAGCAACTCAGAAGATTTATTGGGCCATACATAAACTGCTGGTGAAGTATGACTCAGAATCTGAACAGATTAAAGACTGTATGATTAAATAGATTCAGTAATAGGGATGCAATAGTGGGAATTATTTCAATGGAAGAAAACATTAAATTTACTTTGAACATTATTCTTAGAGAAAATAGGGATAAAATGTTTTTTCATTGGTATATTACCCAGTTTGATTTCTAAAATTGGTAATTCATTTTCAATTAGCAGCTTGGATCATTCTTTCTTATTTGGCGGCAATGCTATAAAGCTCAACAATTCTGGAAAATGATTCATACTAGTATGAAACAAATCTTAACTGAATTTGATTTCAACCTATGATATTTTTTATTAAACTTTACCAAACCATATATCCCTTCAAAGTATACTGAATTAGCTTTGTACATAACTGATGCAAGGACACTATATGCCTCTTACTGGAACAGTTATCTGATCTCTTCAATGGAAAAATGGATAAACAAGTTGAAGGTATATGCTTTGGTATCTAGCATAACTTTGTTACTGACAGAGATTTCAACTCAAACTGGACACCATTTTTAGACTTTAATATTCTATTATTCTTTTTTCATTTTTTGTACATGTTTATATATTTTCTTTGAAGTATCCAACAATAAAAGTAGAAAAACTTCACACTATAAAATGATGGGGAAAATACTTGTTGCATAAACTCAATTGCCTTTCAGTATTCTACATTCCAAGGACAATGGTCTTTTACACTAATCCCAGTCTACATATCATGCAAAATACATGCTTCAGTGAGAGAAAGATGTAGAATTGTGAGAATTTTACATAACTATTTCCTACAGATACCTTGATAACATATCTAAAGTGTTCAAACAATGAGCCAGCCAATACAAGTCTTAGGATTTTTATGTTAGTATGGTTATAGATTATGGGGCAGGCCTTATCATCAGCTTTAATTTACACAGTTAAATGTGTGGTATCTTGAAATTCCATGCACACAGAATGATACATGTTTTCAGTTAAATTTCAATTTATGTTAAAATCTGAATAAATGCAAATGTGTTCAGTATTTTTTTTTTAAAGTCATGTATAACACTAGAATCCTTTCTATGCTTAAAGACAATTTATTATTTGCAAGAGCTGAAATGTATATCAATGATAGATGTTATGGTACTCCTTGCATTTCAAGATCTTTAATTTCTATTTACAAAAATAAAATTAATCTTTTTGTATCCATATATCTCTCTTCCTACTCAGCACAACATATTTGGGGGGGGGGGGATGTTCTAATATGCAAATGTTTATATCACTATAATTCTTTTAGTCTGAATAATACTATGGCTGTTTAAAAATTACTACAGTTACTCCAATAAAGCCTTCTCCAGGTTCTGAATAATGGGAAATGCTGCACCTTCAGCACTGCTGTTTTGAGTACCAATATCTTAATAGCATAAACACATCCTCTCAGAAGTTGAATGATACAGCTGTACAGGATTGTAGCCTCAATATGTTAACAGCAGGATGGCTTCAGTCAAAATTATGCAGGAAATGAATCCTATTCTCTGGTACTAGGCCATGTTGTAGAGAAACAATAGGAATCAGCAAGGAAATCTTGTACCATAATTGCACAGCAGTAGATACAATTTAAAGATAAATTTTATTCTCTTGATGATTTACTCATGCAAACTGCACAGTGAAGAAAACAGTACAGTTTGTGAAACATGTCAAATTCAAAGAACGCAAATGCAAAGTACAGAAGTAGTGACATACATTTTAAAACGGAATCTATGGTTGTACAACTGTTCTGTTGAACATAGATAGGATTTTCACTAACCCCTCCATTAAAATCATTTTACATATCTCCTCACACGTACTTAGATTTACAACAGCAACACTTTTGTTACTAAAAACACCGTGTTACATTAAATAAGGGTTTAAAATAGGATTGGCTTATATTGCTCCAGGCATTGTTACTGAGTCATCACCATTTAATTCAGTGAGCTGCTTCAGAACAGAAATGGAGATAGTAGAGTACAGTACAGCCCATATTTAGCAGAGCAAACACAACCAAATTATTCTTACCTAGTTCATGGAATTCACAATGAGAGAGTATCACTCCAATTCAGATAGGGAAATGAGTCCAGAACCCTTGCTTTTATATTGTGCCTAAACTGGAGGAAGCACAGAGCAGGTGCGTACATCAGGTGTTCACAAGAACATGAATGCCATCTATCAACGATGCATTGCTTTCAACTGGGTGCACATCCCCACCTCAGCATGGCTAGAATTAGATCAAGGCAATTTTCTGTGGAGGTTTCTTTCAGAATTCATATCTGGTGATGGAGATTCTCTTGTTTTTGTTCTGGGTTATAAATTCTGTAAGCTTGCTTTCAGTATTACAGTTCTTTAAAAAAACCTGATAAAGCAAAGGCATTTAGAGTACTTCTTTGCAAACTATGCAAAAACCTGTTCCTTACAGTTTTAATACACAAAATATTTAATTCTTATTTTCAGACTTAAAGCACTGAAATGATATATACATAATTTAACGACTGCATCCAGTTTCCATTCAAGTTTGGTTGTACACCATAAAGTTGTTTTCTGTTATTGCCACCAGTTGCAATTCAGTGACTTCAGAGCTTGATGGCACACCAGGTTAAAACAAAGCATAGATGAAACGAGTTACACAACCCACAATAAATGCAATAAATGTTTGTTATATACATAATGGATTTCTCCTGTTCTTTTACTGCCAGATATTGCATTGTGTAATTTACTTCATTGTTCTACAAAGTTTTACTGATGTGAAAGCACAGACCTATCTTTTGAGATTTGACAATTTAATAAAATAGTATACTGCTGTTGTTTTTAATGTAAGTTCAGAATTAAAATAGATAATGGCACATAAAAAAACCTCAGTATCCTACAGATGATTGGATAATGAGATGAACTGTACCTACAATCATCTCATCAGAAACTACATCATGGAATGTTAGTTATCCAAGTTCACACAGTAAATTACAATTCAAAATTGCAAACACTTATTCCAGCCAGCATCACATTGAAGGCATCTTTAAACATTCAAGCACAGATTGCCGGCATAAAGTACTGAATCATTCTCTTTTTCTCTCATGTACCTACATGCACACACACACAAATGCACACCTGCATACACACACCCACACACACACACTGTAATTGTTTCCATGGTATGGTTAACTCCCCCGCACTCAGGTATCAAAATTTCTCTACTAAAACATAACAGTGCTTACACAAGAATAAAGTCAAGTTACCTTGCAAATACAAGACATTAACCAAAAAAGAAAGAAGTCTCGAGCTGTTTGATGAGGGAATTTTAAGCTTTTCTGGCACCCATACCATATTAGAGCACGCATAAGCTTCTTACTTTAAGAGTCAAGAAACTACAAAATATCAAGTTAAGTTTGCTTTGAAAAACGGTTCCATTTTTCAACCCTGTTAACATCTGTTGTCTTTTTTACTTTCGTAAACGGACAGCTGTAGAATTCATTTTCATGACAGAAATGAAAGTCCTGATTTTAAAATGGAAGTGTTAACTAAGCTGATATCAATTAAAAAGAAAATCTAGCTAAAAATGACCCTGATCAAGATTATGTATGTGCATAAAATAAGTACTGTATATCATATACTGTACTGGCCCTGTTAAACAAAATTCTTTAAAAAACATCCAAACAGTTAAAAAGCCCCAAAAAAGAAAAAAATGCTACACAATATAATCAAACGTATTCTCCCAATGTTTTCTTCTCATAATGTGCAAAACAATACAAAGGCAAAAAGACTAAAAGCGAATTTACTGTTCCGGTCTTTTTTTCCCCCTTGCCTAGTGCTTTATGATCTTGTAGACTTTACAAAGTCAATAGGAATCTATGTAGAACTTTGGTATAAAATATTACAAGATTACGATCACAGTTTTGGGGTGAGTATTAAGTGACTGGTCTTAATTATCATTTTTGGAATACCATCAAATGAAAGAGAAGTACATTTCAACTGTACCAACACTTTACATGACAACCACTGAAAATAACAAGCAACCCTAGTTAGGAACCGAAGTGACTATAAAGAGATTAGAACCTGCTGTGCAATTCCTGTTTGCCAACTTCCAAAGCCAAATTCAAGTTTGCATTTTACAGATGAATAATTATTAAGCTACAGATGTCTCCTAGATGAAGGCTATTTCCTTGGTTTCCCTTTGAAGTTGCTAAGGAATATCTAAAAACAAAGTAAGTTTTTGATCAACTTCCTGAAGGCTGCGATTGGGATGGAGGAGCCATGACAATCTGTGACAGCACTGGCTCTGTACTCTGGTCTGGCATCTGGGTGAGAACTGACGTAGCCACTGCTTCTGCCTTGGAGGTGGAGCTTACTCCATTAGAAGTGCTGACGGAACTATGTTGAATAGCTTCGGTGTGAGGACTACTTGGCACGGAAATGTCTTCAGAACTATCATCTTTATCGGTTGCTGAAAAGAGAAGAACAGCATTTCTATTTCTTGTTCATGAAACATGCATTAACAACCATATTACATCAAAAGAAATACAGGCTGAAAATTTGGACACAACATTTTAGAGATTTTTATTAGGTGGTACAGATCTTCAAGCAAAGCTCCCACTTGAAGCTGCTTCATGAAACAATGTGGTCCCTTCATTTTTGAGAGAAGCAGCTGGATGGCTTCACTATGCTTTGCTTCACTCTTCTTCTCAGTCTCCACTCTTACAATAAATGGAAGTCAAAGGGGAGATGGGTGGCTCAATGGGGCCAATCATATCTATGCTTCATCTCACTGTGAAACAGAGGCTAATCAAAACTGCCACACCACAAGTTTAATATTTATCCTTTTATGTTATTTTAAGGTTAAAAGTACAAGAGAGCAAGCTGCTGTTCTATTAAACTGCTGACACTAGCAGCTTTAGTTGCTAGCCGTATATACTCTGTGAAGAACTACCAAAAATAACTAGTTAATAACTTTTGCATTCTCCTTCTCTGTGCAGCTTCTGTTATCAACTTCCTCTCAAGGCAAGAAATCCTCCAATGAAGGATACAACTGGCATAGGAAGCTGGGGAGCTTATTGTACAATACAGCGCTGCCAAATTCTGTCCTGCCAACGAGTAGCATCCAACAGTTTTGTCGCCAGTAGAACTGCTTCCACCAATGGGCTGGGGAGTGGGGTGATTTATTTCCTTCCCCTAAAAATCTGTCCTAGAGGATAGAGGATACTTTGAAGTAGGTGCGGAGGATTGTACAAGGGGAAGAGAAAACTGCAGTTTGTGAGCAAATTTCCACTCAATACTGAATTTCATTGATTGTTTCAAAAATGTTAATCAGCATAACTGTGACAAAGTTCTATCTAGTGAGTGTATATGTGTGTGTGTGTGTGTGTCTTTATAAAGAAAAAAACCCCAAGAATTACATTAGCCTATCCCTTTTCTTCTATTATAGCATTAAAAAAGTACAGTCATCTACCTAATCAAACATTTATAAGTTTTATAATTTTATTTATTTTATTCGCCTAAGACACCATCTCACTCCGACTGACTCTGGATTTAACGAGTAACTTATAAATATATTATTTTACCTGCTATTTCTAAAATATTCACCTTTTTATTCAGAATCAAGATACGCTTACAGTACCAATACTATGATGAAGCTAGTGAACCCATAAGTACACCCCTTATATATATAACATAATATTATATTAATATAGTTAATATTATATATAAACATATATAATATTCTGGAATGAATATACAGCTTCACACATCTTTTTTTATTTTGCATGCATTCCCAGTAATACATAGAATTATAAGTTGTGAATAGAAATGTGATTGTATGGAGTGTGTTATATAAATATTAAAATATCCTTTTCAATCTATAACTTAATAAGTTTTTGGATCTGAAGTTTACAAGCCCTTACACAGCTTGTAAACAGGTGTGGATTTTGCAGAAACGTTTTCATGGTGTGCCAGACTCCATGTTGGGGAACCTAATTTACTAGATAAACAAAACGAATTGGTCATGCTGATTTTACATGATGTATAAATACATAAAAAAGACCAGTACCCAAAAGTAATTAACTGAAACATTTGACTAGAGAAATATGTACAGCTAATACAGTTTAAATATTAATTTCAAATTCAGAAAACAGGAAAAGATTTTTATTGGAACATTTGTAAGTATTTAAGATAGTGTAGCTCAACAGAATACACTTCTTTTATTTTGGATTTCTTGATATCATTCAAAGACGCTGAACATACATATTTTAAATCTATGCAGCATCTGAAAAATTATAAGTATTAAACACATAAGGTAGGTTTCTATTGTATAATTCCATTCTTGGAGCAGATTTTGATTCCTTCAGCTAATAAGAGGAGAAAGTTAAGTTTCACTAACTCCCTTATTTCTATCCAATACAGAGGTCTTTTCAAAACCACTGGAATGCATTCTTGGGGCATGTTTATTGCACAGAATATAGGAAAGAATGGGTAGCAGCATTTTGTGACGTTATTACTGTGATACCTTTTGTGTTCTTCAAGGCTTCGATGAATTGTATAGCTTGGGTTCAATTTTTAAATAATAATTTGGCCACTTTGTTACGGATATAAGTTATATGGACTATACATCTTAATGGCATAAGCCAAATTCTTACTTGTATTTGCACTGTATGTTCTGGTCACAGTCTGGTAACTACTTCCTATGAGTGATAATGTTTAATGCTATTTTCACTGCCCATTTCCACATAGAATAAAAATAGCATGCACTAATGTCTCTGAGATAGTTAAATATCCCAGAAGGAAAAAAAAGAGTTATTTTTGACATCAATATTCAAGACACCTGTGCTCATTCAGCAAACTATGCATATATGAAGCTATCCTATAGCAGCCTAGATATATGAAATAATACTGTTTTGTCAGATGGGAGCCATAATGGCTTCATCCCTGCAACAATCATTGTTAATATAAATTCAAAATATATTTCCGTATGGTTTCAATTTGCTCCAAGATGCCACTTTCTATCCTGTCAAAATGACTGGAGATCAAAAGGACTGAGATTTATAACCTCAAAACTGACAAAATCAATGTGCTAAATATATACAGCCACAGAGAGTTGCTAAATCTCCAGAATCTTTTAAATTAAAAAATATTGCCCATTCTGATGAAACTGCTTACAATGGCTACAAGTAAAGATGGTGGCCATTAAGTTTTATCGCAAGCACCTGAGGAACTGTTCACATGCAATACAAAATGTTCTTTTATTCTTCTAAATTACTGACACTGGCAAATTAAAATGAAGTGGCTACATATGGCAGAAACAATCTTCACATTTACAAATACCCTGAAATATCACTAAATCATAAAGCCGAAAGCTGTGGGTTATATATTATGAATGTAGCCTAATGCATTCCCAGCTCAGTTATTTGTTACAAATTTGTGTAAAATGGACAAAATTGGCCATTTATTCTACTGCAGTGACTGCTTTTTTGTGTATAACAAGACATACACAATTAACCTTCGAAGTGCTGAAAAAGTCAGAAAGCCAACAATTTAGTTTCTTACATTTTACCTTTACATTGCTATATCCATAAATATTAATGTTTATTTTTCTCTTCAACAATATTATATATTGCTCTTTTGGCTGAAAATTAATTTTCAAATAGGCTAACAGCTATTCAATATAAATATATAACATTATCATCAAGAGGGCTGTATTAAAATATTTAGGGTTTTTTGTTAAAAGAATTCTATGAATTATTTTGTCACTGTACATATTTTGCCAAAACCTTGTGAAACATTTCAGCATCACTTGTCAGTATTAATGCTTTCTTGCTTTGGTATTTCTTGGTATTTCACAAGTATAACCTAAGACTATAGGGAATGGAATATTACTCACTATGATAGCCAGATTTCTTCTGCATGGCTGTAACAGGACAATCTTTATGAGCCAGAAGAAGCTGTTTCAGCTGTGCCACTTCATTTCTCAGCAAGGTGACTTCATTCTAAATGAAGAAAAAAAAAAAGTTATACTTTAGCAGTATTACATTATATGCATTTCAGACTGAGGTTTACAAGTCCTGAAAAGACAAATAAAAGACCCAGCACACACTTCCTGAACATATTAATACCACAAATTTAATGTTTTTATGAAAAGTGGGATATAAATCGAATGAATGAATGAATGAATGAATGAATGAATGAATGAATGAATGATAGAGGTCATAGTCAGCCAACTTAATGATTATCTTGGTATTTTTGGACAAAATACTGAAAGTCACCTTAGTATTTCTCATTCATTTACAGCTTCTACACACATATAAATTCTATCTACCTACCTGAAAAAATGAACAGGGAATGAACCCGTGTGTTTGTGCACGTGTGTGTACTTGTGCATTCAAGTTAAAGAAAATTAAAGTTAAAGAAAATACAAAATTAAATTTGTATTCTGAAAAATGTGTAAGAAATAGTTCCACTAAATCTCCCATGAATTGCAGTTTATTATATGGAGGCCAAAAGCAACACTCATTCTACATAACCCTATGTACCACTCTCAACCTGGCTCCTAACACATGAAGTCTCCCAGAATCTTGAGCTTAGGAGCTCCACCCCCAGCTCTGACACCAAGGTGAAGAGGCCTTGGCAGAGATTTAGCAGGACAGAGAGTAAAGCAGCAGCACTCCTAACCTGTCCCTAACACACAGCACTGAAAGCAGGAACTCACACCCAAACACCTGCAAAGCAGAGATTCTCTATGGCTATACAATGCCTCACACATTGCCTTTTGTTATTTAAAATCCTCACCCCTATCTTCTTGAAGATTTCATCATCTCCACCCAAGAAAAACTTTCTTGGTCTTCCCCTTCATCTTGACTCATCACTCTTCCTTCATATATTTGCTCTGCATTTTGATCCTTATTCATTTTCTCTTTATGACCAAACTTAATGTACTTTTCTAGTGATTACTTGCTTTTTTATTCAATCCACATGCATTCTGCATGTATTCAGTCTTGATCCTATTACTTCTAGTATTACTACACCCTACTGTAGTATAGAATCCCACTACATTCAGTTTACTTATGCTTCTCTTGACATACCCACTCTCATTCCACATAACAAAGTAGGAAGAAGCTTGTTTTTATAGTCATTTTCATTTTTGACGTGCATTCTTTGTAACAGACCATATGCTATCTACTACCCTTCTACCAGAATTTGTATGTCTTAAAATTTCTCCATCTATTTTAATAAATATTCTATCAAGCTGCACTAATTGCTCTAGCTTTTTGTCATTTGTATGTAACTTGCAATTGATCATCCCATTTTCTCTTTGAACACAATTATCATCTTTGATATATTAATTTGCAAATCCATGCTCCTTTTGGCAAAATAAAATCTAACATTCACTGCAAATCATTCAACTCAACTAACATGGCACTGTCTGCATACAAAAGTACATATTCACTTTCCAAACCAACAAACAAAGAGTCACAGATGCAGTCTTCACACACATCAAACACACACTTTTATAGAACCACTCCATAAATAAACCACATCTATATTTTAACATTTCTCCAGTTACAAATTCTACATCTTGCAACTACATTTTTCAACATTGTCATATCATTGATGACTCACTTTTCATCATTTTTTCCTCGGGCACTAACATTTATAGCATTCATTTTTATTTTCACTTTTGTTTCTTTCTTTTCTTTTCTGCTTTCCTTCCACATCCATTTTCCTGCAAATTTCATTCTCAGCGTTACCAAATAATAGTTTGTTCCACTCCAGAACCTCTGTATCCTTGTAGCCATCACTAATTCTATCTTTTACAATAAACAATCAAACCAATAATGCTTTTATTTGTATTAATTCCATTGGATACGTACACATGAATAGACTTATAGTTAAACTAGGTATTTGAAACAAGCAGATCTTTTTCTAAGCAGATACCATTTTTATTTATTCTTGGGTCTCAGACTGGGCCAGCTATTTTTTTTCTGTAGCCTTTCATCTTGTTGTTGTTGTTGTTGTTCAGTCGTTAAGTCGTGTCCGACTCTTCGTGACCCCATGAACCATATTGCGCCAGGCCTTCCTGTCCTTCACTGCCTCCCTGAGTTTGCTCAGTTTCATGCTCATTGCTTCAGTGATGCTATCTAACCATCTCATCCTCTGCCGTCCTCTTCTCCTTTTGCCTTCAATCTTTCCCAGCATCAGGGTCTTTTCCAAAGAGTCTTCTCTTCGCATTAGGTGACCAAAGTATCTGAGCTTGAGCTTCATTATCAATCCTTCCAATGAGCAATCAGGGTTGATTTCCTTTAAGATTGACTGGTTTGACCTCCTAGCAGTCCAGGGGACTCTTAAGAGTCTTCTCCAGCACCACAGTTCAAAGGCATCAATTCTTCGGCGCTCAGCCTTCTTTATGGTCCAGCTCTCACAGCCATACATTACTACTGGAAAAACCATCTTGTTACTATCCATCAATTTATGTAATATAAGAGAATAATTTTTTGCCCTGGATTGCATTCATTTTTCCTAAAGTTTGTCCCTTGTTCTTCCATTATCATCATTCACTGGAGTATAATATACAACTATCACCAACTTATGATTCCTACCCTAATACTAATATAGAACCCAGATAATTTTATTCATAGTTAAACTAATCCCATCACTTCCCTACATATTTTAATGAACTCCATTCCATGAAAACAGAAAGCATTATTCAGATCTCTTGCATCCTTCCCCTTTCTCTTAAATTTCACAGAGGTACAATTTATTTATTTTTTTCACTTGTTAATTCATGCTCATATATTCCTCTAACATTTCAAGTTGTAATGTTTCATGGTGATCACCTGATGGGCCCCATAAATACTGACTTCTGCTGTTCATCATGGCCTTGGTTAACTGAAGCTTCCAAATAACTTTTTAGTAAGATAGAAAAGATGTAGACTAGGTTAACCAGCATCAGTTGCACCCACGCAGCACTCGTTAACAGGACACTATGGACAGTATACCACAAGTCAACAAAAACCTTGTTTTACTCCATCATATTCATGCTAATTTATTAATTTATGTTCTAATCTACATACTGCCTTGTGAGCCTACATATTATTGCCTGCATCCCACCAATTAAGAACTATATTCAGTGAAGTGACACACACTCAGGATATATATGTAACTACTGATGCAAAAAAAAAAAAAAGGTAGACCAGAAGGACCCATTAAGAATAGATTTATTTCCCATTTATTAATTAAAAATAATTTAAAACCCTGTTAAAGAACACTATATTCCTACTCTGTATTAATCAACTTTTTAACAGTGTACAACTAAAGCTACCAGATCAAATGTTCTATGCATAGACGATATAGTGTAAGGAACCAGCAGCTGGTTCATGCCCAGATCAAAACACACACATTTTGTCAGGGCATGAACCTGAAACACATATTTCAGGCAGAGCTGTTCTGAAATAGGATCAGCAAGTTAAAAATAAGGCCTTCAGTGACAGTCCATATGGTAGCAGCTAGGGGAGGTAATGGGAAAGAATATGCTGTGAAGATTGGGGAGGGATGGGCAGGCTAGCTGAGTTCAAGTGTGACAGAACTATAGAGAAGAAAGAAGAAAGGCACTGAGATGATCACAGAGTAGGCAGGTGGGTTTGTTACAACTGAATGTAAGCATGTCAGGGGAGTAAGATGAAAGAAGGCCCTGAGAAGATTGGTGGGAAGGCTAGCACAATGGCCATGGAGGAAAGGAGATAAGGATACCAGCCTTGACCCATTTACCCTGTTATACTGTTCTGGATTTTGTTTCAGCTGAAACCCTGAATAACTAAAATGTTGCAGATTTTGATTTGGCTATGCTTCCAAATTGCAACTTGTTTGTTTTATGTACAAACACACTTTCAGCACATAACATTTGCTACCATCTAGTGATTGTCTGGATTTTTGCAGTCTAGACCTGGTAGCCTTTTATACAACAGAATGAGCAATACTGAGAAAGCAAAAAGGTGGCTCTGACCTTTGCCTTTGTGGTCAGGCTATTTAAATTACCACCAATATTTATCTGAGCCTTTGTAAATAATACATAGCTGGCTCTTTTTGTTTCACAAAACTAATTCCATTGTACACACTTCCAGAATATTTCTGCACCAAAGGCTTTACTTCACTAGAACAAAAGATAGTGAGGCTAACACAAAAGGAGAATTTCATTTAATTTCATTTCCATATAATTAAAATTACTAAATTAATTAAGAACAGTTAACAGCATTTATCCCTATGCATTTAATAATTATTGCCTCCTTCTAGAAATTAGAAAGTATAATTTGGTGAGAATTTTTAGTAAGATTGGGGAGCTGCACCCAAGACATGTAGATTTAGGGCTTTAGGATGTATACCCTGGTAGTATGTCAAGTTGAACAAATTGGTTTATTAAGTGCAAGTATCACTGTTGACTGTTCCTGAAATAACTGATATTTGTATTTTTACATTTTAAATTATATTATATATAGTTATTTTAATATTATATAAGCCACTTTGGGAATAATTTGTCCTGAGAAGCAACTTAAAATTATTTAAAGCAAATGCACTATCTCAACAAACTTCTCAGAGCCAACACTTAAAACGCCTTGGTAATATAACCCCACAATGTATAGTCATCTAAATGCTGTCTCATTTCACAGGATAGCCTTTTAAAGTTAGTAGGAAGGATTGTAACTGTAATCTTTCCTCCGCTGTAACAGCTACAGAATAGTACTGAATATTCTAAGTTGTATTCTTAAATTATACAGAGGGTTCATACACCAAGCCAAGTATCCTACATGACCTGAGCATATTCCCAAGAAAATGTCTTGGACTGCAGAATGTCCTCTACAAACTAAAAGATTCTCATGCAGAACAATCTCTACCTGCTGGCTGGGGAATGGCAGAATCCTTTTCCCCTGAGAAACTCTACTTCTCTTAGCCATGTAAACAGCCACTTGGCAAGCTCGGATAAGTGTGATAGATTCAAGAGCATATGTTAAAGGAAAAAAAGAGGCAGGAAAACAATTGGCTTCTTACTCCCCTAAGTGTTGGGTTGAGGGTAGGGAGAAGTAGTAGTCTTGTCAAGGTAGTTCATTCTTCCATGATGAATAGCTATTTGAATATATCAATCAGCTGGGTAGTAGGGAAAAGCAGGAATAGCCCTGAGGTTGAGGTTTCCTGTAGGGCTTTTTTTTTTCCTTCAGAAAAAATTAGAAATAGGGAGCATCTATATATATTAACATAAGGGCAGCATTTTTCCTGCTTTAAAGGATGTGGATGAATTTGCAATTTTGAGTATCATGGGTACAATCACAGATTGACTGGTGGAGAAGTAAACCCATTCACTAAACAGCTGCTATGCTACATAAGGTCATCAGGTGATTTCACCGCTAATACTAATTGCTTTATTTGCTTTCTTCAATTTTTTTTGCAGAATAAATCCTAGTCACTTCACCTTGGTTGTTCATCTCAGCATGGAAAAAACAAAACAGAATGAGATTTTTAAAAAATGCTCTTTCCATTGATTTACTTACTATTCCTCACGGTGGCTGTCATGGCCCAGGATTTTGACTCTGAAGAAGCTGCTCCAGTTCAATCAGTGGAATGTCAACCTCAGGAGATACCAAGCCAGGAATCACCTGAGGCTGATCAAACACAGGCACCATCAGAACAGATGGAGCAGTCAGATGATGAGGTATGGCCTCCAAGCTCTTGGACTCAGTGGATAGAGCAGAAAGCAGAGCAAAGATGCTCAATGAGGCTCCTTGCCAAGCAAGGAAGAAATTATCTTAACTGAATATAGCTGGCTGCAGCATGATTTAAGAGGCAGCCCTGACCAATGTTTCTCTATTGGAAACAACTGTCTGATCTCCTGCTCTGGTATGTCGGTGCTGTGAATTCTGCTGGTGTAAAAAACCCTGAAACTCTGACCGTTGGACTGGCTGACAAACCTGACTTGGCTTTCTGAACTTTGGACTGGATTTGACTTCTCTTCTGCCTGTTCCTGCTGAAAGCGAAAGTACCCAGGCAATCTTTCCCAGAGACTGTTTTGATTTACATTTTTTTCCTTGTCTGCTGTTCATCTACTCAGCCTTGGGTAAATTGCTATTCTCACCTAGCAACTGTGAGAGAGTTTGAAACATGAACAGGACAATGGCACAGATATCAATAACAGACTTCAAACAGAATTGAAGGAGTGTAGTAAATAACTTTTTTTTTTTTTGCTTTTGCTTCTAAATATTCTTTTGGGCAGACTATATGGTTGATATTTTCAAAGGCAAAGGACAAGGGTTCAGAGAGATAATAGGGAGGTCTTCACCATTTACTTATGAATGCAATGTTGGAGATCTCAGCCTGAAAGGCGGAGATAATTATCTACTGTATGTCTGAAATTCAAGTAAGACAGAGTGTTAATGTAAGTAAAGTATATATCTACTTATTTTAAAAGTTTCACTTCCAAGATTGCATATTTATGGCAAGTTCCAGTCCCATCATCTCAAGTTTTGATTAATATATTTCTTATTCTGAAATAGAACCCAGAATGATTAACCAAATCCATTAATATTACAATTTACACCTTTTAGTTTTCAAAACAATAAAAATCTATGTACAGTAATATTAGTATTTTATATTTACAGGTTTTTAATTACATTCCTGAACCAGTTTATTCTGTAGAATTGACAAAGCTAAAAAAAATACTGAACCTTAGCATTATTTCAGAGCCAGCATATTGTGGAAGACCAAACTTATTACATTTTATATTGAAAATAAGTAATCTCAGATCATTACTGCTTACTCTGATCAGCTTTGCAAACTTGTCAAGTGAAGAATTATGGAAATGCAGGTTTAATATTTCTATATAAAGCACAGTTTAATTATTTCTATGACATTTAATTTTCTTTACTATTCTGTCCTTCACACTGACCAGTTCTGCTGATAGCAGAATATAAAATATGCATTTCTTTTACATCTATTCATATGAGAGTAATTCCTGAGAATCTATGGGAAAAAAAATAGTTTCACTTAACTACAGTTCTAAGTAGGAAAGGCTATTAACACAAGTAGAAACCTGCATTAGGTGACATTTATTCTAGACAGTAGATGTGGCCCATTGGGATGTATTGCTCACATCCAAATTGTCCTGGATAACTTTCTGGGTATAACTGAAAGAGACAATTGTCACCATAAAACTTTAGGTTATCATTTCTCAGATGTATTTTTTTTAATTGCTCGAAGTACCCTGAAACAAAATATCATGACTTTTGGCAATCTTACTGAGATCCTACAAGATTATATGTTCTCATACAAAATTTTGTAATACTTCAAGCAAATGTTTTGAGATTTCGCAAGATTTGGCAAATCTCGCAAGATTCTGGCTGGTATCTGAAGTTACTGCAGGCATGTTCTTTCTACTGTATTGCTGACCCTGACCTAGATGATACTCTCCACTGATGATCTTTGCTGGACAAACTAGTTGGGACTTCGGCTATCCTGTCAGCATCTCTTTGTAAGTTCAACATGCTATTTAAGCTGTTTTTTGGGGGAATACAAGTTGCTTGGACAAGACCTGTTCTTAATAGTGGTTACTATATTTGCTTGCTGTTTTACTAGCTTATGTTGATTATATTGTGTGTTAATACTCAGAAACTTCTCAAGATGGATTATTGGTTAAAAAAGGTCTGGCATACTTTTTTCAATGGTCCAACAGAAGTCTTCAAATAATACCACTTTTGTAATGGCCAAAACTTCCAACTCAAAGCAATTATATTGAGTTGATGCTTCAAGAAATATTTTCTTCTGGTAGCTTGAGAAAACTATTACATTAAAATCTCCTCACAGTATAAAGCACCACTAAAAAATCTATGCTAGAAGTATAAGCCAACCTACCACAGCCTATTCTAACAATTAATTAGAATGGCAGATGCTCTGATACAGTTCTAGTATGTCAGTGATAATCTGTTGAAGAAGGCAGATGGGGCCACCTTTCATGGGCCTAGTAGTCAGAATGTGTAGAAAAAGACTATAAGGCAGCATTCAAAGACCCAGAAGACTAGAAGTCTAACGCTAGATTTGGAAAGGGGCATTTTTATGCCACTAAGACCAATCTCCTGCTCAGGGGAAAAACCAAATTAAAGCATTCCAGTGGAGATGAGCTTCCGGACTAAAAGGCCATGGTCTAATCATTTGATATCATGACATTTCGCCAGCAACTGTTGCTGGCATCTTCAGAGGTGAAAGTGGTCTGCTCTGTGGCATGCTTCTTGGCAGTTCATAGACAACTGAGCAGGAACTGACTGAGCTCTTGTGTTTGTAACAGAACTAAGCTCTTGGCAGCCTTCTTCTACCTTCCTTTGTTACTGAAAAAAGGAAGTTGGCAATGACTGTCCAAACTGAGCAGGACACTTGCTGCTCATAGTTGTCTTCTGTTTCTGTAAAATCATGCTCATCTGCTTTACACCTACTCCTTGTTTAGTGACTGAGTTCTTTTTCAATGAACAGGCCATTAAGTGAAATTGTCGCTAAGTGAACATGTGACTGAGAGAGATGCTGTGAAGATCACTGGTTGCTGCTGTCTCATGCTGGGGGAGATGGGCAGCATACAAATTTAACAAACAAGCAAACAAACAAACAAACAACGTTCTTGTACAGCTACGCCAGCATTCTCACTCTGGTGTGTGTTGTCAGGTGTACAAAATTTGGTTGTAAATGCGCACATTGGCTGGAAAATGAATTTTTTATTACCGTCATATTTGCTCAGGTAGTTGCTAAACAAGGAATGGATTTGTTATTAGGATTCAGGACATATCATTTTTACTAGTCAGAGGTTTTAGTTTAGTATTGTTAATATTTCAAGTTGTACTGAAATAAAATATATAAATTAGGCTGGTTGCAGATTTTGCTATGCTTAGCACACCTGAACAGATCCACTGAAATCAGTGTGAGTTCAGTTAATCATCACTAAGACAGATATACAACAGAGTGGCCCATTTCTAAAATTTTGTTTTTATTGTTAAAAAAAATTAACAATTTTTGATTGTCTAAACCTGTTAAATAGAAAATGTAAACTGCAAGTCAGAAAAACAAAATACCTGTAATTGACCATTTAATGAGCTCAGGTCTTCTGCTTTTTTCTCCAAAGACTGCACCCAAACTTTTCTTTTTTGTCTGCATCTTGAAGCAGCTGCTCTGTTCCGCTCTAAGAATTTCCGTCTTTTTTCATCAGGATCTTCATTTGCTGCTCTTCTTCGGCGGCCTCCTGTATTTGGAGTTTGTGGTGCAGGCTGTGCAGGAGAGGCCTGGAGGTACCAGGATATCACAATTCATTACCACAAATTCTGTATGCCTTTTGAAATACCCACGATAAATTTATGTTTATTCTGTAACAGCATTCCAGAATTTTATTAGTCACTCTCTCTTATTTCAGCTTCATGTCAAATAACTGAAACTTAATAATAATGGGTATGCCTAAAATACTTAAAATACTGGACAAAGCATGGTGATGATGTCACAGAAAATTTAAAAGTTGTCTACCCCAAAGTGTGGAGACAATTATTACTTAATATATGCAAACTGTCTCCAGTATAATATAGTACCACAAAGTCACAGTGGAATTAAATTTTATTCTTTTCACCTTCACCCCAAGACAATAATATAATGTAGGCACCTGCAACAGTGACAAATGCAATGAAAAGCAGGTAACTTTAAGTTAAATTACATAAGCCTATCTTGATTTCTGCACCATGAGAGCAATAAACGTATTTAACTATCTCACTTGCTTGTAATTTAGCTGCTATATATACTCTCAGCTTCTGTCCTCTTCCTTTATCTAATTCCAAGATCAGTCTGTTTTCCCTATGTCTGTTTAAGACATATAGCACTGAAGAATTATAAGAAATTTTCCACGGTAGCAAACTGAGCCAAAGCTAGGTTTCATACCGGTGTTTCAGTAGTAGATGTGGCGGGCTGTTGTAGTGATTGTGGTCGTGCTTCCTCTGACTGAGTTCGAACCAGTCCACTTGTCTGTCCCTTGGCAGTATCTCCATTTGTTACCTGAGAGTGCTGCTGGGTCAAAGCAGCTTTTAATCTCTAAAGGGAGAGAGAGAGACAAAAAAACCCCCACACGCTCAATTTACCATGATGAATGTTGCCCTGTAACAAAACACGTACTCAGCAGTCAAAAATGTAATGTTACATGTATCCACATGTTTCTGTCCAATTTTAGACAATTCTATTATAATTTGCTGTCACATTCATGAGGTCACCCAATTCCCAAGACAGGCTCTTCTAAATAAGATTTTGATTAGAAAGCCGTCACATGCAAGCAGAATTCTTTTCACTCAGCACTGCATATAATCCATAGCCTTTCTCCTAACTATCATTTTGCCTTTAGTATCTGCTTTTAATAGACAGCTGGCTAATTCCGCTTGTTTTAAGACAAAATAATGTTTTGTATAAATCCACAAATATTATTTTTCATGTAAAAGAGACTGATAACTTATCAATTTGGAGTGCATTTTAAAGATATTACATACAAAATTTAATTAATCAATGTTAATGTGCCCAAATCATTTTAAAAAGACCCACTGAGTTGTGTCCTCCTTCTTTAACAGCATGTAATAAATATGTATATATTTCAATAAATAAATAAAATAATTATTTAATTTATATGACCACCCATCTCAAATTCATGACTCTGGGTGGCTAACAAGAAAAACAAGAAAAAAATGATCTTAACAAAATAATAACAAACAGCAGTCTGAACTAAAGTTTTGGAGATTTGGTCAAACAGATGCAAAGAAGCAGGAGGAGGAGGACTGAATTCTAGACTACAACAAAACTTCGTCATTTGAATTGTGTCATTCCATGGGCCAACTCAATTCCACAAGCAAACAGATTCTTCATCCCCTTCCCACCCAAACTTGCTTTATATTGGATATGGCATATATTTGGAGAGAGGAGAGCACAATGAAGTCTCATTTCATAGGTAGTTACAGCTATGAATAAAATAACTTCTATGTGAGAAAAAACTGTTGAACTGGTGGCTTCTGAGACTAATGTTCCACTTGAGGAATTTGGAAGAGATAAGCCATCAGGGGAGGGAAGCCACAGAATCTGTGAAAGTTGCAGAAAGTTATGTCTTGTCTAGGATACTATACAATCAAGCATACACCTATCTAATAAACCTAAATGATTATTTCTACATGTTTACGAAATACTTTCCATTGCCTTTAATATTTTAGCAAAATACTCCAATGGTATCACTGCAATGTACTGAATGGATTTATCACATATATGAATCCATTCTGTAATCTGATGTCTCTCTAGGAAGCTTAAGGCAATGTACATATACTCATAATCATATTATGAATTATGTTACAGTATAACAAGCTTACTCAAGGCCTCTTACTACGTTTAATAAACTTAACAGAGGTCTCTATCAGTGTATCATAGAGATATAGTGATATATTGACACAACAAAATCAAAAACAGAATTAGTAAAGTGCACAGATATTCACTCAAAATACATTCAAATACTTCTGAAATATGAACTACAATCTAATACTGAATAATAAAGGTGTTTGCAAAAAATGCCTCTATCCTTGAAAATAAATCCCTATCACATCTGCCTGAATTGGTTGGAATAGATCACTCCATCATGAGTTCATAGAAACAATATTATTGTAAAAACAATTTATGAAAAAGTCAGATACATATTTCATATCTGCCACAAAACCTCATCAGAGTAATAACCTTCCTTCTCCTGGGTGTTATCTTACCATCTGCTACTCTATTACTTATCTTTATTTTGCAACTAATTAACAGCATAATCTTCTAAATTCAGCAAGTTAATTATCATTATTGTGGTCTTTGCAGCATCATCAGTCCTCATGAAGTCTTATCTCCCTGCCTGCCCCCCCCCCCCCCCAGAGAATGCATAAAATGAAGTTAAGAAAGGGTCTGTTTCTTTACAGAAGGCTCATTAGGTGTTTGGTGATTAGCTTGCCATGCAGAGAGGCAGGTCAGAAGAATTCTGCCGAATACAAGGTCCCATGCCGAGCTTAACCAAGTTAATATGAGTTTCTGAACATTTGCCAAGCTACCCTCTGTCAATTCTCAGTAGTGACTCCCGCAGAAAACCTACAGGCTACCCACTATACTCCAGGTATTTCTCAGTTTGTCACAAGATGTTGCCGAGTTCTGGAGAATGCCACTTAAAGAAGAAAAATGTTTTTCTATCACAGTAATTTGTAACTGAGATACCTTGTTTGTTACCTCTTTCTTTTCCATGAGTATATGTTAACACTTTATTTGCTACAATTATTAGCCTTCATAGTTCATTTGAGGACACTCATATATTATTAACATTTCTATAGTGCCATCATTTTATGTGGCAACTTTAAAAACATAAATGCTTAAGTCAGTGTCCCAAGGTGTTTACAGTCTAAAGTTTACAAGCTTATGTTATATTTGCCCAGGCTTAGTTACAGTATTCAGCATGGCTTCTAATATTTTCTAATTTTACTTATTTCTACTTAATGGAAAATATAGGTTTATCCCTAATAGTAATTTGTTTATAGGATCTTCCAGTGCAGAGTTACATAAATGTAAAGTTACTTTCCAAACAGGTTTCTAGAAGCTTTACTCATATAACAGATTTTATGAAATAGAAGTATTTTGAAATATTAATGTTCCCTAAATTCAAGTGACATCTCTCTTTTTCTTACAGTTAGTAACTAAAGTGGCACAAATGTTTTAGTGGCAATTTTTGGCATCAGGTTTTCACTGTATTATTAATACTAAACATATCAAATAGCAAGAGTAGTTAGCACAAACTAGGCTAAAACATCAAAACTGCTATTATTATTAAAGCTAATATTCTACTATAGTTTTCTAAAGTTTTCATCTGCGTTGAAACCTGATTCATCATTACATATCTGATTTATATTCCCTCTTACCATCCTAATAGGACAGATCAAGCTAGCTAATAACAAAGGTAAAAACGTTAAACAGAAAAGAGCAGAATACAAATAATACACACTTAAAACATTTAAACATATAGTACAGTATGGCATTACATTCAAGCAAAATAAACCTTAAACAGTTCAAAAAGGTCCTGCTGCTCTTTGACTGTATTTTATTAATTAAAAAAAAAGTTCAAAAGGGTTCACTAACAAGATGTGTCTTATTTCCGTAAATTGGACAAAATGCGAAGCAAAGTGGGGTCTCAATTTTGGGAATGATGCATGAGAAGGTCCTCTCCCATATGCACTAACAGAGAACATCCTTAAAGGAGCCTCAGTTGTACATCTTAAGATCTGGATGACTTTATATATTAACAGATTATTTTCAAAAATCAAATTATAAACTGTTTAGAAACAAGAACACCTTTTTTGTATTTGAAAAAAAAAAAAGACTACTAGTTTTTCACCATGTATATTATGTGAAGCTTTTATGAAGCTGCAGCTGTGAAAGGTTCAGTGCAAGGCCTTTTCTAATCTTCACTGAAGACACTTGTGCTGGAATTGCCACTGAAGTCCAGCCACTTCAAGTCAGATACATATTTCATATGCACTAAGAGAGGGTCTTAAAGCACCCATGCAGTGAGACTCATACTTCCAAATGGTCTGCACAGCCCTAGTAATTAACACCTGTATATTAATGCTGAAGTCTGACCATAGCAGAGCCAGATCCAGTTGGCATCACAGCTAGGCAACAACACTCTTGGCCAAAACTGATGCCTGGCCATTTAATAGAAGGGCTGGATTCAGGGGGATTCATTATTTACAGATCCTGCAGATGCCTTCACATACAATAATAAAGCTTTAATGTCAATATTTTGAATATTTTTTTCACTTAACTGAACCAGAAAGGAAAAAAATAATAATTTAAATTAAGATATTTAGGCTGCAATCTATAGTCTCTAGGATAGCATCCTAGCAGTCATAGATTTGATCAGTTCACGCCTTTGATAAAAGTCCCTCAAACTTAGGCAGAAATTCAGACCAGCTTGTGAGAATGGAAAAAAACCAATATGCTGGGCTTTGAAAAAGTGTTCCAACGGCTAGATAGGATTGCTCCGACAACCTTTTTGCATGGCTTATTTTTGTTTTTAATTTTGCACACTTAAAGCTTCATAAAACAGAAATCACTATAGCATTTCTTTTTTTAACAGCATTCTAATGGATAATTATACATCTGGGAACTGTCGTACAGAATACAAAAGGATTTTGAGGACTTGCTATTATTTAATAGCAAATAATTCTGAGTAATTCTGAATTAGCAAAATTGTATAGTCTACAGTTTTAAAATTATTCCTCTCGTACATCTTTTACACTGAAATGCTCAATTCAAACACATTAAACATATATTTTTAAAAAATATATAAAAACAAGCATTCCTCACTGCATGTAATGGTGATTAAAAGTTTATAGTTTAGTGATATGCGATGTCATAAACAGTTCATGAAATTCTGGTTAAGAAACCAGGACAGCAAATAATGATTCAACACCCTGTTTTGTTTTGACTAAGTACAGCTGGAGTAATCACAAGTTACCAAGTTCAGTCACTAGTGAGTATTTACTCTTCTCAAGGGCAGCTTCATGAGAAAGAAGGGGGAATTATACCATTTGAACAAGGAAGCAAATTAATATTAGGTTATCTTTTGACTACCAGGCTTAAAAGCCATTTACATTATAGCACTCAGTCGGGAAATAATCACTGTTTGTTTTTATATACCTGGATAAATTTATGAGTGATGATTATAATAAATAATACATATACACACATATTGACAAGCATTTATTCCATGTTAGAAACATGGCTTATTGAGCTTACTTAGCTTAGTCCTAAATATGCTATTTTAAGTTCCTTTAGTCCCATTTGAATGTTGTCTCCTAAGTTTTTTTTGGGTGTGTGTGTGTGTTACTTCTTCAAATCAGGCAGGATCTAGAACCATACTGATGGCCTCTTTGCTGTTTATGTGTTGTGTAATTACAGTCCTGCTATGTAACAGAACAAGCCTGCTATTGCTATTATAGGTAAGTAGGACCTTTAACAAAATGCCCTGATAAACAGTACTCCTGATCAAGATACTCTATTCCCACTTTAGCAAGTTCTGTCAATTTCACTAACCATTCATCCATGGCGGGTAATGCCAAATCTTTCCATCTTTGTGCATATCGTAATCTTTTTTCTAACTGCTTATCCATCAATCCTAAAAGGAAAAGTTCTGGCTTCAACTGAATATTAATCTTTAAAATCCTCTGTATCAATTTATGTATTTGAATCCAGAATTTTTTAGCTTTTTTACATGTCCACCAAGCATGATAAAATGTCCCTTCATGTTGTTCACATTTCCAACATACATCTGAAATGCTTTTATACATTCTAGATGATTTCTCTGACGTCATGTACCAATGATACATCATTTTATAAAAATTCTCTTTAAGATCATAACATAATATAAATTTCAACCCTTTTAGCCACATGTTTTCCCAGCGATCCATCTGTACGTTATAACTAAAATTCTTAGCCTATTTTATCATACATTCTTTAACCCATTGTTCTTCTGTTTCAAATTTCAACAAAAGTTTATACATTTTAGCAATTACAAGTTCATAATTGGTACACAATTATACTTCAAATTCTGTCTTTCTTTGCTCCATACAGTAAGTCTACCATCCACTTTGATCATTTCCAAATGTAATACCTGCTGATTATGAGATATCATAATCAAATGATCAGTTCATTCAATCTCTACAAGTAATAACATCTAAGTTAAGGAAAGGAATCAGTTGTTCTGCAGTTTGCATTTACAAAACATACAAAATATGGAATTCAATGCCATCAAGGGTGGTGATGGCCACTAATTTCAATAGTTTGAAAAGGAGAATTGGGCTATCAATGATTACAAGTCTTGATGATTCAGAATGCCTTAAATACCATCTATTAGGGAGCAACTGTGAATAAAGTGTATTGCCCTCCAGTTGATGTTTGTCATCTGTGAACACACAACACTGACCTAGCAGGCACTTATGTTTCAATTATATATATTCATGCAGCTGAGAAAAAAACAGAAACTACAATATATTTTACCTCAAGTTACACAAATGTTGAGCTGGTCATGGAATTATTTGAGTTGAATTTGAATTTATTGCAGTCACTCACCAATGTACACTAACAAAAATAGATAAGAATTAACACTTTCTACACTAAAAACAAGTAACAATAAAATAAATGAACTCACAACAATGAATTGCTAAATCAGAAACATGTAACTGAACACTTGCATCAACTGTAATTTTAATTTTTAAAACAGCAACTTTTTCAGCAACAGTAGTTGATAAAATTACTATTTCTACCAGGGATTTTGATGAGGATACATTAATTTTCTCTGAATGATACAAATTACATTACATTTAGACGTGTAAATTTTGATCCAGTTTTCCTGCTTACAGCAACAAAAGGTGTGCAAAATAATTTAAGCTTGTTTCAGTCTCCATGCTTGGACAACACTCCACAGCTTGGGGTGTTAATTCAGCCTGGGATGTCAACAGGTCAATTCATTCATGTGTTTCAGTGCCCTGCTATTGGCTTTTTAAAAAAAAAAAATCTTCTACCTATGGAGACTTGGAGAATGCAGTAACTAATAAAGCAGCAAACAGAGATTCTCTCCCTTCTGCCACTGGCTGAAATTAGTGGAGGCAAAGTAGATGTGAAGGAGAATCAAGCAGATAATAAATACCTCACAGGTCACTTTATGCTAAGTTAGCATTTATGGATTGTAATGTAATGCTGTTGTCTGTATGTGTTCTGGGTGTGCTTGTTTATTTATTTTTATATTTGTATCCTGCTGAATCCTAAGTGACTCTTGGTAGTACTTTCTTTTTTAATCAGACTGCCAACTACAAAATTGTGGGCTACACATGTACATTAGACAGTGCTGTAATGCTATGGAGCTTCCAGACTGTCAAATGTGGAAACTATGAGCTTTGCAGACAAGCTCAGAAGGGTATTACAAAGAAGCTGAAAGCCAGAGAAGTACTGTATATTTTTTCCTTTGCTCAGTTTATGCAGATTTCAAGTGGGCTTAATTTGTTGCTCCTACTGTTTGCTGTAGGAATTTTAAAAAATATTAACATTTCAATATTTAATGTTCAGTTTTTCTGTAGGTTGAATAACAGAGCTTAGCATGGATAACCACCCACATACCTTTGTGGTCACAGGATGAAAAACACATATCACAGAATGTAATTTCTCAAAAACTGCTCTCCGATCCAGTAATTACTGACTAGGTCCCTTGGCTAAGTGTGATAAAATAATGCAGTGATGTACCATATATCACATGAAACTAATGCTGTACTGTTCATTTCAGTTAATCAGGCCACAGGCTCAGTTAACGGGGGAGGGAGCTGCATGATAATAAATAAGTAAGATGGCAACTAATTAGATTACTTTTCTTCTTTTTTTATATATGGAAATAACTGTTGCCTTAGTTTCAGATCAGTTTATAAGTATAAATAACAACGTTTACTAGTGTATAATGTTTTATAAGGCTGTATTAAAGGCTGCCAAGTACCACTGATCCAAGTTAGTAGTCTGTTTTAAATACCTTGTTTTTGGAAACTTAAAAAGATCTGCACAACATAAAGACTCACTCAAAATTCTAATTTCATTGGAAGTGAAAACAGACCTGCTGATAAAGATCTGAATGGTAACCTAAGAATCAGAAAGTACAAAAAGACTTCAAATCAGAACATAAATAATCAGTTTCCTTCCCCCTGGGTCTAGGGAAAATGATGGAACACATACCAATTTTGCCTCTGACTGCACAGGTTGTGGAGATGAGGGTCCTGGAATTCCTGGGATACTAGGCACCACGGTGACAGGTCTGACAAGCTGTCCAAGAGAATCCGAGTTAAGTCCAAATAAAAACAAATTCTACTTCATAAACAATTAGGATTTTCTACCCATGTGAACAAAGGAATGTCCCCTTACCTTAACTATACCTGCAATGTGCTCTACCTCAATGAGATTAAGATTTGACTCAGAGGCCTTCACTTGAATGACCCTATCTGCTGACATTAGGTAAGTGGTATCCATTAAGAAGAACACCTACCAAGAGCGGCAGCCTATTTGGGAAATAGCCTTTCCAGACGTGTTTATTTATTAAGCAAATGTGTGTGCTGATGCATTCACAAGACTCGTGGTGGCTAACACGATTACAAAAACACAATACGATAAAGTATAGAAAACGTAAAATAGATACAGCCCAAATACCCTATGGAAAAGCTCCTCTTCATGTAATTTTAGAATAAGAGGTTATTTTATGTTTTATTTATATCTGCTGTATAAGAAGTCAGAAATCATTCTTTTTGTATTTCTGTATTTCTTCTTTTCTTTTTATTTTTCAGCATTTTTGTTTTCTCTACTTCTAGCTTTCTATCTTTTTCTTGATTATTAGTTTGTGTTAGTTTTTATCTTTCTGCTCTTTAAAATTTAATAAAGCTATTATAATTAAAAAAGAGGAAAAACTCTTCTTCAGCTTTTTCCGGAAAGTAGACAATGTGGGAAACAGACAAATATCCAATGGAAGGTCCTTCCAGAAGGCTGGGCCCAGCACTAAAAAACTGCTTCTGTTGTTGTTTTGTTAAGTCAGCTTTACAATACAGGGTCTTATTCAGTCAGGGTTTTATCTGCTGAGTTCTTATTTATTACTGATTTACTATTACTATGACTACTTCTATTATTATTATTTACATCCTGCCTTTTATTTTGTACAACTCAAGGCACTACATAATGCTGCCTGCCTGCCTATTTTCCCCACAGCAACCACCCTGTGAGGTGGATTGGGCTGAGAGAGAGTGACTGGCTCAAAGACCCCCAGCCAGCTTTCATGACTAAAGGAGGCCTAGAACTCATGGTCTATCTAGTCCAATCCATTTGTCAGTATAACAAATCCAGCATCTTCCCAATAGATGGCTGTCCTATCTAGACTTTGGTTTAACACCTTCAATATGGGGAAGCCCTGCCTCTTGGCTGAACATTTGGTGCACTCTCTTATTGGTTAACTGAAATCTAGCCTCCTATATAGTTTAAGGTCCAGGCCTACTCCCCGGGGCAGCAAAGATGAATCTTGGTCCTCCCCTATGCAACTGGCCTTCCTCTGTAATGAATTATGCTATCAAACATATCCCATCCGTTGCCTAATGCAAAATAATTTGGGCTGCTACTTTTAACATTTATTCATGACTTCTGAGGTTCTTCTGAGTTTTGTATCATTCACAACTTTAATAATAATCCTTTTCTCTCTTTCATATACTATACATCATAAACACTTCCAGGTCTTTGGTTATGGTCAAGTATATATAGGATGATGAAAAATGTTGAAAAATACCAAGTCTGAGTCAGAATGCTACAAAATATTTGAAATCTTCCCTTGGTTTGATAAACCCCTAATAAGTGCATTTAATGAGCTCTGAATCTACATAGTAGCATTATTATCTAGTCTAATACTAAGCCAAGTATCACGGGGAATTTTATCAATTGCTTCATACAAATAGAGATAAAGTATATTCACCACTTTAAAAAATTCACACACATAAGATAACTTAATAGGAATTATTCTTGATAAAGGCCATACCAACCCTCCAAATTTATCAGTTACTACCTTGATTGCAATGATAATAATGAAATGAAATAGGGAAAACTAATTTCTGCCAAAAAGCATTACGGATGTCTCTAATTCTTTTGATAATCTATGTTGGGGAGATAGTTAGAGCAATGGAGGCTTCATCCCGTCTTCCCAAAATTAGTTTATATGAAGATTTTCCCCTTTCTTCCTACTGAGGAATGTCCTTCAATGTTTTTCCGCACAGGATCCTGGTTTAGATCTAATTTCAGTTTCCCAGTATTAGTACAGAATAATTATGTGCTCCTCTTCCATCATCCTTACTGGCTTCACCAGAGACACAGATATTTCCAGCAATAAGATCTGGGGAGAGGGATTTGTCCAAACTCTGACGGAAGGTGTTACACCATACAACAGACTTACTGGAACTGCAGTTGGTACATGCACATTAGAATTTGTGATTGAAGCGGGGATAGCAACAGGCATGGTTTGTCCATTAGGAAGATGCAACAACAAGGGGAAAGGACCTGGCACCGGTCTAAGAAAAGAAGGAAAAATAATTATAGCACTCATGGTAGAAAGTATACTGCAAATTTCAATAGTCTTTGAAAAAAGTCTAGGGTGCTGAAACATTTTCTACTGTATCTCCAATGTCAGATTAACTCTTAATTTTAATTTGTAGTTTTGATTCTCTTTTCTGCCACCAAACAAATTGTAGCATGGATTTTTTAAATCTCTCATCACAGATAAATTTTATTTTTTTTCATGAATCTTTGCAATAATTCTATCCAATTATAGAAATTATTGAAATGCTTGGTTTAAAAGAAAGATTCAGAGATATAAAATTGGATCCTATTCATAATATTGGTCATAAGCTAGAAATAGTTTATGGAACATTGTAACATTATCTGATGGTTTTCTAGATGGTGGGGTTAGTGGGACCTTTTGGGAATGTCATTACAAAGAAGCAGAAGCAGAAGAAGCAGAAGCAACAGCAGCAGAAGAGGAGGAAAAAGAAAATTGGATCCAGATACGGAGTTCTGCAACCTGAATTACTCCTTCTGTTTGCAAAAAGGATTAGGAACAGATAAAGGAAGGAAAAGTTTATCAATTCCTCTTTTCCATGTGTTCCTTAGTTCCACATGTGTTCCATGTGTTTCTTAGTAGAGCTAACTCACCAAGTTTCCAGAGGGCACACACAAAAAAAATGGAGGAATCAATGAATTCACTGCCTTCCTTTCAGCAAAAGTATTTTAAGAGAGGAACTCTGGAGCCAAACCAGAGATATTATGACTTACAAGACAAACATCAACACTAGTTTCCATCATTTTTCCCTCTTTAGTCTATATATAAAATACAAAACAAAATAGTACTGACAGTTTTTATTAGAAAATCTGGATTTTTTTTTCAAATTTTACAAAAACCCTAGTAGTCCTTGCCATTTTATTAAACTCTTTGAAGCTTTAAATAAGAAAAGTATAAATATCAGCAGTTGTGAAGATATATTTACAAGAGATAAGGACATTTTAGTATCTATTTAACACTCACACTATTGGCCTATTGGAAGATGGAGCTTGTGTTATGACAGTGCTAGAAGTTGGTGAAGGTATGGCTTGCTGAATAATGACACTTGAGTCAGAACTTGCAAGCAACACATTAGGAACCTGCAGAGAAGCTGGGCGCACAATTGTGGAAGTAGGCTGGGCAGTCTGCTGCAGGCACACTTCCTGCAAGAAACATGAAAGCTTGTCAATTTCCCAAGCCTCATTAGAATCAAAGATAATTAGAATTCTTTAATTATATTTAGATTTCTTTAATTTTTCTCAAAAACATTAAAATCCCTAGAATTCTTTTAGTTGCAACTTACTACCATTTCTTACAGTAAGAACTACCACATGGATCTGGAATAGGCAACCTGTAGTCCTAGGGCCACATGCAACCCTTGGACCGATTTCATGCAACCCTCAGCCTAATTTCAAATGTTCTTCATAACTAATCAGTTCAGACCCCTAGCAAGAATGATCTTCCTTTCCCCAGCACTCTGCTGTGAGAAAAGAGAGAGAGAAAGGGGAAAAAAATGTGTGAGAAAGAGATTATGAAAGAAAAATGAGTATGAGAAAAAAGGTGGAATTCCAGAAAGAGATTAAATGGGCCAATCAGCTCACTTTTGCTCTGGTTCTCTCCATGACCTGCTTCAGCCTCAGCCATCACTGCCAATGCCAATGAAATACCCAACACACTACATGTAAATAAATGTGACTTTCATCTCCCAAAACAGGTCACCTACCCCTAGCACAAATACTTTGGTCAGGACTACAGGCAAAGACAATATTCTATAAGGATGTTATCAATGTTTGACAGTTTATCAAATTACCTCCTTTTCACACACTTGTGTAAGTTCCTCTACCATCACTTGAATGTGTAATATTGGTATGGATTCCTGATGCAGATAGGTTTGCCTAGTCACGTTTGAGATACATAGCAGGAAAGATTGTATAATCTTTGTTCATAGACAACATGAAGGAAGAAATGTTTGCATCACAAGCATCCTGCCATACCGTCCTTATAACCATACAGGGTAATAAAACTGCATTTCAGTCAATCAGAAAGTTAATATTTAAAAATTTAATTTTAATTTAATATTCAGATTTAATTCAGGTTTAATTTGCTGTATATGAGGAATATGGATGTGTAGACAGGCAGTTTACTGAAATGTTTATGATCTTACAGTTATCTTAGATTTACTGGTAACATCCATATAAATACATCGGAAGTATAAAAAGTCACTGACCTTCTCGTCACTGGTCGTAGACTCTGGATGAGGCAAGGGACTATCCTGGTGAGTTGTTTCAACTACTGAAGGTTCTTCAATTTTATTTCTTATAATTGGAGTTGCAAGAGGTGATAAATCTAGAGGCATCTGTAAATTAATGGAGAAATAAATTTTAAAACCTGCAAATTATAAATCTCTCTTCAAAGAGCAGGCAATTCATAACAACGCCAATGTACTAGACAAAAATATGATTTCTTCAGTTAGTCTTGCAAGAAAGATGTCTATTGCTAATATTACCTTATTGTAAAGTGAAATCTTTGAAGTTCAATCTTAGGAAAAATATTACTGTCCATATATAAACAGAATATACAAAAAGCCTATTAGGAGCTTTTATTTCTTTTTTCAAGCAAAATAATATTAAATTAAAATAAATTTTGATGCTCATCCTCATTTGTTAATGCAAAATTTCTAGCTGCAAACAGAATTCAAGTAAACACTACTCTAAGTTCATTTTAATCTTCTACATTTACATACTTTTTTAATATCATCTTCAGAAGCTTTTTTGAATTCATTTTCAAAAGGACTTGCTAGCTCATTGAATAAACCCACTTCTTCACAATTCTTCAAAAATCGAGTTGGCGTTGGAGTTTGATCTGAGTTTAAAAGAGAAATATATGATTTTACTTCCCAATATAAGGGTATGTTTATTTTCATACACATTTGCAAATCAAGACCAATATTATTAACATAACAAGCATTTTAAAATGAATATGTCCTAACAAGAGTGCAGTAAGAGCAAAGTTGAAAAGCTGGTTACTAATGTCACCTTATTATTGTTTTAACAAAATTATTGAAAATTCAAGCATCATAGTTAAAGAGACTTTAAAAATAGAAGACAATATGAATATTTGATTTGTAGAAGTTCAGGATACCCTATGTAGAGAAGAATAGGGATGCTTTGTAAAATGTTTGTTGTAGCTGAAGAGATGTTTTATCCATTTAGAAGAAGCAAATGCTACACTGGAATCTCAAAATTATGGTATTTTATGTTGTTGTTGTTCAGTCATTAAGTCGTGTCCGACTCTTCGTGACCCCATGAACCATAACGCGCCAGGCCTTCCTGTCCTTCACTGCCTCCCTGAGTTTGCTCAGTTTCATGTTCACTGCTTCAGTGATGCTATCTAACCATCTCATCCTCTGCTGTCCTCTTCTCCTTTTGCCTTCAATCTTTCCCAGCATCAGGGTCTTTTCCAAAGAGTCCTCTCTTCGCATTAGGTGACCAAAGTATCTGAGCTTGAGCTTCATTATCAATCCTTCCAATGAGCAATCAGGGTTGATTTCCTTTAAGATTTGACCTCCTAGCAGTCCAGGGGACTCTTAAGAGTCTTCTCCAGCACCACAGTTCAAAGGCATCAATTCTTCGGCGCTCAGCCTTCTTTATAGTCCAGCTCTCACCGCCATACATTACTACTGGAAAAACCATAGCTTTGACTACGTGGACCTTTGTCAGCAAGGTGATGTCTCTGCTTTTTAATATGCTATCTAGGTTTGCCATAGCTTTCCTCCCAAGTAGCAAGCGTCTTTTAATTTCATGGCTGCAGTCTCGGTCTGCAGTGATCTTGGAGCCCAAATAAATGAAGTCTGTTTCTGCTTCCATTTCTACTCCTTCTATTTGCCAGGAATTGATGGGTCCAGATGCCATGATCTTAGTTTTTTTAATGTTGAGTTTCAAGCCAGCTTTCGCACTCTCTTTCACCCTCATCAAGAGGCTCTTTAGTTCTTCTTTACTTTCTGCCATTAGGGTGGTATCATCTGCATATCTGAGGTTGTTGATGTTTCTCCCTGCAATCTTAATTCCGGCTTATGATTCTTCCAGCTTGGCATTTCTCATGATGTACTCTGCATATAGGTTAAATAAGCAGGGTGACAGTAAAACAGCCTTGTTGTACTCCTTTCCCTATTTTGAACCAATCGGTTGTTCCATGACCAGTTCTAACTGTTGCTTCTTGGCCCGTATACAGATTTCTCAGGAGACAGGTAAGATGGTCTGGTACCCCCATCTCTTTAAGAATTTGCCACAGTTTGTTGTGATCCACACAATCGAAGGCTTTTGCATAGTCAATGAAGCAGAAGTAGATGTTTTTCTGGAACTCTCGTGCTTTCTCCATGATCCAGCGAATGTTGGCAATTTGATCTCTAGTTCCTCTGCCTCTTCGAAACCCAGCTTGTACATCCGGTAGTTCTCGGTTCACGTACTGCTGAAGCCTAGCTTGTAGGATTTTGAGCATAACCTTGCTAGCATGTGAAATGAGTGCAATTGTGCGATAGTTTGAGCATTCTTTGGCATTGCCCTTCTTTGGAATTGGAACATAAACTGACCTTTTCCAATCCCGTGGCCACTGTTGCGTTTTCCAAACTTGCTGGCATATTGAGTGCAGCACTTTAACAGCATCGTCTTTTAGTATTTTAAATAACTCAGCTGGAATACTGTCATCTCCACTAGCTTTGCTGTTAGTAATGCTTCCTAAGGCCCACTTGACTTCACTCTCTAGGATGTCTGGCTCAAGGTCAGTGACCACACCAGCATGGACATCAGGGACATTAAGATCTTTCTTGTAGAGTTCTTCTGTGCATTCTTGCCACCTCTTCTTAATCTCTTCTGCTTCTGTTAGGTCCCTCTTTTTTGTCCTTTATCATGCCCATCTTCGCACTAAACGTTCCTTTGATATCTCCAATTTTCTTGAAGAGATCTCTAGTCTTCCCCATTCTATCGTTTTCCTCGATTTCTTTGCATTGTTCATTTAAGAAGGCCTTCTTCTCTCTCCTTGCTGTTCTCTGGAAATCTGCATTCAGTTGCTTATATCTTTCTCTTTCACCCTTGCTTTTCGCATTCCTTCTTTCCACAACTATTTGTAAAGCCTCATCAGACAGCCATTTTGCTTTCTTGCATTTCTTTTTCTTTGGGATGGTTTTAGTTGCTGCCTCCTGTACAATGTTATGGACCTCCGTCCATAGTTCTTCAGGCACTCTGTCTACCAAATCTAATTCTCTAAATCTATTCATCACCTTCACTGTGTACTCACAAGGAATATGATCTAAGTCATACCTGAGTGGTCTAGTGGTTTTCCCTACATTCTTCAATTTAAGCCTAAATTTTGCAGTAAGAAGCTCATGATCTGAGCCACAGTCAGCTCCTGGTCTTGTTTTTGCTGTCTGTATAGAGCTTCTCCATCTTTGGCTGCAAAGTTTATAATCAATCTGGTTTCGGTATTGACCATCTGGTGATGTCCATGTGTAGAGTCGTCTCTTATGTTGCTGGAAAAGAGTGTTTGCTATGACCAGCTCGTTCTCTTGACAGAACTCTATTAGCCTTTGCCCTGCTTCATTTTGTACTCCAAGGCCAAACTTGCCTGTTATTCCGATTACTCCTTGACTTCCTACTTTAGCATTCCAATCCCCTATGATGAAAAGGACATCTTTTTTTGGTGCTAGTTCTAGAAGGTGTTGTAGGTCTTCATAGACCGGTCAGCTTCAGCTTCTTCGGCATCAGTGGTTGGGGCACAGACTTGGATTACTGTGATGTTGAATGGTTTGCCTTGCATTCGCACTGAGATCATTCTGTCGTTTTTGAGGTTGTACCCCATTACTGCCTTTCCCACTCTCTTATTGACTATGAGTGCTACTCCATTTCTTCTAATAAATGGTATTTTATAGTACCACAGAATTAAGTATTTGCTTATCCAACATATCAAAAATTCAAGAACATTTGGAAATAACCATTTCATCTTAGAAATTATAATCAAGAGCCGTTTCAATGAGATGGGCGGTGACAAATGTAATAAACAAACAAACAGTTAAAGTGAAAGTTAGATATTAAGGAAAAAACCCTCTTCACCTATTGCTAAGGAATAATTTATCTTAATTCAAAAAGACTCAGTGACAAGAGGATAACTTATTTAGGGAATCATGTTAGCATTTCATTGGTAGTTTACGCAACCCCCCAAAATTAGACATCTTCTAAGGGCAAAAGAAGAAAATAATCCACACAGTATTTATATTGTAACATTACTAAATGATTTTGCTGTGGAAGCTATGGTCTACCTTTCATACAGGATTTATGTACTTGTTTATTAAAACTACCTTTAGAAGATGAACATTACATACAATTCCATTGTATTCCATATAGTACAATGGCCTAAAATAGATTTGAATCAGGTCTACACAAACAGATTAATAATTTCCAAATACCTTAATAACTCCATGGCCTGGATCACACATTACAGTGAGCCATACATTAACCATGATTTACAAATCACAATGGCTGGAATCATACAACACGACAATCCAAACCCAAGCAAACCATATTCTGGCTTAGTGCAATGTGTGAATGTAGTCAGTGCATCATCCTAAAATGTGAGCAATATTCTGATTTCAAAATAGTTTTCTTTTTTAAAAAATCTAATTCTGTTTTACTGTATTATGTTAAAGTTGCCTTTCGTACCCTTCTGAATTTTTACTATACACCTTATTCTTCAAAAACAAACAAGAGTCTATGTGGTCAATTAAACCTTCTTTATAAAGCTTCTTTATAAGACATAATTAAAATTAATGAAAACATAAGAAACTATAAAAAGTTATCTCATAACAACATGTACAGTACACATGACTTTAGTAAAAATATATTGTGCAGGTATGCATTCTCTGTATCTACATCTAATTGCTAGATGTTACTTCTTACAACAATTTTGTAAAGCTCTGTAATTAGACTGCTGGGTAATTATTAAGATGCTGAAACATATATAGCCAGTAGATTAATGTTATTAATTTATCAATCAATCAATGTTAAGGAAGAGGACAACACATGATATAACCTCAATTTATTTGTAAAAAAAATTCTGGCAGGATCTCAAACACATACAGAAAATACACAAAATCTGGGCACATTCCAAGACATGGATTAATAAAATATATACTAACCAGCTACAATGACACTGTCATTACGAGCTGGACCAAATTTCAGTGTCATCTCATGTTTATGTTTATGGACAGCCAAATGATCCTCGTTGGTAAAACGCTGTGACAAGAAGTTTTAAAATACAGTTATAAATTTGAATTTTGACCAAAATGACTAAGCACTGGGAATCATTTTTACAATGGGTTAAAAACCATTTGCAATGTAAAGACTGATTTTTAAAAATTAAAAGGTTGCTACAATTAGATACTTCTAAATTCATTTGTTGTTTTATTGACCATTCTCTTGAATATTTAAGTAGCATCATCATAAGCACCAAGTGACACACATTAATTTTAATGAAGTTTTCACTCCACTTAAATACAAATTTTGACACAGTAATTTCAGAGTTTTAACCACATAATAAATTACAAGTATGACAGCTTTACAACAGGCAGAATTCCCTTATTCTATAAGACTTCTTTTTCCCGTCCTTCATTCTGCCACCCACCCAAGAATCCTCTAGTTCTGCTCCAGAAAATCAGGAAATTTTCAAAATAGATCGAGGACACATATACAAAATTGCCCTATTCCTCTAGTGCTCTGCTTTCATTGATACAACTTTGCCACCAGATTTTATCCAATGGAATCTGTCAGTTTAAAAACTACTCAGTAATTGCTGGGCACAATTAAATGGAAATTACAAGGAATAGATAATTTCTTTGTGCCAAATCCCCCAATTTCTTTTTGCATATGAGACTGTTTTAAAAGAGGTTGAATTTTTTTTCAAGTTCAAATTGTAAAAACAAGCTTATACACATTCTAGTGTATATTAATATGCAAATACACATTCCTCTGGACGGTGGATATGCTTCTCAGCACATATTGGTATTTCTTAGAATATGAATTTGAGATTAGTATCTAGTCTCCTTCGTTTAAAACCACTGGACATATCAGTTAAAAGCTCCTGGACTGTGGTCCCATAAGTCTAATGGGCCATGACTATTTCTGAATCTCCATCCTAAGATTCCTGTACACTCTTCTCTTCCGCGTCTCTATGACATTGGATAGTATGCTCTGATCTTATCACCAACCTGTATCATTTTTGAAAGGGAGACTGCTTTCTGATCAATTGTGCACAAAGCACTGCTGCTATCACGTTCTTCAAACTCAAAATCTATCACAACACACTGGCTGTCAACAACTCAGCTGTTTTGATATCATATAATGTTGGGGAAGGCAACGGGATACCCTTCAGATATTACCAGAAATGAGAGCTTCCCAAACCACTACCGCTGACTATCTTGGCTAGAGCCATTGGGAGTCCAAAATATCCAGGAGGGGTCCAAACTGTGATTGCCTGACAAAGATTCTTGCTAGTTTTTGATGAGAAAGTTGACTGCTCAGGAGGATTTTGAATCCTTATTTGAATTAGCAGCTTTTGAGTAAAGTAAAATAACATTGTAGCATATGTATGCTATATGGTTCTAAATGAAGATTTTGGCTTTTGATGAATTTAGCAATCACTGAAACATTTGGCAAAAAAGTGCAGGCAAATAAAACTGGAATATTCCATTTTCCATACCATATATAATATGTCTAAATATATTCGTCCACTAAATAGTATAGCTACAATTTTAGCAGTCTATAACTAATTAAATCACATTTATAAATGTAGAACCCAAAAGAAAACAAATCACAGAATTCAATTGAAAAACTGCTTTAAGAATTGCATTTTTTAAAATTACTTCCGGGTATCAGAAAGAAGTTAGACTATTCTGAATTTTTCATCTCCCCACCCACTTAGTATTTACTGTGCTTTTATAGTACCCATATCAGAAGTTTTCTGGATGGTATACAATCAATTAAAGCATGTTATAAAATAAATTATAAAAGATTATACAAATATTAAAACATTAAAACCAACATAATACAAACATTTTTAAGTATTTTTAAAGTAAAAAAAAAAAGGTCTTCACCTAGCACCAAAAAGACTACAATGTGGGCATCAGGCTAGTATCTCTGCAGAAAGTAGTGTCCTGATAAATAATCACAGAAGTAAATACTCCTTCCGACAGACTGACCTTAAGTTATTTAGGGAATTACAGAGTACTACAACCAATTTTCTGAACTAGGCCCAGAAATGGACTGATAGGGAGAGCAGATAACAAAGCACTGGCATAATGTGGTTGTATCAGCCACTCTCAGGTAAAAGCCTAGCTACCCTACTTTAAATCAAACTTTCTGGACTATTTTCAAAGGCAGACTCACATATATAATCCATAATCTTACCTGGAATGATATGAGCATGAATAACGTTGCCAGGCTATTTTTCTCCAGGCAAGGTCATAGCCGGTGTATCAGCCCAGGAAGATAAAAGGCATTCTAAGCACTGAAGCTACTTGGGCTTTCAAATGATAGTGCTGGATCCAAAAATATTACCAAAACCATACATCTGAACTCTAGTGGGAATACAGCTCTTTCCTCAATTACATGAATACCACTTAATCAAACAGGTGGCCCATTCACAAAATCTTTATTTTCTTGGTCCTGAGTGACAGTGATTAACCCTATTCCAGGCTATCACATTGCTTAGACCTATTTATTATTTATGTTTATTATATTCAAAATAATTCTATAAGAAAGCCACTCCCTTTCAGAAACACACAGGTACTGCAAAATGAGTTTCTCAAGCATATTGTAAGAATGTTCTATGCATACTCATTCAGAATACAGGAATGGTGAAATCATGACTTCATACAACTGAAAACACGACTCCATATCAGTGAAACATTAATATATTCTTTATATTAAAAGAAGCGTCAAGGTATTTCCTTTTTGCCTCCACATTATTCATCATGACTACACAATATCTTTCAAAATTAAGGTAAACAATCTAATAATACTGATTTTTGATTATGCAGCAACTCTAAAAATAAAACAATTCTGCTAACAGAAGTAATTTTTAATATGTTTTTCCTGATCTTTCTACTCCTAAATTACCCACTAATCAGGAACAATTACAGTTAATAAATAAATAAACAAATAAATGCACTTGGACTGAATTCCACTGCTGGCCTTAGACTACTGTTTAATATAGCAGTACTAAGACTTCTAATGTATCTGAAAGCCAGAGAGGCTAAATGTGCTGCTCATTCCAGTCAAGAACCAGCAACTGAATATGCAGCAAGGAGAAGTGCATTATTATACTGGGGCAATTGCTTCTTGCTTTAAAAAGTGAGTCAGCTGCTGTTAGGATCAGACATAAACCACTTCCGATGTAAAAAATGTTTCTCTGTTGACTTAGATGAACAGATCTAAAATACATATATTACCTGTCCACATCCAGGGGCAGTACATAAAAAGGGTTTGTCATCACTCATATTCTACAGGTCCTTGTGTTACCTATATCGGAATAGCAAACATATTTAGTTAAGATTATGTCAACTATTTATCTTGTGCTGATTTATGACAAAGCCTCAAAAGAACAATATTTCAATGTTCATAGTAAGAGTTTTGAAAGCATATTTCTAAAATCATGAGAAAAAAACAAATCTGGGACATTAATATTGTCCAAAGTGAAATTGAAACTTGAATACACGATTACCTGTCAGGTTAGAAAACATTTTTATGAAGTACAGAAACTATGCTTTATTAGTTGAACAGAACATAAATGTAACAATTTATCTCCCTTTGGTAGATTCTACACATATATGCCAAAATGGTAAGGTGAATAATTTACTGGGCATGAAAGACCTCTGATGCTAGAGCTATTCCATTTCTGGTTTTGGATGGGTTACATTTTCCACGAAGAATCAGTGTATAATCTGGGACTCCCTGGAGAACTGGTGGCAGCTGTGCCTAGAAGGGCCTTTCCCAGCTTCATTTTGTGCACCAATTATAGTATGGCCTTTTCTGGCTAAGGAAACTTTGCTCAAATCACTCATATCTTGATAACTTATTTGGATTACTGCGATGTGGGAAGTGGGCATGGGACTGCCTTTGAAGGCTACTGAGAAACTTCAGCTGGTCCACAACGCAGCGGCTTGCATTTATGGGCACTAGTACATCTATACATGTAACACTGCTGCTCTGCCAGTTCACTGGATACCAGTTTGCTTCTGAGGCAATTCAAGGTGCTGGTTGTCATCTTTAAAGCTTTACGTGGTCCAGAATCTGAGCGTCTTTGCAATCTCCTACTCAAAGTGATTCATTACACTTGGACAAATGGCTCCTTTTGAAACTCTACTCCTAGGAAGTGTCATCTGTAGAGGCTTCCACCCAGGTCTTCTCAGTCACTATCCTTCCTTCTCTGGAACAGCATTCCCTGGAGGTCAGATTTGGCTTGAAATCTCTTGGCCTTTCAAAAAGGGATCAAGAACTGGCCTTTACAACAACCCTCTGGTATCTGAGGAGTTTGTCCCCTGGGGAGTTTGCTGCAGAGTAAGTGTTTACATTTGTTCCCTGGTGCTTGGAGTATATGATTGTGGTAATTTTCTTATTCATATTTTTAGTTCCATTAGTATGCTCAGGTGTGTAAGCTGCTCAGAATCAGTTATGATAGGAGCAATGTAAAAGCCTAATATATAAACAAACACATTACTAAGTGGTGTCTAATAGTAGTGGGACCTAATTGCTATGGAAGGTTATAAAGCTTAATAGAAAGACAAACTGAGAGTGGATTAGATACTTACCACTAATCCAGAAGTTCTTAAAACTTAACAATGGAAATGAAAAATGTATAAAATATTACCAGAAAATGTGTCAGTGGAAACTTTAATTATATCAGATGGGTCTTGAACATTTTTTCTCTACTAAAACAGATGATGATTAAGCCTGACAATCAGTAAACTAAAACTATACCTTAATGAATACAGTTGGGAGGCTCTTTAAATAAGTTTACATTTTATTTTAAAATGTTCTAATACCTGATTCTAATGGATTCCAGAAAAGTGTTCAGTGACAGAATACAAAATGAGCAATGCAATACAACATACTAACTTTCATTTAGCAAAAAAGGTGAGGTCAACATCATAATAATACGAAGCAGAAATAAGGCAATACAATCAATTCAAAGTGCATGGCCAAACGTTTTGATTGTTAAGGAAAATATTTTAGTATCTATATACGTTAACTTTTGAAAAGCTGTTCCAAAATAGGGATATCACCACAGGAAAGATTCTTGTCTTTATACCTCAACAACATACTTCATTAAATGACAAAATTCATAGAAGCGCCTCATCTGAAGAAGTCCATGGCAAGATGTTACTATAAAATATGATTTTTCAGATAGGTAAGTTTGAAACACTTATAGTTCTTAAAGAAAAATATTAGCATTTGGTTTGGAAACCAATTGACAGCCAATAAAGTTTTCCTGGAACTTTTAAAATTGTTTTTTATTTGTCTGAAATACATACAAGTATACCAACAGAAGATTATCCAGAGAGAAATAAATGTTATAGTGATTAAAATAAATGTCACAGAAAAAGGAAAAAAAACCTAATTAAAAGAGAAAAATATATAATATCTATTTAATATCAATATAAAATTCATTCCTTAGGTTTATCCTTTTTGTTGTTGGCTGTGTGATAGACTGTGGCCAGATGTTAGAAAGATTATTCTAGCTTGTCTAAGACTCTTTGGTATGCTAAGATATGGAATATAACCCTTGCAGAGAAAATTACAAGTTAATTCAAGATTATTAAAGGCTCAGTTACAACAGATGTTTTTGAACAAGTGTGGTCTCCACTGAAAGTAATATTTCCAAGGCCAAAAGAAGTTAATCTGCCTTCTCACCTATATTTAACAACTTTGGATTTTTAATTAATTTTCATGGTTTTTCTTTCTTCTCTTTTTTTACTCACATATTGATGGATTATATGTTTATATAATTCAATCTAGCCCTATTGCTTCCTATTCTCATTTTCAGAACACAAAAACATTTAAAAAATAGATAACACACATATTCTGAATCCATTCCTTAATTTCGGGACGGTAAGTTTATTTCCATTTACATAAGAGTATCCTTTTGACTCAGACTCGATAGAGTCAAAGTTCTTCATGAAATGTCAAATTCCATATTTTAGGAATATAGTTCAACATCACATTTATATCTTTATAAATATGTTATTGTTTTTCTTTCCAAAATTATATTAACACATGGTATGATTTGAAACCAAACCAAAGCTGTAAGTGGACAAGACCAAATCCTTGTAACTGATATTATATGACTCCAGTTAAGCTAACTAGCCAAACTAAACTAAATGGGAGTTGTCAACAGCAACTCCACATAAAACATGCTACAGAAATCCAGATACAGGCAATTCAATGTAGATATGTGGCCTCCCATGTAGGTAGCACTTGTGTTTAAGTTGGTGCAAGTTCTACACACACATATACACACACACACAAATAGCAGGGTGAACGAAGTGCGAGGATAATAATTCCCATCAAAACTGCACTCCAGTCCACCAAACAGTATTGCCCAGGTGGACATTATACACAAGGAAGAAAAATCTGGACCCTTGTGCACCAAGATGGTATGGAGACAATCAGTGTATGAATTTGTCCCTCCCAACATGCTACCATTACATAAGGCCCTTTAGAATAAAAAGATGCTGTAATCCAATTGCATTATTAGAACACTGACCACAACACAGCTAACTGAAAATGTCTAGAAATACCAGTTTATGAACCAACCATAATTGGTTTCATGCCTTCTGAGCTATTGAGCACACCTGAACTCCCCCTCCCCTGCCAATTTATTATTTAAGGAAAAATGCAATCTCATCTAGAAGTAATTGAAGAGCTATCTACAATGTCTCTAATTTTTAGAATTTATTAGCTTTCATCCAATCAATTACTGCTTTCAGACAATAGCCTATTGTTTCAAATGACAAAAGAAATACAACTCCAAACTTCTAAATAATTTCACTTAGCACTTTCCTATAGATGTCAAAAAAGCATGTAGGATAAGGAGAAATTTTATGGGACTCCACAGCCAAGATACCTCAGGAAATCTCTCAAAATTATTTTCTGGAACCAGATTTGCAGACATGAACAGAATTGCCACAACACTATGTCACTCAATTCTACTTTTCAAAGTCAGCCTAATAAAATATAATCAGGTATCATTAAACTGTCAAAAAATCAAGAAGAACCCACAAAGTCACAATTCCCTTTCTCTGTCTGGAGCCATCCACCAGGGTAGCTGAGACTGCCTCTGGCCTGAAGACAGCCAGAATCAGAAATGAAGCTCACTACTCCCAACATAAATTTACCATATTTATCAGTGTATAACATGCACTCCCCCCCAAAAATTGGGGCTGAAATCCTAGCTGCGTGTTATATATCGATATGTGTTATACCCCAATGTATAAGCTCCTGTATAAGCCCTGCAGCTTCCCACCTCAAGCAGCAGGGCTGGGAGAGGAGAGCCTTCATTTGAGCCAGGGCTGTAACTGGGGCTGCAACTGCATGCTTCCCACCTCCTCCTCTGATTGATGGCACTTAAACCATGCCTCCTCTGTTTGCAGTCTTTAGTAACATCACCCGCACGGTCCGGCACTCAGTGTCAGACTCATTACTACACGCTGGAATGCTGCAAAGAGAGGAGACAAGCTTGTGGTACTTTAGTGACATCATCTGCGCGCCGGCACTCAGTGTGTCAGAGTAAAACGCTGGCGCATTGCTCGCATTACTACACGCCGGAACACTGCAAAGAGAGGAGAGAAGCTCGCGGTATTTTAGTGACATCACCCGCGTGTGCCGGCACTCAGTGTGTCAGAGCACAGAGCCTCCCCGAAGGGCCTTGGCGGAGCGGGCCTCGTCCCATCCCTGGCGGCACATCCCTCGGAAGCAAGTGAGCCCTTTGCAAGCTGCCGCCACACCGGGGTGGGCCCACAGAGGTGCCCTGGCCGGCAAGGGGGAGCTCGTGGCTGTGGCAGCCGCTGTGCAGCTCCCGGAGTTGGGGCCGGGCAGGAAGGTACCCTGTGGCCCCTGGGCCAAGCCAGAAGGAGCCTGGCAGCCCCCCCACCATGCAGCTGTGATCCGCGGGCCTCGGCTCTCGCCTGGAGTTGTTTTCTCTGGCCGGCCGTCAGGCAGAGCAGCTGGATTTGGGATGGAGGGAAGGCGGGTTGGTGGGTGGATGCAGCTGACCTGCGAGCCTGACCACCCGGACCCCTCCCCAGGGGGCCCAAAGCCTTCTGAGCAGCTGCTGTTCCAGGGGCAGAGCTCAAGCAGCCCAAGCCACCCCTCTGAGGCCTGCCACAGAGTGTCCGAGAAGGATGGAGTGCTCCAATCTCGCTGGGTCCTCGTTCAGGGTCCTGATGCCAGAGTTGTGCCTGTAAAATCTTTAGCGCAAAGTCTGTCTGGCCAAAGCTTTGCTCTGACACACTGAGCGCCGGCACGTGCAGGTGATGTCGCTAAAGTACTGTGAGCTTCCCTCCTTCTTTGCAGCATTCCGGCGCATAGTAATGAGTCAGAGCAAAGCGCCAGCACTTTGCTCTGACACACTAAGTGCCAGGCCACGTGGGTGATGTCACTAAAGTACCTCAAGCTTCCCTCCTCTCTTTGCAGCATTCCAGCACGTAGTAATGAGTCGGAGCAAAGCATCGGCGCTTTGCTCTGACACACTGAGTGCTGGACTGTGCGGGTGATGTTACTAAAGACTGCAAACAGAGGAGGCCTACCCTAACAAATTACTGTACCCCTCAATCCACTTTATTTTGCTTCCAAGTCATTAATTTTAAATTTAAGTTTTTTTACTCAAATTTCCTTCTTAAAATTAAGGTGTGTGTTATATGCCCGTGTGTGTTATACGCTGATAATACGGTAGTTGTTTTCTGCTTCCACCATATATAGAATAATTAAGCTACACAAGGGAAAAGAATCCCACATTATACCCTTTCCATCAAATTAATAATATACTTGGATTCAGACACAAAATCCTGGAAATTAAAAAAAATATTTTTATGAACCACTGCTTCTTTAGCAATAGACTATATGTTTTTGTTTAGCTATATGTACTAATGAAAACATATCTCTTGCTGTTTTTATTGAAGAAGTTAATGTCTCAAGACAAGGCATATAATAACTTAAAAGACATCACTCTCAACAGATTCTTCTTTTTGGTCCAATAGTACACATTAAAGTATTGCCACCCATTTGATGCAATAAATGCAACAAAGAACTGAAGAATTTGAAATTGTAGCAGTTCAGTAGTTTCCAAACATTGTACCTTTCCATTTGTTCGCCGATAACTCTTGCACGTCCCTGAAAACTCTCTAGCACTTTTAGCAATGTAGAGATAAGCTCGCTCACCGTTAACGATCTTCTAATTTAGGAATGCCTGAGATTCTCCAAGTTAAGGGACACATTCTGAAAACAATACATTGTACATTAACTCTGATTTTTTTCATCAAACCTTTTTCAAGGCTAGACAAATCATATCACTTTAGACTTTAAATCTAAAAATTATTTTCAGAGTGTGAAAACATATTAAATACTAACACTAATAGAGTGCTGAAATTACTACAGTCACAAATATGCTGGAACTTCATGCATACTTGTTTATTTAGCAAAACTCTATTCAAACAGAATTAACTTGTGTCACCAAAATATTCACACCCATAAGATTTTATTTTGTTTATATAGTTAGCTTGAAATGTTGGCACATTATATTTCTGCCATATGATTAAAGTTCATTGTAGAAAAATGTATAATACTATTTCAACATAAAAAAAAGAATGATTTTTCTTCATTCACCATCAAGACAGTTTTCAGCATACAGGGGACAGTTTTGCAAAAAGAAGTGCAATCCATTAAGCACAGCCTTAACTAGATCTTGATTGTCTTGTGAACTATTAGAAACAGTTTGATATCATATTCTTCATACATTCTATAGCTTTGTAGGCACTATCTAACAGCAGTTTAGTGCATTTGCAGATCAATCCTAAAAGTTCATGACAAAGTAACTGATTAACAGACAGGAGAAAGAATGGTATTTTGTTCCATTTTCTTTTGTTCCTTTTCATCAAATTTGTTTATATTTCCTTCTTAATACACTATGTATTAAACAGCAAGCCATTTTTTACATATGTTTATTAAGTAGATTTCATGCGTACCTTGTTTGAGGCCATTAAATTACATCAGTTTCTGCAACAGCATGATATGTTAGCAAGCTTTTACTAGTATTAAATGGTTAGTTTCTGGCTTCAACTTCCTGAACTCAGAGAAAGTTAGGTTTGTTTCTTTTTTATCCCTGTCTCTGAACCTTTTCATCTATCACACGCTATGATAATATTTGGTCCAGCTTAAGTATTTGTTTTACAAATAAACACAAATAGAAACTTTTATTCAGTCACATGACATACAACCTGGCGAGTCTATTATAATATCCATAGCCTGGAAACAGGTTTTTCTGAGATGATGAGAAGGACATTTTATTTATTCTTTGAAGACAGAAGTAACTGCATTAATATGTACTTAGTACAAGTCTCTAGAGCTCCTTAGAGTACATACATTTTCATTGTTTTTTGGGCAACAGCTCCAATTTGAGAAACTAGATATTCTACCAAATATATGGTGTCTCATTAATTAGCCTATTTACAACATAAGAACATTCAACAATTATGGAATATCTAAACAAAGTGTTGGTAAGTGCGCATGGAGGGGAGATATCATGCCAATTTTATGCTACTCCCAAGAAAAATAGTCTATTTCCAAAGTTTTAACCCATAACCCTATGACCATACATATCAATGGGACCAAGTAAATAGGTACCAGCTCAAACTTCTTTTAATAGAAAAATTGAAAACAGAACTGAACTAAAGGAATGTATTTCAGTATTTCAAAATCATGTGTGCAGAATAAAGTTCAGAATAAAGTTTATAAAGTTCTTTCTAAAGTGAGTATTTTAAACTACAGGTAGTCCTGGCTTAATGACCACAATTGGGACTGTCAATTTCATCACTAAGCGACACGGTCATTAAACAAGACTTCACATGACTGCAACTTACAATTGTATTGCAGGCTTATCCATTGACTCTGCTTGTCGGAAGATGGCTGTGAAGTGCAGAAATGGTGATGATGTGTCTGTGGGACTCTGTGATGGTTGTAAGTGTGAAGACTGGTTGCTAAGTTACTTTTTCAGCACCGTCGTAACTTTGAACAGTCACTAAACAGAGCAGTTAAGCGAGGACTATACATCACTTCCAAAGAACATATGAAAACCTCTCTTCTTGATTTGGCAATCTTAGTTTACGAACATTCAGAAAGTACTCAAGAAGGCAGGCTGTAATCATAAAATAGTGAGTGAACAAAACCATAGTAATGAGATAATGGAATATACTGTAATAATCCATGCACTGAACATCTTGATTTAGCAGTTCAGACTAAGTTGCCAGTGTTTTAAAACTTGACATGACTGTGGTGAGATAAATTTCACAAGCATATATAAACATACTCTTTATAGATAAATAATCAAGCAGACAGATTCTTCACCTTCTGTTATGAGTACTCTATGAAGAATAACTTTAAACGGTGCATTTATTTCTAGCTCAAACATTACCCATCTGAATTTAGGCCTCTTCCAAATTAAAAGCACTACCCATCAGTCTTTCAGCCAGTAGAAAAGCATACCACATAAATTGTGCTGCCCTCATTGCTGATTTTTCTTTCTCCTACAGTGACAAGGCCAGAGAATGGTGCTGTTTAAACTTAGTTATTACAGGCCAAATTAAAGAAAGTGATTGGTAAACTCCTCTGGCTTTGTTTCTTCTCCTACCCAGCATCAACTTCCAGCAGGAAAAAAATAATTCTTCTTACTATTCAGAGGGGGAAATCTAGACAGATTTATTAGATGTATAGGCCACCTGACTCCATCATGATTAAGATGCTTAGCATGGTGGATTTAGCTACCTGTCAATTGTTCTAATAATAAGTGGTAAGCACCAAGAGGTGCAAAAGGTAAAACAGGACAGAGCTCTCCCAATGCTCATTACAGCCCATCTTCTGTGTTTGTTTCCAGTCTGCTGGGCTATTTCTGAACACAGATCTTGTGTTTGTCTGAAACCGTGCTAAATCCATGTTAAGAAATAGCCTGGCTAGGAAACAACAGCTAGGAAATAACAAATAACATTGCTACTGCTGCAATGGAATGGTAGTACAATACTAGCAGCGAGTGTTCGAAGACTTCAGTTGTAACTTTGTACTGAAGCTAAATGCACCTGGGAATAGTCAAAGGATGGCCACGGGGAGCATAGTATTGTGATTGGCCCATCTGTAATAACAGTCATTACTATGGGACCTAGTGCTGCCAAAGCAGAAATGAAGTAGGCAAAATGCCCTCCTCCCCCAACAAATGTACCTGCAGGGCACTGCACAAACAGCTAAGGGATCCAAAGATTTATGATTTCCTTATATAGTAAGCATGGCATTGATTGCTAGTAGGCTTCTGGGTACAAGTCAGTGGTCTTGACTTTTAAAGCCTTAATTGCTTGGCTCCTAGATACTTGTTTTCCTCAGGTAGATCTGGCCTGGCCAGCACACTCATCATGGTTGGGAATACTGCTAGCTCCCACCGTATGAAGTGGGAGTTCAGCGACAGCCAGAAGAAGGTGTTTTTGGTGATGGCCTCCACTGTATGGAATAACTTCCCCCATGGAAATCAGATTGGTGGCTACTCTGGCTCTGTTTCAAAAGGGAGTCAAGGTGGAAATAGTCCAAACAGCCTTTAGAATCTTAAATTACCCTGATCGGTGCTGTCTGATGAATGAAATGACTCAATTGTGACAGGTCTCAATCATCAGCAAGTGAACTGCTGCATTCTGCACCAGTTGCAGCTTCCTAATAATCTTCAAAGATAACCCCACAATTCTGGTCCTGGGTATTGGTATGCTTATCTGTGAATCCTCCAAAATAAAAGTAGTAAAAACGGGGGGAAATGGTTGTATAAAACCCTTGGGCAGCTGAGATAGTAGAAAACCAGTAATGCACCCAACAGTGACTGAACCAGGAACACACAGCTGGCAAAACACTACTCACTTTCCCTGGTAAAACCAACCCTCTGTGCAGCACAGGACTATTGCTCTCTCAAAAGCATCCTAAACCTATTTTTAGAACACAGGATTAACACTTGTTTTAAAAAAAGTGATAAAACTGTATTTAAAGAGCTTAGGTAAGATCTGATAAGCATTTCAAAAACAAAGATTTGGGCAGATGCCTCTGCTGAAGCCAGGTGTCCAATATTTCTTACAACCCAAACCAAAATGGTCATGGATGACAATTCCCAGGAACCAATAAAAGCTGGGCAGATCAAATTGCTAACTGCATCAATAATTAAATAGTCAGTGAAATGTGCCAGAATCTATCCACAACAATTATATCAGCAGGAGAGAGAAATCAATCAATCAATCAATCAATATTTTATTATGGTCACAGACCAGACAGAAGAGAAAAAAACTACTTTAAGTTCATGCCATGGTTAGGGTCAAATGAGGAAGTACTTTTAGTGTTGATTGGATACACTATCTATGCTACACTAAGGAATAACAGTAGTGACACAATAAAACAGCAGCAGCCTCTGCTACCTCTTCACTCTCACACCTCCTTCAGCAGTTGAAACAAGGAAAGCCTTCTGGCCCTAAACCAGAGCCCGGCTGATTTTATTTTGTTCTCGATTTCATTAACTCAAATTGTCTGGATCTCTTTCCTTGCAGGAAACAGGGTGGGGAAGAGACGTGCCCATTGCTCTTCAAAAGCAACACTTGAGCATCCAAGCCAACGCTTTCAGGCCTCCTCCATCAGGGACCGCGGGGAGGGAAGGTCCCTTACTACAAGATCCGATTCTCTCTCTCTCTGCACTGCCAACGCTAAAAGGAGACAAGGCGCCTCGGGCCCTCCGTGGCTCCAGTCCCCTTCTTGCTCCCGGACTCCGGGGGAAACGGAGGAGTCCAGGCCAAGGGTAACGGCGAGCGAGAGGAGAAGCCAGGTTGGCCCTGGGGGCGGCCAACACGGTTGCGGGGAGCGAGGGACGGGTCGAAGGAGAAAAAAAACAGAGCGGCGGCGCCATGTTACAGTTCCCCAGGCTCCCTCTCCTATCCTCAGCCACCAGGGCTCGGCTCTTTCCCGCAGCCTACGCCCGGCTAAGGCTAGAGCCACACCCCGAGCCGTTATCCTAACCTACACGTCAAAGCGAGGCACGGCCTTCCTCTCCGCCTCCATTAAAACAAAACCAGTCCGCCGCGCGCGCACAGCCAACTCACCCCTCACGACCGCCGGCCGAGCCGCACATTAAAGCCCGGGTCCCCCCCCCCGGCTCCCGTCACATCTCGCGGGAACTCCGTGACATATCGGTTTCTTTCTCTCTTTCGCGTTCCCTTCCTTCCCTCCTCCCCCCTCCAGGGGGTCAGGAAAAGACGGAGTCACGTGTTTCAGAGACGGGCCGGGAGGGGCACAAACGGAACGCAGGAAGAGAACGCACGCACAGCCGCAGGAGAGAGACCACGTGGTTGTGGGCTCCTCAAAGGCGGGGCTACTGCCATTCCACCGGTGCCTGGGTGGCCGGAAGCGGCCCTATCTTTACTTCCCGCGCTCCTCCTCCTCACGGCTGCGCGAGGAGGAAGAGAAAGGTGTCCTTTTGACGCGAGCCTGGGTGTTCCGAAGCGCTTGTCGGGCGGGGCGGAGGTTCTAAATGCACGCAGGGGTGTAAATAGGCCCCTGAGGAGGCTGGACGTGAAGATTGCCGCGCGCCAGTAGGCTCAGCAGCCAGACGCCTTTGGAGCGTTCGTACGCGGGAGGGGGTGAAAGCCTTTCCTCCTGTAGGTTTATCCGGCGTGTGCTATATAGTTACAGTGACCATATGCCCAGGGCAAGCTACTGTATATAAACAGAGAGCAAACCCCACTCCATTCTATCACTGGAGATGTTGCCTAGCCGGGTAACCAAACGTTTGCAAGAAAACAACCAAGCTCAGAGAACCCCAAGGACCCCACGTATGTTCTGTATTATACAGGATGGCCCTTTATTACAATATGCGTTTTGTAAAGTTTTTCTTGGTATGGAAAATAATAAAATAAGGCAGCAAACTCTTCCCCCCCTCCCCCTTGCCTTTCCTGCTGCAACGCTTTTCCCCATTTCCCTCTGCTGTTTCCTGCCCCCCACCCAGCACATGTAAAACTGGACCAGTCCCAGGCTATTGCATGACCCAAGAAGGACCATGTTTCCACTGTCGAAATAGCCCTCTTAACACTATCACACTAAAACAATGAAAGGGTCTTCACCTGTCTAAGGATTTGTCCAGGGGGGCAACCTCAGTGAGGAGACCTTTGTTGAGATGAGAAACCACGGGAATTCTATTCTTAAGTTCGCATGCAACTTTATTCTCCTTGGCAATGGATTCCTTGACTTGGCTGCCTTATTACAAAAGCAATTTTAGTTTCACCACAGAAAATCACTTGTCCCCTGTTTAACACCTATCCAAAACTTGCCTGCGAATCAGATCCTTCAGATTTCCCACCTCTGAATCCCAAAGTGTATAAAAATCTCTCTCTTTCTATTGGGTCCCTCTTTCTTGGAAAGCAGGCACCCAGCAATCGTTGAATAGTTTCGTTTTTTCTCCTCAGCATTGTGCTTTCTTTGACAAAAATTCCACGACATTGGTTTTGCTTTTGAAGTTTTCTTTTATAGCAGTTATAAATTAATTTTTTTTATCCTTATGAACCTATTTCAGATTTGCCCCCCTTTGCAGATTTGTCATTTATTTTTTCCAAGAAAATATGGTCATATTTACCTAAAGCAGAAGGCAACACAATGGCAGTAACTTATGAGTAAATATGTATAGCCATCTTCTAGTTGTGATTATGGGCGGTGGAAGTCCAGCAGTTCTAGAGTAATGGTAGTTCTATGGGCGGTGGAAGTCCAGCAGTTCTAGAGCATGGTAATTAATGCAAGAAGCTATTTGAGCAGGTAATTAATGATGGCAATTGGAACCGTAATTGCTGTTGCTAAGCAACGTGGTCGTAAAGCATGACATCACGTGACCATGCTGCTTAGTGACAGCCGTTCTGGTAGTCCTGATTGCCATTATTAAGTAATGACCATGTCGATCATTAAGCGAGGACCTCACATGACTGCGACTTCCTGCTGACTTTGCTTGTGGGAAGCTAGCAGGGAACACTGGAAATTGTGATCATGTGACTGCAAGGATGCTACAATGGCCAGAACTACAAGGACTGGTCATAAGTCCCCCTCGTTCAGCACTGTTGCACGTTTGAACAGCCACTGAACAAATTGACATAAGCCAAGGACTACCATTGAGGAAAGCTACATTAAAGCCTGTGATGTAACATTCTATGAGTCTTACTACTGATGCTTGTTCTGTAGATTAAGTACAAACTTTAGTATTTGATGCAAGCCTTCCATCCTATCAGTTTAGTTTTGTCAATCTGTCATCATAGCCAATGCTTGCCTTTTGCTTTTTTTACAATTTTGAAATTAGTAACAACTAAAAAGAATGCAGACCAAATTAGGCAACTATATAAATTCCAGCCAAGTTCCAGTTGTGGTTTTTAGTAACTTTGAAGCATTCTAAGGCAGAATTCACGTTATTTCTAGATTCAGAATGTTGTTCAAACCCAGCCATTTTTTGAGTTGGCTGACATGCACCATTCAATGCCTGAGGAAACAAGACCAATGTACAGCTGAAAACACAGGACACGTCATTGAAAAACTCACCTGGCAGCCATGAAACATGTCCCTTAAACACTCATAGGCAGCAGCACTCAAACTGGTCATTGCGCCTGTCTGGCCAGCATGGAAGGGGCGATTGCTGAACTGAAACCCTATCAATATTCTGCTAGAATAAGGGCTTTGGATGACAAGATTGGAAAAATTTGAAACCATTTCCATTTCCTAAAATAGCAGTCCTTCATCTGTTTAAATAATTTTATGCTGCCAAATCCAACGGCAAGAAGCTATTTGAGCATGCACAAGTGCAGTTTACGTGCATGATCCTCCTGCCTTTCCCATTTAAAATTTCCTTCCCTTGTCTTTGTTGTTTTAACACAAATGCAGCTGAATTTGCTTGGCTATTTCCCATTCTTAGCACCATGTTAGTATTTTATTTTCTAGCAACTTAGTAACTTTTGTATCTTGCAGTTAGTCCTGGGCACAATTAGGTTTTCTGGTCAGTTCCATGACTGTGGGGGCACCATTTAGAATATGAGATATTTTGTTTTTGCGAGAATGCATTTGTCTGGCCTGCAATACTGCATGAACTCACTTTTTTACTTCAGTATGTTCTCCTTTAAATACTTCCCCAATTTTCTGTTTCAATCTTCATATGCTATGAGATAGACTTAAAAGGATAAATCTACTAAATGTTGCGTAAAAGACATGCACTGGGTACATCCTTTACTTTAATAAATATTTCAGGTAGATGCATTTGTAATCTGAAAAACAAAGTCCATATGAATACGATTTCCCAGTGGTCCATTCTTGTATTTTTTAAAGTGTCACACAGATTTAATTAAGCCCCCATTAATGATGATGACTCTACTGTGTGCTGCCCACACAGCTGACAGCCACTCACCAAAAGGCATTATTTCCAACTGTAGATATAATTTATGCCCATGTATGATAAAGCAAAGTCATAAATACAGTCTGAACAGACCACATTCACAATATTACTCCACTGAGCTTTAATACCAATTTTCCTGGTATGAGCTCCTGAAAGATAAATGTCTACCTCTGGTCCCTCAGCAGACTTTGAAAAAGTTAAGTAATTAAAGAACAAGCCACAGCGAGTTTAAACTTGTTACCCATCTTTAATTAAGCTGCTTTGGAAGTAGCATACATTTCCATGATAAACATTTTCCAAGCTCAAGTTCACAGAATCACATTGTAGTTCATTTAGTGCCAATGTTGAAAACAAATCTCTTCACATGGCAAACAAAATTAAGAACGCAACCATGAGACAGAAGAGACCCATGGCTTCAGACAGGGCAAATCCCAGAATAGCATAGGAGAATAGCTGTTGTTTCAGAGAAGGATTCCTAAATAGAAATATAAGATAAAAGTCACTTTTGTATAAACAATAGAAAGCAACTTTAATTTTAAAGAGTAGACATCCTTTTGTGGCATATGCTCCTTCTGATCCTTAGAGACCTCACGGTAATCAGAACTATTATGAAGATCAACAATATCTTTGAACACCTGTCTGTTAAGGATGGCCACAAAGGAGGATATGCTTTCACTTAATTCTCAGTTTCTAGGGTTCCTAGAAAAGTAGTGGGAGAAACAGCAATCTGTTCCTTGCCTATCAGCTGATTGTTGATCAGCTAAGTAGGGTATAACATGGGTGGGGGGTCTGGCAGGCCAAAAGGAGGATGGTTATGGGAGTGGCTACATAGCCCATGCTGACCATACCTTAAAGAAGCTACATCTTTTAGCTCACAAAAAGATGTGGTACATTTACGAAGGGGCTGACGCATGCCATATGCTAACCCACACAAATCCGGATAGCCTAGGTAGAAGCTAGCAAATAAAATATTACCTACAACTACAAAATCTTTTTTCCAGTCTTCAGAGTCTCCTGAAATCACACCTTTGAAAATTAGTGCCACTGGCAGCCCAAAATATATTACAAGTGTAGCTTTTGATTGCTGCCCGCTCTACCTAGTACAGCTGATTACCATTAAACCCACTCACATCTTGAAAACAGATGGTGGGGCTAGCTTGCTATAGGGTTAGAGACCACAGCTGCCCTTCTACATGAAATTACAGCCACCCGTATTTTAAGACACATTATGTAGCTTTTATTCAATCTGAAATCTTAGCCCAACTGATGACTTGATGATCCACTGCATAACATAGTTCAGGAAAGTATTAAAGGGAACTGAACTGGAAAACTTGGAAATGTCTTTAATGCTTGTTATTTCTGATTAGGATTAAGAAATCAGTTCCTCAAAAGCTACATTTTATGATGGAAAGAACCCTAAGGCTAGCTTAGTGAAATCAGCCATTTTTTTAGTGGAGATTTCTTTCAATTCTTAAATGTAAGAATCAGTCTCATAATGGCACCAATTTCATACTCATCAGCTAGGTAGGGGTAGGCAACCTGATGCCTTCCAGGATCTCTGAATACTGGCCATGTTGGCTGTGCTTGTGGAGTTACAGTATAAAATACCAAGAGTCTGCCTATCCAAGCCCTGAAGAACCACTGTTTAGTATTACACTTTTCAGCAACATGTTTTAAAGTTTGGTTATCAGCAGCTGACTTCCTTGATTTGCTGAAAGGACTATGACATTGATTCCATAACAGCTTCTCTTTCTCAAGTAGCCTGTCATCATTCTTGAGGTCCACAAATCTTATGGTGAACAAGTTATTTCTAGATGGGAAGAAGATAGGGACCTCTGTTTCTTCAGTTACTGAACATTATGGGTCGTCCTCATTTACCAACTACTTGTTTAGTGAACCATTTGAAGTTACGATGGTGCTGAAAAAGGAGACTTACAACTGGTCCTCAAGTTGCTGCTGTTGCAGCATCCCCATGATCACATGATTGTAATTTGGGTGCTTGGCACATTTACAATGATCACAGCATCCTGCAGTCACATGATTGCCATTTGCGACCTTCACAGCCAGTTTCTGACAAGCAAAGTCAATGGGGAAGCTGGGAGGAAGACGCAAGTCACGGTCAGGTGACGTCACTCTTAACAACCTATGGTGGTTTGCTTAATGACTACAGCTGGAATTGATGTTGTATGTCTGGCATGGTCATGTAACATTTCACTTTATGACCGTGACACATAGCAACGGAGTTGCCAGTCCCAATTGCGATCAGTAAATAAGGACTACCTATATTTGATTGTCTTGGTCTCTCTCTGACATGAGTTTTAGGGTTAATTTACTGCCACATTTTCTAAATCATAGCCATGTTGTCACAATGGCTTTTTAAACGTGAAAAACTTTTGGTTGGAATTTGGCGACCCTATGGAACCCTTTCCCTCATGTCTGTTTTCACGGGAAAGGGAGAAACAACACAACATATTGTGGAGCAAACACAGAGAACATGATCCAGGGAGAACAAGAATGATCGGATCTAAGCAAAAAAGAGGGGACAAAATCAGCATTATTAAGAAGGGGCACGATGTAAAAGGAATATATTGCAAACTAATCAGAGTATTAATTATATGGAGGTTTCAGTCTCTAAACAACTGAAAACTGATTTTTTTTCAAAGTTAACTGAGTTCTAACTTTGGAACTTCGTATATAGTAGTATATTTGAAGTCCAAGAAAATGTAGATTTGTTAAGCATCCACAACTTTTATCTTCTGTTGTAGTTTACAGAAGTATGCTACGAATATTTATTTTTACTACAGGTAATTAATATATCCTATACTCTGTATCAAAGTATGGAGCTTCTTTTGAATTTGAGAGGCTGCTGTTTTTCAGTCAAATGCTTTACAATTTAAACACGCATTTAACTTAGTCTTAGCTGAGATATCACGTTCTTCCTTACAAGCTTTCCTAGTCCTTGGGGGAGACTTTTCTTTCAGTCCCACTACTTTAGAGGTATGTTTGGGAGACATATGACAGAAGGCCTTCTTAATAAGTGTTTCTATTCTTTGGAACTCTCTGCCAAAGGAAATCAGGCTAATCATTTGTCTTCTTCATAGTAGCTGGTAAAAAAGTTTTAATTCAAAGAGGCTTTGCTGTCCAAGTTGCTATGGGATGGTTATAATTTTGCCTGTCATTTTCATGCTTTTTTAAAAATCAAAGTAAAATCACAGATATTATAGAAATGTATGTAAAATGATATATGATGTGATTGTAATCTCATACTTTATGCAAGACTCTGGGTATGACAATAATCATTTGCTACTTCCCATATGCCTGGCACAAACAGACAGCAACAAGGAAAATTTTCTCCTTCCACACTATCCTAAAACTACAATTTAAAAAATATCAGGCGAATTCCAGGAACCAGAGCTGATAGACCATCACATAGGTGTTTTATTTTCAGCTTGTTCTATATATATGAATGACTGAAAGACATTACATTATCCTCCATTCCTAAATGCAGGATAATATAGAGCGGGGGCTTCCACAGCAAACCAAGACTTCACCAAAATGACAAAGAATGTATTGAGTTGTTAGGGTACAAGCTTAGTTCCCCATGGATTTGTGGTGCTGCAGTGCAACTACAAAAGGGGAGGAGTTTGTGGGGGACACTTCATCACACATTTCACCATTCACCATCCCCCCGACATACATCCCAGTTACTTGAACATTGGGTAAAGTGCAATGGACATGGATTCATGCAAGTTGAAAATGAAGACATCTAGGATAGGTTACCTGGCATAACCAATGATTAGACTCCCAAAGACAGTGCCGATACCAGCACCAGAACCAGCCACTCCTACTGTGGCAGCACCCGCACCAATAAATTTGGCAGCGGTGTCAATGTCCCTGTTGAGAGCACTAGTTTGGAACTCTCTTAGTGCTAGTTGACTGCCAGCATTCTGAGAACCTGTAAGGAAAGTTGTATTGCCCTACAAAAAACAAAGAGAGAACTCCAAGCATTAATTTCAGTGTAGCAGCCAGATATTTGTATTACAAAATAAAGAAGCATTCTAGAAGAAGGAACAAAGGAAGCAACGTTTTTAGAGGCAATCAAATTTAGGAAGTGCTTTTACTTTTTCTGGATTAAGTAGTCCAAAAGCCCTATCTAAAGTAAAGTCAGTATCCTTTTAAGAATAGTCACCATCATAACTCTGATGACCATCAATTATTTCTGTCTATATTAGTGTACAAAGAGCAGGATGCAATCTCGGATACCCAGAGTGCACAACTAGTGAGGGAATGCTACATTTCAGCATGTTATTTTCAAATTTCTCTTTTGCTATTAGGAATCAATAAGCCAGATTTTGCCACCTAATGTGCAGAGGTCTTAGAAGCAGCTTTAACGCTGAGCAACCAGAAAGCATGCAGAAGGTTCAAGAAATCTGGCTCTGACCAATACTGACCTGGAAACCAGTGAGGGTCTGGGAGAAATACAGTATTAATCTTAACATAAAAGATAAATTGTTTAGCGCCGCGGCTTAGCCTATGTTCTATTCCATGTTCATTAGTGCAACTAAATAGCTTAAAGGAAGGAAAGTTTACTGTTTCAGGGAGGGAACTGGGGGGGTAGGCAGAGAAGGTGGGCTGTAAAGGCTAGGCCAAATCTACAGCTTGGTACTTTACTGTGAATTATGATTACTAGGACAAGAACACATGGGCTCACCAGATAATTTAGGAAGCTACAGAATTGTTTAAGGTACCTCTCCAGTCCTGACTTCCGGCCTAGACAACACCGATGCAGAAATTGGTCTGTATAGGATCCTTGATCCAGTACGCATCTAAAGATCAGAGAAGATTAACATAATCAAGCTTCATAACAGAACTCAACAATCTTAGACTTAGAAAACATCAGGGACTTTTGGAATTAATTTGGTTCAGAATCTCAGAATAGCCATCTCATCTATAAAGAAAAACTCTCTAAGTCTTACAGTAGCCCCAAATTTTGTTACATATTTAACCCTTAACTGACTGACACGTTTCAATTGTTGAAAAGAGAACCGCTTGCTTGGGTTCAGTAGAATATTGCTTGTTCCTAATTCAGAAACGTATGTTTTTGAAAGAAAGGTTTTTGTTGAAACAAATATTGCCACTCTGTCCATAAAGTGCACCTGCTGATTATATGGCAATGTCCGTGTTATTTTCCTATCAGCAATACAGAAGTAATTTACATTGCCTTCTTATGCAATATTTAACTTCCCTTTCTAGCTGACATCCCTGTGATTTCCTGCTGGTCTCCCATCCAAGTACTAAACCAGCTGGACTCCACTCAACTTTTTTCAACATTAACCAGGGTCTGTAACCTGAGCTTTTTGTCTATGAAGATATATCAATAATTGACTTCTGTACTATCCAGAGTGCCAGACATCTAACTGCCTGTTGAGGTGTCTTTCAGCATAACTTATTTATTTTAAATAATTAAATTACTCTTGGGAAAAATATAGTAGTTTTATAGTCAGAACAAAATGAGAAATGATTTGGGCTGTGTGTGAAACAAACAAAATGCCCCCCCCCAAAATAAAACCCACAACATGCTTCAAAAGTTCTGCCAAATTGTTTCAAGCATGCTAAAATTCAGTAGAACTGAATTCCAGAATATTTTGGTTATTCCAGGTTTTGGTTGAAACAAAATTTGCAGGGTCTTACAGAGCAAGTAGAACAAAGCTGGTGTTTCTTGCCCTCTTTTCCCTCTTGCATGGCCTGTGTGCCTTCCTTTCCTTACCTGTTGCTCATGTCCTTGTGTTTTTCCCACTCTCCACCCCCAGACCACTTCTGCCTAGATCATATACATTTTGGACTGGCCATGAATCCCACAAAAATGTTTATTCCTGTACAAAACAGGGCACAGAATGTACTGCACCTTCCTAGAAAGGATCTTGTTCATCTTGGTTTCTGGCTTCCTCTCTAAAATTTCAAAGCAGCTGTGTGTTATAGATTTCAGTTTCTGTTGATCATGTTTGAAAACACCATCAAGAAACCCAGTACTTTTGTATGGCACTGATTACCTCCTACTGTCCAAAATTCAATCAGAACAGTCTTCCCCATATGGTGCCCTTGAGCTGTGTTGGATTACAAATCATCTCTACCCTGCATTCTCACCACTACTGGCTGAGAATAAAGGGAATTGTTAACCAACCCATCTAAAAGACGCCAGATTGGGGAAACCTTTGTCAGCATGCTACTGGCTATGAAAAGACTACAAGATTACTACAGGTGATGACCTTCAAATCACTCCAGGTCTTGAAACGTGCTTCTGATCACCCGATCCTAAAACCATTTACACAAACAGACAGCCCCATTCTGTTCTTTCAAGAGCACAGTCACTTGAAACCAAGCGCGAAGTTTTATTATTTAAAACAACCCCATCGTTACAGGGCACCCCGGCTTCCCAGTCAAGTTTTTTCTCCCCTCGATTTCCCAGAAGATACAGCGCCCTCTAAATCCCAAGCACGGCTCACTTCCCACAAGCGGCCTGTCAACTGCAGGGAAGGCCTAATGAATGAATGAATGGGAAGGAACCGGGCCCAGCCGCCGCGGCCTGCCAATGTCCTTGGGCAGCCAGTTCGCTCGCGAAGGTCACGCGGATTTCCACGTCGGCCTCTTCCCAAGACACAATCAGTGCCGGGGACTGGCAAGGCGAGACTTTTCACTGCCCGGCCGCGCGAACTGGATTCGTCCACCGCGAAGGGCGGCTTTACGCACGGCGGCGGGGAAATCAAGAGGGCGGCGAAGGGGCAAGATCGCCGGCCGGGCCGCTGGCCGGCCAACCTGCCTGCCCTCTCCGATCCTCGCCCGCAACCCTTTACTGCGCCCCCGGCTCCGGGAGGCCGGATCAGAAGGCCGGGCCGGCGCGAAGGCAGGCGGCTGGAAGGGCAGCGACCCACAGAGACCCAGGGACACCAACGCAGGGCTGCAGCCCAGCCTGCTGCAACTCACCAACGCGGAGGAGCCGGCGGCGAGCTTGACGCACGCGAACATGGCTGCTGCTAACGCTGCGGTGCTGGGAGAGCAGGGGCCTCTGGAGCTCCGCAGCTCCTGGGGATCCGAGGCTGGGCCTGGTGCTCGCTACGGGGGAGAAAAGAGAGCTTTAGGAGCCGGCAGGCAGCGCTTCCGCGGCGGGCAGGGCAGGATGGCGCCCCGATGGAGACGGATCCGCGGGCCCCGCTGGCTCACTTACAGGACGGTGGCGGCGGCAGCAGCGGCGCCGGCGGCTTTCCGCCTAAGCGAGTATGGCTGTAGAGGTCGAAAGGACCGCAAGCTCTTTGCGCAGGCGCAGTGATGCGGCGAGGCCAGATGGGGAGGAGAAACACTTTTAAAAGGGGGTGGGGGCGCGTGCGTAGCTCGCAAGGTCACTTTGCGGCACGCGCGTGCGATCAACGACGTTGGGCGTGGAACGGGGCGACGGCTGGGGGGCCGCTACGTGGGGAAGCCGGTGGAAAGTGAAGCGGGAAGGGCTGTGACAAGACGCCATCCATTTTGATTGTAAGGGAGAATGCATTTGGGGAAGCATCTCCATTGGGCCCGGTGGGACATAGCTAAAGGTCTGTGGGGGACTGCGGCAAGAGCCAGTTTTCCCTGACTGGATTTCAGATAATAGAGCGGCCGCTTCAGGCTGCCTCTGGGGCTTTTAATGGGCACTCTTGACCTTTGGTTTAGTTCAGTTGCTAGAAGAGACTGCATGCCATCTGAGGCAAGAGGTGCACTCACAAGTAATTTTCATTTTCTGGAATTCTGCTAGGAAATGCAAAAACTAATCACATCCCAGAGTTTGCTGGACTGACATTTGGCAGATGAAGCTTTCTTCCCTATTCCTGGCCTGCATGGCTGGCCGAGCTTCATCTCCTGGATGTTTGCTCCTTTAACATGCAGTTGTTAAAAGCACAAGAATGCTGTCAGGAAAACGTGGCAGCCCTCTGTGTTAGGAAGCAAGTGACAGTTTGCATACACTGGGCTGGCCCCAGGCCAAGGCTGAGTAGACACCAGCCTGGGGGCACCAAATTTGGAGGGGTGTGTGTGCCAAAATTGAAAAGACTTCAGAAAAACACAATAAAAAAGCAAAAAGCAGTAATGGTGCACTCTGTGAGCCAGCATGCCAGCTTGAGGATTAAATGTAGTTTTGCAGAATTGTTGCTATATGACAACAATAGGTGATGATGTAATTAAAATTAATTACTGCGTAAATAGGGTGAAATATCCAAGAAAAGAAAAAATATTGTCCAGGGCTGAAAATTGTAAGTGTAAAGCTCAAAAACTCGAAGAAAAAAAAAGAAGAGGGCACCTTTATGAAATTCCAAACAAAATCAGAATATGAGCCAAATTATAGGGGGTGCCAGAATATGACTTTGCCTAGGGGGCCAAAATGTCTAGAGAGGGCCCTGTGCATACAGGATGTGCATGCCATGTGTTCCCCCTACTTCTCAAGCTTTGTTAGTACTTCTCCAAATGAGGAAAAATCAAGATTTATGTTGGTATCTGTAGCCTCCTGTGTCTGGCCCAGAAAGGACAACGAAAACAACAGCATCCTGCTCCTTTTTTTCAGCAAATATTCCTGCTAATCCTAATCTGCCACTACCTTCATAGAGGTAGGTTGGTATTCTCAAATATAGCTAGGTCAAGAAAAGAGAGGGCCAAGAACAAAGGGTGACGAATGAATCTGGATTGAATATAGAAGTCAGCGACCAGTAAGAAAGAAGCACACTGGTGGTTTAGTCACACAGAAAAACAATATTGAGGATTGAACTGTGAAACAGCCATATGAAGGAGGAATGAATGGGCTGAAAGGAAGTAGAAATCTGAAAGAGTTGTGGTTGGATGGAGTTGATGAGATGTCAAAAAGAGAGTGGAAAAATTTAAAGAACAAAAGGTATCAATTGGTGCATTACCCAGTAGAAACAAGGTTGGTTTGTATAATAGATATGGAGAGGCATAGGGAATGTTGTTAGTTTCAATTTGATGTAGCTACGTTTCTTTCCATTTTCTCACTTCATTTAATTTTGGGGGCTTACTATATTCTTCTCTGTGTAACATTTTGCATATTAAAATAGATTAAAGCACCATAAGACACTCTCTAGTGGCTGGGCTGAGTCTGTAGACTGAAACTTTCTCTCCCAGAAGCCCAGGGTTTACACCCTAGCTCTGCCTCTTGCCTTGACATAGCAACTTGGTAGTTATTGTTGCCACCACAATTTTCCAGGGGGATAGCTCATCTGGTATCTGCCCCTAACTCTGGCATATGAGAAATAGGATTCCCACAGTTTTGCCTTACTGGCAACTAAAAGGTGAAAAAGGAGAAACAGTGAAATAAATTCTGTAGCACCATTTCCTGGCCCTGCAACACTAAGGTGTTTGGCTAGGAAAATCATCTTACCTCCTTTGTGGAAAGACAGAGCAATCTTACAAGAAATAGGTAAAATCAAGTTTTATTAAAAATAGGAAAAGATAAAAGATAAATATTCTAATTTCTAACTTTAAGCTGTTGCTTGCAAAACAGTCAGTGGTGGAGGGAATAAAAAGAGAAGGTTGTGAAAATCACAAACAGCATCTGAAAAATTCCTCCAATAGAAAAATACACTGGAAAATATAAGATTCTGAGTGGACCGTAAGATGATAATGGTCTGTTACCTAAGATACACATAGGGACAATAAAATAGATTAAAAAAACAGTCAAAATAAAAATCTCATGTAATACTTTTATCTAAAAATATTATTCTTTCATAGCTAAATGGATTTCCTGAAGTAAAAGCTGTTTCACTTCCTTGGGCTTGTTCAGTTTCTTGTAGTTTGCGAACTTTTGTCAGGAGCAATGTTACTTAGGTCCTGTACCTAGCCTTGAGTACATGGATACTGCCTTTGTTTTAGAGGGACACAACCCTTACAACAGGATAACAGCATAAAAGAGCAGCTAAAATAGGCCTGGGTAGATAAAATGCTCCTATTTTGCACTCTCAAAATTAAGTTATGTATAACATAAGTAGTCCTAGAGAAAAGATTCCATACTTGGGGTACCACCCTGGCCAGCTGAAAATTTGTTGCAGTGTAAGGCAAAACAGCTCTGTCCCTAAGAAGAGGGATAGCCAAAGTGCTCAAGGCCAGCCAAGTTAGGTACAAAATTATATATGTACATTTTCCTCTGCCTGGCAATAAAAAAAAATTACAATAATTAATAGTTTGCCTCTTTTTCATAGCATCCTGACATAGGACCTGAGGCAGCCACCTCACTTTATACAATGATTAGGTTGGCTTTGAGTATCACTGTTGAAAAAGACCTTGGGTAGCATCCACAGAAGGGTCTACAGTGCAAATGAGATCTCAATACAAGTAATTTTCCCAATGCTTTTTAAAGTTTCCAGCCATAGGATCTAAATGTTTAGGCATATGCAGATTCTAGTACAGCAGGCTGGACTAGCATCAGGGAGACATTTAAACTACAGTGGTACCTCGCGTTACAAACTTAATCCGTTCCGTGACTCTGATCGCAACTCGATTTGGTCGCAACACGAGGTAAATTTTCCCATAAGGTTCAATGTAAATACGGTTAATCCGTTCCACCCTCCGAATTTGGTCGCACCACGAGGCAAATTTCCCCACTTTTTTCTTCAAAGCCTTATTCTTGCCAAGCCTGCTCTGCATTTTCTTTGGAGCCATGCTGACAAGCACACCAAAAACCTTCCAAATGCCACAAAACACACCACAAGCCTCACCGAACGTCTCCTTGCTACCGCAATCTCACCCACGGGAAGCCGCGACCACGTGGCAGCAGGGCAAATGGCCGCGGATCTGGTTCGTAGCTCGAGGCGGAGGTCACATGGTGAGGTAAATTTCTGGGGCCGGAGCTGGTCATATCCCGAAAAATTCGTAAGGAAGGGCGTTCGTAACCCGAGGTACCACTGTATATGTTTGCTGTGTCTGTCAGTATTTCACAGTCTACTTCCTCACGGGACTTATAAAAAGGGAGAGAAAGGAGATTGGGTGGTGATTATTAGAGGAAGAGTAAGTTGAAATTGAATGACATGGAAACATTTTAAGAAACCTTTTGCAATTAAGGGTTAATTTGGCCATTTATTGGGGTTTTACAAACAATGCAATGGTAAGAGCTATATATATATATATACTGATGATTCAGTATAAGGAAATAGAGATGCTCATACAGGTAGGCCTCGCTTACCAACTGCCTTGCTCAGTGACTGTTCAAAGTTATGACAGTGTTGAAAAAAAAAACTTTACGACCAATGCCCACATTTACGATCTTCTTAGCATCCCTCAGTCACATGATTGCCATACAGCCAGTATGCAATGTCTTGAGCAGAGCAGAGAGTTTGGAGAGGAAGGGATTACAAGAGAGTAAGGAGGCATGCAGTGGGAAATTCACATCAAAAGCGATGTGCTGGCACCAGCAGCTGCAAATGCACTACGCAAACAGCCTGGTGTATTCCCCATTGCGTGCCTGCTTACTCTTTTGTAATTCCTTCCTCTCCAATCTCTCCACTCTGCAGGGGAGGGGAGGGGAAATGGGTCAGGCACAGGAAAGATTGCCTACAGAAATTCCTTGTATTTTTTCTCCTCCTCCTCACACAGCAGAGAGATTGGAGAGGAAGGGATTACAAGAGAGGCACACAATGGGGAATATACTGGGCTGTTTGCATAGTGCGCTCAGAGCTACTGGCACCAGCGCATTGCTTTCGATGTATATTCCTCATTGTGTGCCTACTTACTCTCTTGTAAACCATTCCTCTCCAGTGAGTACAAATACAAACAATAATTCCCTTCTTGTTAATTATCCCAGTGCCAGGGTGAGCATTCCAAAGGGCAGGGGAGTGGTTAGGAGGCAAACAAAAGCCATAGGTGTGAAACTGATTGATTTTGTCAATTTTGAGCTGGCTATCCCAGTGCTGCTGGGTGAGCATTCCAAAGGGTGGGGGAATGGGGAAAAGGAAAGCATAGTCGCAGTCACATGATTTCCCACTTAGCAACCGCTTTGCTTAGTGACGGAGTTGCCGATCCCAATTTTGGTCACTAACGAGGACTACCTGTATTTTTGTCGTGTTCACTGTGAAACTCTGCCTTAAGCACTTAGGATAGCCTTCCACAATGTGGTGTTCTTCAGTTGTGTTGAACCACAGTTCCCATTACTCCTAGCTAGCATGGCTATTGGCAATGCTGCTATATATAGTATAGTACAGGTTATAATCGAAAATGTCTGAAGGACATCAGGTTGAGGAAGGATGATTAAGTTATCTTTCTGTATCTGTGCTCTTCCAGTAACACTAAACATTTATTTTTGTATATTGTTTACTGCATCTATTGGTGGCTAGTGTGGCAATTTCTGATTTGTTGTTGTTGCTTTTAGTTTATCTTAAATATGTTAAATAATTGCTCATTATGCTTTTTATGCTACACTCAGCAATTTCTTTTTGGATGGGAAAGGTGGAATAAATAATTAAATAAAAGCTTCTGGCATTGAAGTATCTGAAAATCAGATTGGTTGGAGACACATTGGAGAGGTGTTTTTAAAATCACTTTTGAATATTATGAAACCACAGCCTTCACAGTTGCATACCTTCAGGCTCCAGCCAAATATTTAAGTCGTAAGATTCATAATGTAAATGATAATTTTTTCCTAACATACAAATAATTCACTTTTTCATTCAAAGATCTAACATAATCATTTAACCCAAGATTTATTTTAAAGCCCTTGAGTCTGCCTGCCACTTTTACCTTCCTGGAAAGGAATTTGTCCCTAATGTTCACATTTGATGAACATTCTTGTTCCCTGGCATGGCTAGATTCATTTCCATCTGTTTGTTTGGCATAGTTCCCATTGAAAATGTGTGGTGCCCCTTCAGCAGGGCATAGATGTTAACATGATTTTAGAGGGGGGCCTTTATAACACAGCAAGTACTAGTTCTACTGCCAGCAGATCCTGCTGTGTGCAAACCATTCCAGCTAAGGGCCACATGCTTCATTGCAGGAGATCACATCTGTAGGTGCCTGTAGGCATCATAAAAACAACATACATGTATTGGAGATCTCTTTCACTCTAGCCTGGACATTTGGAATGTTGTGTGGGAAAATGTCACTGAATCTAGAGGTAGGAGGTTTTATATACTCAAATGTTTTGACAGATTCCTCCTTCAACTTGGGAAACCCTTGGAGTCAGCATGGCTCAGTGGATATTAATTGCCCTGACAGTCTTTTAAACTGTTGGAAAGAAGGGAAATATATGGCCACGTTCCTAATAGTGCATCTTGGCCAAAGACATATAACTAATATAACTTGCACCAAGTAATAATGCAAGTGCTGTATGAATCCTGGACATTCTTTCTTTCTGTTATCTATATTTATAAACTCACACAATCTGTAATATATATAGTACATTGGAGATATGTGAGATTTGAAAAGGGTCATCATAATAGTTTCAAAATTCAGTTTGGTCCTTGAATACATACAAAAAGATCTATGAGTTTAGGAAGTTTGATAGGTATTTGATGTGATTATTAAATAGAGTGGGAGATAAAATAAATTTATTTTAAATAGCATTTACTGCATCCAAAATGATGGTGACAGTAAATGCAATGAAAAAAATATGAATGTTATCTCTGTCAGAATAGGAGATGGGGAATGATGTAATAGATCTGAATGAAGGAGGTCTGATCTTGTTAAATAGAGTGGATAATTACCTGAAAGGAAGGGAAGGTATAGACTTACTTAGGAATGAAAGGCCTAAAATAAATGTTAGAAAGTATGAATTGCTGTTATTTAGGTTGTTATGGGTGCATATGAAAGTAGAAATCCATAGAAAAATGAGAGTTACATATTATGCTCCAGTGAATGGTGATAACTGAAGAACCACATATGAGTTTTAAGAAGAATTATGCAATTACCTAAATGTGTGCAATCCAGGAGGAAAAATATTTTCCTAGGTGATATTCATGGAGGTGTGGGAGCAAAACAAGAGAGTACAGAAAAAGAGATTAGTCTGTTTGGAGATCAAGAGTGAATGAGAATGGTGACTATTTTGTTACTTCTGGTTAAGATGGCAGGGAGAGTAGGAGCTACAGAGCTGCTGTCCTTGTAATTTTAATTTTATGTTTTGTGCATGTGTATGTTGTGTGTGGTTGGAGGGATGTTTTTGGACTGGCACTCACCTGAATGGAAGCTGGACTGCTTAGGTCAATTTGGATTTTTTCAGCTGGAGGACTCTGTTGGAGGATGACAGCACTTGGTCTTACAGCGTGTGCCATGCCTACTGCCCTGAATGTGAGGGAGTTGTTCCTTTGCCTCTTAAGGAGGCTTTGGTTCACCCCCTCCTCAAGAAGCCATCGCTGGATCCTACTATACTGGACAACTTCTGTCGAATATCTAACCTTTTTGGGAACAGTGATTGAGAAGGTGGTTACGTAGCAGCTTCAGAGGACTTTGAATGAAGGGGATTATCTGGATCCCTTTCAGTTGGGATTCAGGCCTTGGTATGGGACAGAAACAGCATTGGTCGTGCTTTTGGATGATCTCTGGTGAGGACTGGATGAGGGTTGTGCATCCATCCTTGCCCTGCTTAACTTCTCTGCGGCTTTCAATACCATCAACCATGGTATTCTTCTGGATCGGCTCAGAAGATTGGGGTGGGCAGCATGGTGTTGTGCTGGTTCATCTTTCTCCAGAGCTGATTCTAGTCAGTGGTGGTTGGGGAGGAGAGATCCTGTCCTTGGCCCTTGCTATGTGGAGTGCTGCAGGGTTCAGTGCTCTCCCTTCTCCTATTTAATATCTACTTGAGGCCGCTGGGTGAGCTCATCCATCACCATGGGGTGGGATATCATCAGTATGCTGATGATATCCAACTATATATCTCTGCCCCTGGTGAATTAAGTGACACTGTGAATGCGTTATGTGTTAGATTGTGTTATCTGGAGATTGTGAGGGTCTGGATGGGGAACAACAGGCTTTAGCTGAACCCTGGTAAGACTGAGTGGCTTTGGGGTTTGTAATCTTCTGATTCTAGGACTATGCCATCTTTGGTGCTGGATGGGGTGGCCCTGCCCCAGACAGATCCATTGCGTAATCTGGGGGTTCTCCTGAACTCACGACTCCTGCTCAAAGAGCAGGTGGCAGTTGTGGCTAGGAGGACCTTTGCACAGCTTCGTGTTGTGCACCAGTTGAGCCTGTTCCTGGATCAGGGGGCTCTGCTCCCTGTCATTTATGCCCCAGTCACCTCCCATTTGGATTTCTGTAATGCACTCTACACAGGGCTGCCCTTGAAGAGTATCCGGAAGCTTCAGCTGGTGCAAAATGCAGTGGTGCAGGCAGTTATGTATGCCCCTAGAATGATACGCATCACACGTCTGCTCTGCAAGCTGCATTGGTTGCTGGTTTGCTTCCGGGTCCAATTCAAGATGCTGTTTTTGACCTTTAAAGCCCTTCATGGCATGGGGATGGGTTATCTGAGGGATTGTCTCTCCCTGATTACATTTGCCCATCCCATCAGGTCTGGCAGAGAAGGCATGCTGCGGGTCCTCTCTGTCAGGGAATTACATTTGGTGGGTCCCAGGAGGTGGGCCTTCTCTGCCATGGTGCCCGCCTTGTGGAATCTCTTCCCCCTGGAAGTGAGATTAACTCCATCCCTCTTAACATTCCGCAATTCCCTCAGGACCTGGCTATGTGATCAGGCCTGGGGTTCCCAGGTGACCGGGGAGATTTTGGGATGGCTCCCTTATTGCAGTTATTGTCATCCTCTCTTGTTTTGTGTGCTTTCTGTAGTTTTGTAGTCTTTAATTATGACTGTTTTATATGCATTTATTGGTTTTTTCTTAATTAAGTGTTGTACACTGCCCAGAATCACTCTTGTGAGATGGGCGGCTATACAAATATGATAAATAAATAAATAAAAATCAATAATATCTATTTAAGAAAAAAGTCTGTTTATTTCAGATACATCATTTAAGTATACATCTGTTTATATATCCATATAGTAATGGCATGAATATAAATTGTAAAATGTAAAAGCATGATTGATTCATGTGTTTATAATGAAAAAATGAGTGAATTAGTGAAGAATACAGGTTATAAAAGGTTTTGAAAATGAGACAGGACCTTTCTTCATGGTGGTCAGGAATGGAATGTTGGAAAATGGACATAGAAGAAAAGGAAAGATGCTAAGAAATGAGAATGAAAGTAGAATGTCACTCTACCTGGAACATAGTGGAAAGAATTGTATTACAGAATGCCACAGTAACGTATGGAGTTACAGAAGTGGGAAATTTGAAAAGATGCATGGTTGAATAATGAAATGAAAGAGGTTCTACAGAAGAAAACATGCTGATGAGAGTGATTGCTGCAAAAAATAAGTCAAGGGAAATGTATTATATAATTCTTATGTAGAGAGAAAAATATAATTGCAAAGGCTATAGTAAAACAGAACAAGGAATAGTTAAGTTTACAGGAGGTAAAGAAAATGCAGGATAATTTTGTTGGAAATGAAACCTTGTTTTGGAACTGGGTAAAAAGAGCTAAACAAGGAGTTTACCCCAAAAGAGTGAATACTGTAGACTTTAAAATAAAAGCATTTAAGAGATTTGTATGGCAGTGAAACTAATATGATAAAGAATAGAATTGAAATGAAAGCTGTAAGTGTGCAAGGGAAAAATGATGAAAAGCAGTCATAAATGCTGTGAAAATGTTGAAAAATTGTAGGGCTACAGGTGTATGTAGCTTGTTTTATTCATGCTTACTGTTTTAATGGGTTTGCAAAATGTTTTAATTCTTGGTTTTATTGTACACCGCCCAGAGTCACTTTGGGTGAGATAGGCGGCCATATAATTTGACAAATAAATAAATAAATAAATGGCGAAATATCAAAATATAGATGTGATTTACTTCTGGAGTAGTTCTGCAACTTGTTTAACATGTGTGAAACAGATTTTTGCAAGAGGACAATCTTGCCCTCATTACTAAATGGTTGGACTACTGCATCCTGCATTACATGGGGCTGCCTTTAAAAATCACTTGGAAGCTTCATGGAGTCCAGAATGTAGGTAGCACCATCCTTGATTACATTCAGGAAGATTACATTCAGGAAGAGAGAGCTGTTCCAGAGAGCATTCTAACCAGATTGGGCTATCTTTTGCTTTATTTTTCTTGAGTTGTTATTTTTATCATTATTGAAATTTGATTTTATGCTTTTCACAGCCATGAGAGTTGTTTTAAATTGTTTTTCTGTCTTGTGAGCTACTGAGAGTTGAACCTATTGTGGCAGAATATAAGTAAATAAATAAATAAGGATGGTTTGCAATGGTAGAAAATATGGAGTTATAGTGAATGGAGTTGCTGTACATTAGTTGTACTGTAGTTATATTTCCTTTTACTTTTTAACCTCCTGCTTTTAATTTCCTTGGCTTACTATTTCTTCTTTTTTTTTTTCCTGCGCTTTGTGTCATGCTGCTTACATCCTTGAAAAAAATAGCATGATGAGTGTATATGTGTGTTTTTCCTCAATGATACCCTGTAAACTAGGTCATCATTATTCATACATTATAGATTAGTGCAGCAGGCATGTCAGGGGAAAAAAAGAAGAATGGTGAAATTCCTGATATAAACATACAGCTTGATATATGCAGAAAGTACTCTGGCAGTTAAATCAAGATATAGAAACATTTCTACTATTCTTCAAATGGCAAGTGGTCCTGTAATCAACCGTAAGAAAGTAATTCACTGCAATATCTCGAATTCTTATCACTGTACCACTTGTAATGGCTATGTGTTAGGGATCAGTCCCCATCCAAAGACAAAGGAAGCGTGGATCTTGAGTAAGTAGCGTTGTACCAGAAAACCTAAACATAAGACAGAAATCACATTTACAGAATTGCAGATTTATTACTTACAACTATCCTCTAAGTAATTACTTCACTGCCAGTAATTTTTGGATTTTTTGAATAATGGGAATATTTGACAATATTTAAAACCTGACCCAACCATTAAGGCTCTTGGTGGTATCCAGCAACATATCATAATATAAAAGAGTTTCACACAGTGCATTTTATAAGTCTACTGTTATGCTTTTACTACCTTTTCCATAGCTTTTCTTCCAAGCCACTGTAGCATTTATTCGTTCTTTGTCCATGCTCATTCACCTCTCTCCTTTCCTCCAAGTGTTGCACAAAATTTAGAGTCAGGTTTTACTTCTTTTTTGGCTAAGTGAACAGTTGGTTGAATTAAAAAAGGATCATTTCAAAAGAAATGTATGGATTCCAAAACCCATTCAGCAGAAGTATAAAAAGACAAGTAATATAGAAAAATGGAAGGTTAAGTATAAATTAAAAGAGGTGTTGTTTCTAAAGAATGCTGACTTGGCCATGGGTAGGTTGTATCTTAATGGACCAATCTGCTACACAATCGCAACTGAAATACTCTAAGAGGGTTGAGCCTGTGGAAGGTTTTACTTCCGGAGAGAGAAAGGTCCAGTTAAAAATCCATCAAGGAAGCTCATATGTTATACAGATTAAAAGAAAAATATATGCACTTGTGAATTATTACTCTTTATCTTGGTGGTTTTGTCTTCTGTGGTTCAGCACTCTAGCTCCATAAAATTAAGCCTGCTTTAAGATCAGCCCAGCCTGAGCAGGTGGCACTAGCTAGTTGACTTTGGCTGATCTAGAAAGCTAAGTGGGATTGGCTCTGCTTAGTAGTTGGATGGAATCCACCTGAAAATCTTAGGGCTATTGGCTGGATTGAGAAATTGAAAAAAAAAAGACACTTTAGAAGAAGGCACGGGCAACCACTTCAATAACATGACCAAAAAGACTGTGTAGATATGATTACCAAGAGCCAAACTTGACACAGGGGTCTCTTTCTCTTTAAAGGTCACCCCAAGTATTCTTATAATAGCTTTTCATAATGTACAGTAGGGAAGTATAAGGTAGCACTGTACAGTTCGTATAAAAGCTTTGCATAATGATTGCAGAAAAATGTGTCCATCTTTGAACAGTAATGTAACAGGAAAATATATTCAGGTCAGATTTCTAAGGGCAGTTCTACACTTTGTTGCTGGTTTACATTCTATTTTGTTTTGACATTCAGTACTTATCAAGTTAGTATATGTCTAATGTGGGTAAAAAGTGCTTTGAGTAGAGAACATGTAAAGAAAGAATATTACAACACACATCTATTTTTCCATAACGGTGTACAGCATGCCTTGTGGAAGCCATATTTTCCTGGAACTTGGAAAACATAGTTTTTACTTAAAAAATGGCTCCTGACCCCAATATAAAAGGTTCTCTGGGACCAGTGCCAAACCAAGACTAACTGAGCCCATGTGTAGGCCACCTGTCTTGCTGAGTTTAAGCTCTTCAAGGAACTGCCGTTCCATGTATCCCAAATCAGAAACTAGCAAAGTGGAAGATCATAGCTAACCTGAAACTGCCTTAAGATTTCTGGTGCCCATAAAATATGTCAGAGCTTGGGATAATGTAAAGGCTGGAAATAGTCTGGTCATAGAACTTGATGGAAGAAATGGTCTATTGTCGGAGACCTATCCTTGGCTCTGTGGATTTGGGTATTGCTTTGATGTTTCAGCTTTCATGGATTGTGCCTCTACATTGTATTCATCCTCTGTCTCATATTCATCTATCAAATGAGTTTTGGCAATGCTCTGCTGCTGGAATTGGATGAATCCTAGTCAGCTCCACCCCATAAGCGTTGGACTCTCTTCCACACACATTTTCATTCTTTTTAACAATGCATTTTAACTCATATCATATGTCTGTATAGTTTTTGTTATCTGTGAGAAGGATCACTGTTAATAGAATTGTGCTCTGAGTATATGAAAAGCTTAGTTGCCTCCATCCTAAGAAAAGCTGGATCAGAGGCATTATTTACAGAGGACTTTTGTTAAGCTTTAAGCAGTGATGAAAAATTTATATTTTGCCTTTGATTGCATGATGTAGCTTGCAATTAATTTTCTCACACAATTTATGTTTTCTATAAAAATTGTTTGTGTTATTATGAGTGATCTTGCAGAGGCACATTTTCTCTAATTGCAATTATTGTTGCTTATCATTATTATTCTTATCATTATTTGCTTCCATAATCCAGTAAGGTAGAAGCCTGTCAAGCTTGTGTTCTTTCATAGTTGTGGTTTTACCCTATAAAACATTTTATATTTATGGAAAAGTTCCTCGGATTAAATGGGATGGCTAGGAAAATATATTGCATATAAAGATGACTAAATAAGAAATTACAGCTGCAGCCAAAGCCAACCATGTCTTGAGCCTCATCCCCCAACAGTGATTAGCTTATTTTCTTAAGTCACAATTCTAGACATCATCCACTCTATCAGAGCAGCAAATGGTGGCAAGAGAGAGGGAATTCAGAAGATTGTGTCACAAACTGAGCTCTGATATGACAGAGAATAATCCCTAAGAACTTCTGTTTGGAAAAGAAAGAGAGAAGGATGGATGATATAGAATCATGTCTGTTTTGGCCCAGAAAGAAAACTCATTCAGGTTGTCTAGAAATCACCTTGTTTTTCCTGGAATCGTGTATAGGTGGCATTACTTCAGTTAATTCTAGCTTTGTGTTCCTTGAGCTCTTTCACCTCAAAGCTGTTGGACAGACCCCTGTTTAAAGACCGCCCATTCTCTAAAAATAGTACGTTGATTGAACATTAGCTCCATGCCATGTTTAACGCACTTCAGCAGTATACATTCTCTTCCTGATTTGTAGTACAAGAAACAGAGTGATGCTCCTTTAGAGTGCTGTAGCTTTCCTCATTTTTATTATTATTTTAATGTCAGGGCAAGTATCTGATGATTCCCAGATGTTTCTGCTCTCCTCCTGCTCCTTCAGCTATGAATCTGACCATTATTTATTTATTTAAAGGATAGGCCCATTAAGGTGGGCAGGAGCCATAACGGATGTGCTCCCCAGTTCCTCATATGCCTGTCTCTTAACAGAGCCCAAAGCTCATCCTCTTCAATTCCTGGAGGAATCTACTCAAGTATTTGTGTTGACTACCTTAATTTTCATCTCCTCTAATCATTCCTTGCCAGATGGCAGTTAAAGTTTAATGGTCCCTGTAAAAATAGTCCCCTTTTTTCTTTTAAACCATCATGTGTGTTTGTTTAGTAAACTGTTAACTGCTCACAAATCATGAAAGGACCACCCAACATAATTATTTCAAAGTTCACCTCCATATCTTGGTTTCAGTGGCATCTCAACGAGTGATGTAATGTTAGGAGAAAAGTCAGCTTAGGTTTCTGTTGGTGTAAGGGTTAGGGTTAAATTAAGCATTTAATAGATGCACATATAAGCTATAAAGACTTTGCTAAGCCTCATATGCTGTTACAGGTTTAGAAACAACATTCCCTCTACCCACTAAATATTGCATTGATATTTCAAGCCATGTTTTGGCTGGAGAGAAAGAGATTCTCCAGGAATAGATTAAAGAGATGCAACTACCCCCATTATCATGGAGATGTTCCAGATGAAATCATTCCTCATGCATGTGTAGAGGCGAGGCTTTTATTTAACCCCACTGCCTTATTCACAGAATTATTATAGAGAGGTACCCAGACACCACTGTCCTTCTTTTGTAACTCTGCCATGCTTTTGTATGCTTTTGTGTTTTCCTTACCAAGAAATAAATAATGTTTGGAAAAGAAGCCAGGATGGTTACATAATGACTCCGTTACAAATAACCCACAGAAAACCTGGTTCTTGCAGAATACTAACCCATAATGGGTGGACTCACACTTTACTTTAAATCCCAAGCCATCAAAGAATATGTGTTTTTGTAAAGTTTTTCTTGGTTTTGCTGTTGAATTTTCCTTTGTAAAGCAAAGCTATAAACATAAACAATTAATTTTTTAAAATCTTTATGAACCTCTTTCAGATGATAACCTTTTTCAGGTTTGCCTTTATTTTTTCCAAGAAAATATGGTCACCCACAGAAGCCTGGCTCATATATGGTTTGATTGATAGTACTAAGAACCTCCATCTGGAAACATCTTGCACCTTTGGGTTTTGGCACTGGCTTTTGGAGGTTGTTGTAGTGTTATGGAAAATTCAGAATTGACAGGACTAGGCAAAGAGAGGAGTTGGGTTTGACCCTGGTCCCATCCACAAGACAGGGAGGAAAGGTGTGCAGCCTCCATTTTGTTTGTTATACCTATATTTCTCCACCACAGTAGGCTCATTGTGAATAGAGGGCCTAATGTAATCAATGGTGTATAGGCCTGCTTCAGTGATATATAAAATATTGTCTTTAACAGTAAAAGGAGTGTATGTTGTGCCTTGCAGTTGGTTGACCAGGTCATTTAGCTGAGATTAGTCATTCCGTTTTTGCTGGGTGTAAGAAAGGAGCATGTTTAATTTTTCTTTTCAACATTTTGTACATTGTTTCAGTGCCAACTTTAAAAATGAACTTCCATCAAGTAGGGCTTGCATTATGTTCCTTTTGGATACTATAGTTTGATTTTGTTCATTCCAGAGTAAAGAATACCCAAATAAGTTCCAGTTTGAGGCAGCACTAGCAGGTATGATAAGAATGACCAAACATGATGGCAAGCCTAAGGAATTAATATTATAAGCATGATAGATGGTTCAACACAATAAAGGTGCACATAAGGTGATAGGAAGACACATTCCTTGCCCACGTTGGTACTTATTCTTAGGCAGCCTTATCTGGGTGCTCCTTCCACTGTTCAAAAAGAAGATATTATATTCTTCTTTCAATTTCCACTAGTGGCAGTATTGCTGGCGATCTCAACATTTATGGGCCTATTTTACCTCCACAATGTTGTTCCCTCCCTCCGACTAATGTCTTATGAGTGTTGTAACTGTAGGCCATGTGTATATCACCTTTATGTTTTGCTAAAGTTACCCATAATATCTCACTCTAATGAAGGACTCCATGCACACCGATGTAGAAGTTTTGCATTCCCATGGTTAAGATCGGGACTGCCAAATTGACTGATCAAGTGGTGACCAATCCAGTAACGTGCATATGTGGCCGACACTTAGCTGATTTTAAAACTTGATTGATTTCAAAAGTCTGTTAGAAAGAAATTTTACCAGGTTCGTTTCCGAGCTGGGAATGAAACGCACAGACAGTTGCTTGAATCAGAGGTGAAGTTTATTTCCAAGAGCACAACATACAGAGTCAGTTGTCGGGGCGGCCACAGTGACTCTTCCCTTTTAAGTCCATTATATAGAATAAGCCTTGCTATTGTTCCTCAAAAGGCCGCTCTTCAGGAATTCCAAGAAAATGCACTTAGCTGGCGTTCCGAGAGGGAGTGCTCTGTAGTCAGGCGCCCTGCTGAGTTGCGGTTTTTCACGTGTTTAGCATTTGTTGATGGAAATGGTAACCTCTTCGGGGAAAGGATCCTTTCTTATTTGATCAAAGAGGCCTCTGGTTAAACTTCAGCCTGGAAGGAATGTTATTAAATTGGCATCTCTCACTGCATTTTAATCTAGGTATTGGGCCCATTCTAATTGTAGTTTCTCACCTTTTGCTTTGATCACGGTGGGAAGACTGCATGGTGGGGAGGATTTGATTTCCTTCCCACAAGCCTGGTCTGTGACTGGATATTATATTAAATTCTGGTTTAGCAAGTCCTGTATGTACCTAGCCTTATCCTCCTACTTGTCCAGAAACAGGAGTCTGAAAGCTTTTGTTTCTGATTAAAAGCACCGCTTGCTGTGCCATCTGAAACTTAAACTGAGGTTAATCTTAATTCTAACTATGAATAGTTGAAACCAGAAATGGACAACCTTAGGACAAAAGTAGACAAATATGCTGTTTTATTTTTAGTGATACTAATACATATTCTACTTTTAGCCAAATTTAAATTTAAGTAAACTCTAGTGCTTCCAAAGCATTATGTTAATCTAAACAAAACAGCTACTGAATTTCAGTGGCATCTGAGTTTTAGATTTAGATTCTAAATGCTGCAAGATATTGTGGATGTCGCTTGGCCACTGATTACCTTCTCATTGTAAACAAATCAGCTTAGTAACATATGGTTTGAGTTTATTTAAAACTTATCTTAGTTAAGAACTAACCACATTTCATTGTGTTTGTAAGACATTTTAAGTGTGGTTAATGAAAACTAGAAGCAAATGCTTCTAAACTCCTTCCTGTGCTTGCAAAGAGAAGCAGCGTGCATGTGTGTGTGATGGGAAAGACCAGAATCAACAGGAGCTTTGATAAACATGTGTCAATTTGCCATATATATATATATATATATATATATATATATTTGTATATGCCCATGAGTGAAGTGTTTCAAGAGAGTGGAGAACTTCCACAGTGAATCCAGTAATCAGACAAGACTTACGATGGAAGGAAAACAAACATCACAATGTGTGCTTTGTGCTTTGTGTTTTCTTGCTAAGCAAGTACAGGGGAATTGTTAAGCAATTGGGGAAGAAAGAGTGGTGTCCGACTTACCTGCTGTTAATTTGGACCACCATCATCCAACTCTTAGCTTCCAAATCCAGATTCTCCATTTTTTTTGGCTTATGGGCAGAATCTTAATTAGAGCCAGGGAAACTGGTTGGAACCATGATTAGAAAATAAGCGAAGTCTTGTTCATATACTTAGTTGAAAAAGATTCCTATGTAGAGTAAGGCTAAGTGGGCTCCTGGCTCACACTATGTACTTGTGGGTTTTTTTGTTTTTTGTTTACTGGCTTCCCAAGATCCATTAACTGTATCTTTGGGCAAAAGACATAAATTTAGAATTAAAGCATGTAGAGCCCAGACTTTTTTAAAACTAACAACAAAACAAAGCTTAGAGGTTTCCAGCTTAAAACTCAGATCTGCTACCCAAAGCTCCATCCTTTTAAGCATATTGTGTTAGGGGAGCCATTTTGTTGCTGATATTAAAATAATGGGTACCACAAGTCCAGGCTGATCTACTGTTCTTCCCTCAGAGATCTAGACATTCCTTTTTTCAGCCTCTGACTTAGGATACAGTGTCTTGAAAAAAATGTGATTGCTTAGCTTTAGCCATTCACATGCCCAATTTGTAATACAAAAATAACACTGATTCACCTTACAGATCATCGCCAGGTTCATGAAGATCATGTATGCGATGAACCTGGAAAATGCTTTACACTATTATACGGCAAAATTTTAAACTGACTTTCCCTCTTTGTGCAGTGCTGCTAAATCCCATGCCTCATGAGACTTTGAATAATTATATGCTCTCCTATTGCCAGATATCCTCACCATAAATTCACTGCCTGATACAAATTTGTGCAATGGAAAATTTATTGGACAAGATGCTACAGGAATAAATATAGGTTTCTGTGCATGGGGATGGAGTGGGGTAGCAACTGAAATGGGACATTATAATGTGAGATCCATTTTAAAGATGTAATCACAGTGGAGCAATGGAAAGAGTTATGGAAAAACATCAATAAAATTTACTCCAAGTTATAATTAAAGGAAAAATTGGTATAAAATGTTTTACAGATGGTACATAACTCCGCCAAAGATTGCCAAGATAGATAAAACATACAACAAATGTTGGAAATGCCACAACAAAGAAGTGACACCCTACTACATGTGGTGGTTATGTAAAAAGCTCAACAGTACTGGAAAGAAATGCATCAAAACATTCAAAAAGACTTAAAAATAAAATTTGAGCTGAAACCACAGATACTTTAATTAGGCATAATTCCAGAAAACATAAATGAAAAATACCACAATTTACTAAGATATATGTTGGCAGCTACAAGAACAAATCTGGCACAACATGGGACAAGAAAAACCTTGCTGATGATATCAGATTAGGAGACTAAAATTGGAGACTATGCTGCAGTGGCAAAACTGACAATACACATTCATAATAGAAGTTTAACCAAATTCAAGCAGGAATGACTCCCATATATACGACACGTTACAGAGCAAGGCAGATTCAGACATCTGGAATATGGCTTCTAGGATTTAAATAAAAAACAGTAGCAATCTCTACTATCTAATGTAAAGTCAGATATATAAATTGTGGTCAGCGGTTGGGGACACAAATAGAAGGGAAGGGGAGGATGTATTACTAGAAAGTCTTTTCACACTGCTTTTAGTCATATGTAATAATTATTCTTTCATTTTATCTTATCCTTTTTCTCATTCTCTTTTGCATTTCATTATATTAACCAATAAAATATCAAATAGAAAAAAAATATATAATGTGAGATCCATCCTGCATAAGTTATCTCTGTATTATGAATAATATACATAATTCTTCTGTTATATTGAACTGGCAAGGTAAAGGTAAATTCTGGAAACTTCCATGGTTGTTGGGTTTTCTTTCTTCTTTTGTCAATAATACAAAAGTGGTTGCCTTTCCTCCTTCTAGGAAGCTTTTCAGCTTCCTAATCTACTCTAAAGCCTAGGATTTCCAGGTGGAGTTACATCCAAGTACTAACCAGGTCCTATCCTGCTTAGCTTTTTTGCAATTAACTAAATACAGAATATAGCTTAGGGCCAATTAGTGTAGAGTGATCTGGACATGTATGAGAAGGGTTGTGTATCAGCAGTTGTCTTTTTCTTTCTGATGGCAGTTCATCTAATGGGATATGATCCTTGAAAATTCCTGAGTATAATGGAGATTTAGAGATCCAGAATACTTCTACCAACAGAAGGACTCATTTGTGAGAGTCAGGACAAGAGGGGTTAAGAACTTACTCTCATCACCAGAGCAACGAGGAACAGATAAGAGGATGAGACTGAACCCTCCCTAAAGAATGCAAGGGAGGTTGGGAGGGTGACCCTGGAATTTGCTCTCACTCTGAGAAGATTTCTGTAACGGGAGTAAAGCCATTAAACTTTGCTGGATCGACTCTGTACTGTCTCCTGGAGTTTCCTGGGCTAATCCTGACACATTCCAGCTATTTTTTAAAAAAATTATGACACTATTGACTTATTGATTAAGCATAGCAAGGTCATAGGCAGGTGTGGAAGCAATAACTTATTCAGAATATTTATTAATTCTCTGCAATGCATACCCATCAAATTGTTAAGAGGGCATAACTTCCCTAAAATACAGAGAATGGTGAAAATCCTGGGGGCTTTGTCCTGGAAGGTTTGATCAGATTCTTCAACTTGATGTCCTCCAGGTGTTTTGAGGCACACTGTGCTCAACGTTTGATAACACCTCTGTTGCTGCTGCTTTTTCAGGTTCCATGCATACGATTTTCCACAGACTCAGAGAGATACAGTGGTACCTCGCGTTACGACCTTAAGCCGTTCCGTGACTCTGATCGTGACTTGATTTGGTTGCACCGCGTGGCAAATTTTCCCATAAGGTTCAATGTAAATACGGTTAATCTGTTCCGCCCTCCGAATTTGGTCGCACCGTCAGGCAAACTTCCCCATAAGGTTCAATGTAAATACGGCTAATCCGCCCTCCGAATTTGGTCGCACCACGAGGCAAATTTCCCCACTTTTTTCTTCAAAGCCTTATTCTTGCCAAGCCTGCTCTGCATTTTCTTTGGAGCCATGCTGACAAGCACACCAAAAACCTTCCAAACGCCACAAAACACACCACAAGCCTCACCGAACGTCTCCTTGCTACCGTGATCTCGCCCACAGGAAGCCGCGACCACGTGGCAGCAGGGCAAATGGCCGCGGATCCGGTTGTAGCTCAAGGCGGAGGTCGCACGGCGAGGTACATTTTTGGGGCCGGAGCTGATCGTATTGCGAAAAATTCGTAAGGAGGGGCGTTCGTAACCCGAGGTACCACTATATTAACAAAATAACATTAGAAACAAAGGTAAAACCCTTGAGAACAAAAGTAAAGCTAAGTACAGGTGAAACTCGAAAAATTAGAATATCGTGCAAATGTTCATTTATGTCAGTATGGCAACTCAAAAGGTGAAACCAATATATGAGATAGACACATTACATGCAAAGCGAGATATGTCAAGCCTTACTTTGGTATAATTGTGATGATTATGGCGCACAGCTTATGAAAACCCCAAATTCGCAATCTCAGAAAATTAGAATAGTGTGAAAGGTTCAGTATTCTAGGCTCAAAGTGTCCCACTCTAATCAGCTAATGAATCCATAACACCTGCAAAGGGTTCCTGAGCCTTTAAATGGTCTCTCAGGCTGGTTCAGTAGGAATCACAAGCATGGGAAAGACTGCTGACCTGACAGTTGTGCAGAAAACCATCATTGACACCCTCCATAAGGAGGGAAAGCCCCAAAAGGTAATTGCAAAAGAAGTTGGATGTTCCCAAAGTGCTGAATCAAAGCACATCAATAGAAGGTTATGTGGAAGGGAAAAGTGTGGTAGAAAAAGGTGCACAAGCAGCAGGGATGACCGCAGCCTGGAGAGGACTGTCAGGAAAAGGCCATTCAAAAGTGTTGGGGACTTTCACAAGGAGTGGACTGAGGCTGGAGTTAGTGCATCAAGAGCCACCACACACAGACGGATCCTGGACATGGGCTTCAAATGTCGTATTCCTCTCGTCAAGCCGCTCCTGAACAACAAACAACGTCAGAAGCGTCTTACCTGGGCTACAGAAAAAAAGAACTGGTCTGTTGCCCAGTGGTCCAAAGTCCTCTTTTCTGATGAGAGCAACTTTTGCGTCTCATTTGGGAACCAAGGACCCAGAGTCTGGAGGAAGAATGGAGAGGCACACAATGCACGATGCTTGAAGTCCAGTGTGAAGTTTCCACAGTCTGTGTTGATTTGGGGAGCCATGTCATCTGCTGGTGTTGGTCCACTGTGCTTCATTAAGTCCAGGGTCAACGCAGCCGTCTACCAGGAGATTTTGGAGCACTTCAAGCTTCCTTCCGCAGACAAGCTTTATGGGGATGCTGACTTCATTTTCCAGCAGGACTTGGCACCTGCCCACACTGCCAAAAGTACCAAAACCTGACCATGGGATTACTGTGCTTGGTTGGCCAGCAAACTCGCCTGACCTGAACCCCATAGAGAATCTATGGGGCATTGCCAAGAGGAAGATGAGGGACATGAGACCGAACAATGCAGCGGAGCTGAAGGCCGCTATTGAAGCATCCTGGTCTTCCATAACACCTCAGCAGTGCCACAGGCTGATAGCATCCATGCCACGCCGCATTGCGGCAGTCATTGCTGCAAAAGGGGCCCAAACCAAGTACTGAGTACATATGCATGCTTCTACTTTGCAGAGGTCCGATATTGTTCTATTTCCAATCCTTGTGTTATTGATGTCATGTAATATTCTAATTTTCTGAGATTGTAAATTTGGGGTTTTCATAAGCTGTACGCCATAATCATCACAATTATACCAAAGTAAGGCTTGACATATCTCGCTTTGTATGTAATGCGTCTATCTCATATATTGGTTTCACCTTTTGAGTTGCCATGCTGACATAAATGAACATTTGCACGATATTCTAATTTTTCGAGTTTCACCTGTATGTCACTTATGATATTCCTAATCTTTTTTTTCTTAAAGGTAGAATGAAACGCTAAGAGCTTCTGGTTTTAGTTGTGAAATTTACATTCCTAATACTGTGCTATACAACCAAAGCTAAACTGTTTCTGGAAATAGTCTGTCATGCATATTAAATTACCTATGCAAGTCTGATATATATGATTGTTTTTCCAAGATACATGTTTTCAAAATATTTTCCTCTTGCTTTCTTAAAAGGAGAGAGAAAAATCAGGAGGTATTGTTTGTCAGATCTTCATCTAAAATTGGCTGATGTTTGGGAAAAACATAGCTTTTTATATTCACACCCATACAGCAGATATGAGACATCAGGAATTCACATTATAAAAGTGTAAATGAAGCTGCTGTCATCCTAAAGAGCAGCTTCTGAAGAAAAAGGCAATTTGATTTTCAGCAAAAAGCAAACATCTACAGAATGGATGACTGTCCCAACTATCCATTGGGAAGGGAAAGAAAGAGAAAGGCTAAGTAAAACCTGAGGGGTCACATCCTTATCTAAAACTTTATACTCTGTCACTTCAATGCTGTGATTTCTTACACAATCTCAGCTGAAAAATCTGTACTTCTTTGCTTACAAGGGTGTTTCCGTTATCCAAGCAGAGTAATCGCTTCCTTTGTACATATTTACCTAAGTAAAGTATATGCATTTACTTTTTCCAACAATAATAGTACAGGAAACAAATGTACAAACTGAAGTTCTTGTAGATTATCTACATATGCGTGTAGTAGTTTAACAACAGAATGAAACAATGGAATAACAAACTACATCAAATTTTGAAAATTCTAAAAATATCTATAAGTCTTACCAATCGGGGGGGAAAAAAAACTTGTGTGTGGCAGCTAAATGATAATACGGGGACCCCAGTGAGTATTTCTGGAAGGACATTCTAGGATAAGGAGCCTTCACCCGAAAGGTATTTTTCCCCTGATATCCAGCTCATCATGCTTCAGATTCCAGAGAGAGCTGGAGAAAGACCTCCAAAAAGGTTTCAATGCATGATTTTTACAGGAAAAGATGGCCCCTTCTACTGTTCTAAATTGAAGGCCATCTGAAAAAGAACAGATGTTCTTAAATTTATATATTGGGAGCTACCATGAGCTTCTCTGGATTACGTATTAAGGCTGTGCACTACTGTGCAGAGGCAAAAAAAATGGAGCTTCCATAGGAGCAATGGTGGGGAGCAATGCATGAACTTCCAACCCTTTGTGTATCCATTGATGTTGTACCCACATACAAAGGAGCAGGGCTTTGACGATATAGTTGCATCTGCCATCTTGGCTTTTGAGGCCCCACCCTACAACAAGTTGCTTCAGGGACTATGGACCATGCACATAACTCCTGCCTGCAGCTCCATAAAGGAACTGTGTTTTTTCCTGAAATCATGCAGCTGCAGTGTGATTCCAGGAAAAATAATGCTTCGCCTTTCCATAAGCAAGTTAAATCCACAGATAGATTAGAAAGACAGACACACATGTACATACATAGTCATCATGCTATTTGCTTTCAGGGTAAGCCACATTATGCAAAGTAGAGAAAAAAGTAAGAACTAAGGAAAAGAAATTAAAGGCAGAGATAAAAGAAAATGAGATATAACTAAATCTAGTTGATACCAAGGCCATTCACCAAACATCTGTGCACCTTTCAATTCTTGCTAAAAATCCTTGCTTCCCTCGCACTCATACACTGATTCACGCCTTGCTTTTTGTTCTTGAATTGTCTCTCCCCCTGTTCATGGAAAGCACATTGGGACCATCTAGCGGGGCCTTTCTCAGGCTCCCACTTTCTCTTAAGCCAAGATTCTGGTTCATTTTCTCACCCTAAATGGCTGGTATAAGTTTAGACTGCATTCTTCCCAGTCTTTTTGTTAGTATAGTTCTTTAATTGATTTTAATTAGTTTTAATGGATAAATTAGGTTGATGGTTTAGTTTTTGTTTTAATTATGTACGCTGCCCAGAGTCACATGCAAGTGAGATGGGTGGCTATATAAATTATTTATTGAACAGAACTAGCTGAATCCTTTAACATTATTAAATCTAGCCATATAGGCCGTCTATTACTCCATCTTTTCAGTTTTAATGCAATATATTATTTCAGTACAATGATATTTATATAATAGATTTTTCATATTCTATAGTTTAGGTGCCTATAGATAAGTGGATATTCTATCAATATTAATTACAGTTTCAGATATTAATGTTACAAGCATTATGATTATTTGACATTTTCTTCAAAATTAAGTATAACGTTGGAAATGAATGAGAAAATAGAGGAAGAGGCTACATCAAAGTATTTGTTTTGTAATAAGGCTTTCGGTCTTAAGCTAATTTACTTGATATTAAAGTCTCCATTGTGTTATTACTTGATATGCATATATGTTTGTAGGTATATATGTATGAGTATGGCTATATGTGTTTTTATATATGTTGGTAAAGGAAGACTAAGTGAACCAAACAAAACAAAGTTAGCAAATTTGAAATACCAAAAGAATAAAATGAAAGACAAAAAAGAGAATAAAAAATTAAAATGAGAAAAAGAAAAAAAGAAGCTGTTGAGTTTCTGACTTCCCCCCTTTCATGCATCTGCTAGTTTGCAATATTTAGAAGGGTTTAGACTTCCTTTAAAAACCAAACTGTAGGTGTGTGTGCCCCACTGTGTGATGTGTTGTATGTTTGGGAGCCATTCTTGCTTAAAGGTAGTTAAACTTCTATTGTGTATATAAATGGTTAGTTTTGCCATTGCTGTGTATTCTGCAAGTTTGAGTTCCCAATCAGATATTGTCAATTTTGTGCCTTTCTTTCAATGTTGAGCATAATTTATTCTCACTGCTGTAAGCATATATCTCATTAAATTATGATATTTCTTGCTGATTTTTTCTGAGATTATTCCTAATAAGAGTTGTGGTTTCATTTCGAATTTAAATTCCAACATTTTCTGCATTGTACTATGTATGTCTTTCCAGTGTTTTTGCACTTTTTTTACATGCCCACCCCATGTGATAAAACATTCCTTCTGTTTCAAAGCATTTCCAACATTTATTACTGTGTGATTTGTCTCTTATATATTATTGCTGGAGTTGTGTACCATCTGTAGAACATTTTGTACCAATTTTCTTTTAAGTTATAACTTGGTGTCAATTTTATAGATTTAGACCATAATTCTTCCCATTCTTGTGTTATAACTGCTTAAAATTTTGCATCCATTTTATCATACAGTTTTTTGTTCGTTCTGTCTCTGTGTCATGTCCAAGTAAAAGTTTATATATATTCCCTAACAGATGGTGTTGGTTTTGTATGAGCATTTCAAATTCAGTCTTTTTTCTTAATATTCCTCCTTCCTCCCAGCAATTTGTAAATACATCAACCATGGTATCTTCCAGCCTTCACTGAGTAGTTCTTGCTGTATTTTTAATCGGTTAGATTCATTTTTCATTGCTCTGTAAAATGTCTGGAAAGGAAAAGAGGAGTGGAGCAAAGTGACTTACAAGTCTAAATTACTTCAAAAGTTCTACAGAGGCTCTACAATCATTGTCAGGAAAGTTCTTTGTCTGCAGCAAATGTAATTTAACTCTGTTAACTCTGATAAGAAGGATACTTCAAGTAAGATACGGCACTGTATGTATATGACTTTTGCATTGATTCATGTTCTTAGTGATTGGTCCAATAAAATTGTTCTCAGGAACTGCCCTGATTGAAACTGAAATTGCATGAAAACCATAATAAAAAAATAATCTTTTAAATAGTCCATAAACACCATTCCAAGTGAATGAATAATTGAAAACGGTAAAAGAAAGAAAAGGAGAAAAATGCAGTTCTGCATGCTTGCTTACCTGGTAAGTAAATTCATTTAAGTGACTGGAGAAAAATAGCTAACAGTTCCATATATACTATTCCTACTTTAAATATACAGGGTGTTTCGTTTGTAGCCTAAAACATATACACTTAATGGCGGGTGGAAATCATTTCAGTTCCAAAGTACTTATGGAGTTTAAAAACTCATGGATCCAATATGCTGACATAATTTTTAGCAATGCCATTTTGTCAATCATCCACTTTCATCTCCACAATTCCCTATGACCAGTCTTCTCCCTGTCTGGCAAAACTGATCCGTGCAACAAATAAGAATATTAACGAAATGCCTCTCTTTCATCTCCTCCACCTATGTCACCTTTGGCACCTTTGATGTAAAACAGAAACAACCAGGTTTTCAAATGTTTCTTCCCCAAACACATTTATGCAAGCTGTTAAGAACGAAGGTCAGCGTCTGTTTTAAACAGGCTTGTCACTTTACAGAATCCCTTGTCAATGTAAGATATGCTGAGGTTAATTTCTGCACTTCTCAGAAGGAATCGTAATATCTGTTGGCGGTTCCTCTGTAGGTAAAGGTATTTCCCAAACAGCAGAGTTACTTTTTCTTTAGGGTTAGTGTTTTCTTCATTTAGAAGAAATAGTTTTTTTCATTTTTTGATTGATGGTTATGGTGCAAACCAAAACCTCAGGATGAAGGCCAGCATGCTCTTCTGATAAAAGAGTACCTATACCTTCAGCACCCTCAAGGTATAGGTACTCTTCCTTTTATCAGAAGCTCTGTGGGCCTAAAGCTACCAAAAGCAGTATTCTAGCTGATTGTTGGTTCAAAACTAGGGGCTTCTAAGACCCAATTGTTTCTTGATTTGATCTTTATCTAAAGAAGCCTGAAACTGGTATAGATACTTTCTAGCTTGTTGGCTAGAAGGAGAAATAATTTAAATAAACTATTGGTCGTTATTCCTGTCCCATTGACCAATAATTATCTACTGGTCCTCAAGCAATGGAGTAGGGCTTAATTCAAGATCTCATATTTCATTTGTGGTATGTTATGAGGGAAGAGAGAGATCCAGAATGGTGATGCAAAAAAATAGAAATAAAGAAATGAAGTGCTGTCAATGAACTGAAGGATAGTGTAGTGTAGTGTAGTGGTTAGCATGAGGGCACTGATAGAGTTTGTTGGTGGTCAAGCCAAATGTCTATCATCTTAATTCGTCACTTGGCAAGAGAATTCAAGAGTGATGTCAGGAGCAAAGCATATGGAAGAAAATATGTTCCATGATATCATATCTCTATGCTAAAGGAGAAGGGTTACCCTCATTCCCTGGGCAGAGCTGGACAGATGCAGATTGAAGAGGTATATCTGGGTTACAGCCCTGTAATCCATATCATGGATTACAAGGTCCTCACTCCAGTAGTAAAGGCATAGTTATATTGGCAAGGTGATCTGAATGTTCAATCTTGCTTAAAGATGTAAGATATCTCTTATTGCTAGGGATAGGTGAGTCAGTTGCTCTCAGTTTTTCACTTTGTGCATCTGTCAAGTTCAGTTCATTGGATGATTTTTATTTTTATTTTTTTGTAAATTTCACACCAATTTTTCTGGTGTATTTTGGTGCTTCTTTTATGAACACATTTTTGTTTGCAGTTTTGTGACTTGATGTAAACAAATTTTCCTAATATTTCTATGGACATTTGCATTTCAGAAGAGAGTTTTCTCTAGTATATTTTTTTTAACAGACAAACCACATGGCAAAATTTTGAAAAGTGTGAATTTAAAATGAGACCTAAATTTTGATTTGTGTGTTAGTTCAAAAATGCAAAATAAAACACAATTGTATTGTAAAATAATTTCTTCACCATCCTTATTGGTTACAACACAAAGGTTTACCTGGACCATCGGATGTTAACCATGCCTTCCTTCTTTTCCTGGCCTAGAGGACTATGGGTGTTCCCCATGACTTAGTGCTGATATTAGAGATGGACTTGTATGACTTTGATGTGCTCCACAGTGTTATCATTTCTGCCTAAATAAGATCTGAAAGGAACAATGGCAGAGTTTGGCATTGATTGGCCTCTCTAGCTTCTTCTTCCCCACATTCAGTGTTTAGCTTTCAAGGATAATATATCACAATGACCATACCTATTCCCTGGAAAATGATATATTTTTGTCAGTTTTAGGGAGGTCTGATGAACCCTGCTCTTTTTCTTTTGTAAAAATTTACACATCCATTGTAGCTGCCCTCCATTTTAAGGATATTTATTGTCTTATCAGAATTAATTGATTGATGTCCCACCTTCCTTTCTGACAAGGATGTTCAAGGGTGGCTAACCAAAGAAAATACAAAAATAAGTAAAAGAATAATACAGTTAAAACAGAATTAACAAACTACTCCTGAATGATAACATCTGCATTAAAACAGCTGTACAAGCCAGATGAAAAAAGTATACAGTAACAGTCTTGCTAAAATGGAGGATATGAGGGGCCAAGCACAATCTCTGAGAAAGTGTTGTTCATAATTTGGGAATAATATAGGAAAAGGCCCTGTCTTATGTGCCCAGCATATGGAACTTTCCAAATGTCCATAATCAGAATAGCCTCTTCTGCAGATTTTAAATTTGGAATGAGAGAGGTGAGTGCCTCTGAGAAACCATACTTAAACCATGTACACCTTTAATGATGAAAACCAACATAAATAATGCCTTTAAAAAATGACATGATATTTCAGTTTCAGTGTCTCCTTTTTCACTACCAGGAGAGGGTGCTATGAGGATTAAATTACATGACCCGTATCTTGATAAATCTACCAAAAATGAAAACAAAAACCAGTAATAATCTATGGATTTGCCTAAAAAATGAAATTAAGTTCTTAAGAGCATCTCTTCATGCTCATGTTGTTAATAAGATATCTTCATACAAGTTTTATGCAAACTGTGTAAATTTATAGCAAATCCCAATATTGCTTGTTAGACTTTAATCTATAGGGAGAGCTTTGTGTTATAAAATATTGCAGAGTTTTTAAAAATGTCTTAATTCTTATTACAATAAAAGCTGTAATAATTGTAGGTCAACTAGTATTACATGTTTAGTATTATCAGTGATACCTTAGATCAGGGGTCCCTAAACTCTTCAGCTCATCAACCCCTCCATGAAGTTTCAGATTGCTCATCAACCCACAAACATTTATTATATGAAAATAATTTAATAAATACTACTTTAACTAATAGTACTATGAATAACAACAACAACGGATAGTCCCACCAACCCTTAGGGATCAATATTGACCACTTTGGGGAGCCCTGCCCTAGACATTTTTCCTCAGTATCAAGCTATATTGATTTCAATGGGATTTATTCTCACATAAGGGTACCTAGGAGTAAAGCCTCAGCAACTTGCCTGAAGGAAGAGGAGGAAAAATACAATCCAGAATTTCCATTCATTTGTCAAACAAGAAACATGAATTAGTGTGACTCTTGCCTGTATATATTAGTTGGTACAAGAAAGGCATGTCTTTGAACTATCAAAATGTGCACATCTTTGTATGTGGAACTGGAAAAATATATTTATGCACAACACAGAGATGATTATAGACTGTTTGAAGTGTCCTCTCTCAATAATGGGGAATGTTAACTCCATCTTACAAATAATATACTGCCCTATATACATTATCCACAAGTGGGACAAGATGGTGACTGTGGCTGAGCCATCAAACCCTTGCTCCTTTTTTTATGTGCCATGGTTGTGGCTGCCATCTTGACTTTTTTATCTTCTCTGTGGATGCCTCTGGTACTATAGGTAGTCCTCGCTTACTGACTGCCTTGTTTAGTGACTGTTTGGAGTTATGACGGTGTAAAAAAAAACAGGTTTGCGACCAATCGTCACATTTATGACCGTCACAGCATCCTGTGGTCATGTGATCACCATTTGGGCACTTCATAACCGGCATGCATTTACAACCATCGCAGTGCTCCATGGTCACGTGATTGCCATTTGCATGCTTCCCAACCAACTTGCGACAAGCAGAGTTAATGGAGGATGCAGATGTAAAATCACAAATCATGGTCATGTGATGTCTCACTTAATGACTGCGGTGATTCGCTTAACAACCAAATGGGAAGTGACATCATAATCCTGTCGCAGTCATGATTTTCTGCTTAGCAACTGCAGCAGAGTTGCTAGTCTCAATAGTGGTCACTAAACAAGGACTACCTGTATTATTAGTTGAAAGTACAGTATTTAATACTTTTACTTAAGTGCAATTACCTTTTAAATCAAAGATTCTTCTGTTGAGTAGGCAAGTATAGTATTTGCATTGTTAATAAGTTAGTGTAACTTTGTATCCACTGCTCTAATCACAGTTAAACTGATGGAGTAAGATTGCACCTGATTAGCCTGGAGGGACTGCAGCACAAAATATCTAAAATGTTTGAAATGGATTAGGCATAATTGGATTGCATGCATTAGACATCCCATCAGTCAGGAAGAAACCATAGAAATTTGGGAGTTCAGTGTTGTCATAGTCACTTCCTGTTTCTTAAATGCCATTCAGGAACACTTGCATTCATTATGATATTGGTTGTTTTTATTTCAAGATTCAGAACTCGGCAGTTGTTAATTTGTGTGTTCTTCACCTCATAATGGTAGAAAATGTGTTTGAAGCATTTCAGAATGTGATGTTGAGGTGTTAAAATACAGCATAGCTGTGCCATTCCCCTCTTCCCCTTAGGCTAAGAGCTGCCCATTTAGGTCACATTTACTTAGGTAACCAGCCATTTGATTCTTCCCTAGAGAGAGGCTAGTATTGTTTCTTTTCATCTTCTCCCCATGCAGTTCCCAAATGAATCCTTGAACATTTTATGGTTAATATTTGTGTTTATGGGTAAAAGCCTGAACAATCTATGGTGAGGCCAAATGGAAGCAATGTTTATAAACTTCAATTATGGATAGAGAATAACTAATAGACCTTGGAGGTGCCTTTTTAAAAGTCTGCATACAAAGAGAAAATTATGGAAATTTTGAATTTAAAGGGAGAACCCCCCCCCCCACTAACCTCCAAAATGAAATTTTGGGAAAATGGAAACACAGTTTTTTATGATGTCAGCCTTTACTTATGTCAAGTTGTTTATTATTCTAGAAACAAAATTATTAATATTCAACATAGTTTGCTTATAAAAGTATGTTTGGTATTTTCATCTTTAAAAAGTGATTGATTTAAAACCTGTTTAAAACCTCTTAAGCACTGAATTAAAATTTATATAGGTAATGGAATTATCCAAAGGTAGTTTTGGATTAAAATTTATACAGGTAATGGAATTATCCAAAGGTAGTTCTGTTGAAAACAGGTATTTATAGGTATATAAATAAAAATGGAACTATATAGTTCTGTTGAAAACAGAACTCTTTTTTTTCAGTAGGAAAAAGTAAGAGTGCTTTCTTTTATCTCCTTTGAAAATACCTTTGATCCATGCAGAAATGCCTTTAGGGAGAGATAGATCCACTGACCAAAAGACCTTAGAAGATTGTCAAGTCAAAAAAGTCAAGGTGGGGATGATTATGACCCCAAAGTTCCACCCCTTTTTGTGTGCATCCTATACATGTAAAAAAGGGGCAGGGCTTCAATTGTATGGTTGTGCTCACCATTTTTGCTTTTTTGACCTCCCTGTGGAGGGCTCTGGTCAATCCTGGTCATTGGGCATTGGGCGGTATATATATTATTCTTATTCTGTTATGCAGACTGTACTTGCTGATAAGCAACTTCAAGACCCTTTCTGTTTTTCAACTGGACTTGGATTTATTTATTTATATATATATATATATATATATATATATATATATATATATATATAAATCAATCAATCAATCAATCAATCCAAGTCCAGTTGAAAAACAGAAAGGGTCTTGAAGTTGCTTATCAGCAAGTACAGTCTGCATAACAGAATAAGCATTGTCATTCAGTTAGTCTCCTTACTGAATCTTTCTTTCTAAATTCATATCTAGCACATTCAGTTGATATGCAGATAAACACCTTCTTTTGTCCCCTCTTTGAATAGTACATTTCATTTCACTAATGAGTTCATGGCCACCTTAATTGAAGAAAAGGTAGTGGCATGGAAATGCTTGCTTTGAGAAAGACTCAGGAGGTGGGGGATTATGGAGGAATAGTGTATATGTATGTAATCCTGCTGGATGTTCACTGGGCAGAAGTTGACTGTGGCTGATGTAACACTTGACTGATGTGGCCACCTGAACAATACTGTTTCCAATCCCAGAGCGGATGTCTCCATCCTGCAAAAAAGAACGTTTTGTAGTTAACACATATTTATTGATTTAGTTGTCCATTATTTATTTGTTTGTTATTTTGTTTGGTTTCGTGGCTAATTACTGTCTTTTGTACTGAATGAATGAAGATCATGTCATTCCAAAAAGATGTGTGTTGCATGAAAAAGAACAATTCAGGAAACTTCTTGTGTAATGGAGAGTAGCTGGCCCTTCAAAGAACAACCCAGCCTTATGTAACCAGAGGAAGTCACCTGACCCCAAGAGCCAGTGGAGGAAAAGAAGGGGATTCTGACAGATTTTGGGTGGGAAGAGTTTTGGGTGTCTTGAGAGAGAACTCCTGGAGGAGGGATGACCTCAGGTAAGGCTGGGAAGAGAAGTTGTTTTGTTGTACATTAGAATTGTGTTAGGGGTCTTTTGCATTTCATCTGACCTCTTTTTAACTCTGTGTCATGTGTGTGGAACCTTGGCTTCCTTGCCCTCTTTAATAAAGTTGATTTTTTTTTTCTTTTTGAGTGAATCGTGGAGTTGACTGGTGGCTTCTAGCACTCGCCTCAGCTTGGCTGAGCTCCAGACTCCAAAAGCTTTGTTTGCTCTCCCTTCCGGCACTTTAGCCAGACCTGGGTGGGGTGAGGCTGTCCCCCCCCCCGGTTCCCCCACAGCTTAGGTGGGGAAGCAAGGAGCTGGATTGTAATGAAGGGGCGGCAGCAGCAGAAGGGGATTGTCAGCTTTGCAAGGTAGTTCAGACAAGAAGCACACCCAGAAGTACTAGCTCTACTTTATTGTAAGGTTACATTAACCAAATCTTGCAAGTCTGAAAGTGCCCTTCCCGACCCTCACTTTTACTCTCCTGAAAACTAGGGAGGGTCCCTTTTGAGATGATTTTGCCACCCTTCCCCCTTTGGGCTCAAATTTCATTTATTAGACTGTTGTCTAGGCTGCGGCCCTTCTTCCTCTCCCCCAAGGTCATTCCCACATACCTTTACAGGGATCAATTTTTCTAGTCGTTGTTCATCTCCAGGTGTGGGTTACCAAAGGACCACAGAAGGACCTGGAGGCACATTCATGATTATGTTCGTAAACTACAATGTAGAAAAGAATGGTAATTCAGTTTAAACACACACCCTGATTAATCACTGAACCAAGACATGGACAATTAAATTTCAATTAAATTATATTAAATCCCACTTAGCATTCATCTAAAGATATGCGGGCTTGGAAGTGGGTAGAAGACCTGTGTATGCATACCGTCTAGCCCACAACCCATCTTAGACTTCCATATGTTCAACAGGAAGTTCTGAATAAAAGTTTATATATTCAGATTTGCTCTAATGCCAGTACAGCTTTTCATATGATCTAGAACTCTAATATAAAGTAGGGCCTCAGCTTGCCCAGAGTGCTGTTTCCATCTTCAAGCAGATGAAACTACAGCTGCCTCTCAGGCCTTCTGGCTAGACACAAGGAGGTGGAAGAAAGTAGGGTGTGGATCCAAAATCTTATTCTCTCTCCACTTTTAAGCCCTCACAAATACAGGCAAATGTCTGAAGAGGCAAAAGTTGTTATATTCGAAGTAACTATAATGGTATGTGGGAATGACCTTGGGAGACAGGAGGAAGAGCCTCAGACTAGATGACCGTCATGCAAAAGGTATCTCAACCAATAGAAGGAAAAGGGGTGTGGGAAGCATTTCAGAAGGGACCCTTCCTAGTTTTCTGGAAAGTAAAAGTAAAGGAGGGGAGAAGTGCTTTCAGACTTGCAAGATTCTGTTACTGTAACCTTACAATAAAGGTAGTGTTAGTACTCATGATTTGTGTCCGGACTACCTCAAAGGGCTAACACCAATCTTGCAAGTCACAATCAAAGGTCACAGTGATTTTCCACCTTTAGTTGATGATAGGATGGCATGCCCCAGGTAGAAGTAGTACACAGTCCTCTTCATTATTGCTCCATGAACAGATGACACCTGTGGCCAGGAGGGCCTTTGCATGTTGAGCCTTTCCAGATTCCCCCCACCCCCCAAACTTTGGATATTCAAGTTCCCCAGCACCAACAGCTGGAGAGAATCCAATATTATCTCTGCAATAAGGCCCAGGAGTTTAGAAAGAGACACCATCAGTATCCCTAATTTGTATGTATCTGTTTATTGCCAGGAATTGAACTTGACTTGAGTTTATTTATTTACTTATTAAGTAAAAAAATTCCAATTAATTTTTAAACATTTTGTTGCTATCAGCCTATGGGTGTAGATAGAGTTGTTTGTAAGGGAAGGCCCAGCTGAGTGTGATGTTACTGTATGTGAACTGGAAATGAAAGGGATTTCCATCACCCTATGTTTATAGCCACATCATGACCTCTATGTCAGAGGAGACTGGACCTCTATGAGGCAGAGGGACCTCTTTGGGTGGTCCACCCCAGATGTGTAACGGACCCAAATAATTTCCAAAGATTGAAAGTTTGGTGCAGTCTTTGGTGAACAACAGGCAATCAGATACAAGCTGGGCACTGGACACTATTGCCCGAAATGGCCTCTTTCTGGAATCCAATCCCATTTAACATCTTGGTTTACTGAGACTCTTCGCCAATAAATAACACCTAGAGGAAAACAAGAAGAGAATCTGACCAAACATAGGTATGTCCCCATGTTCAGGCCTATATCATGGCAATAAGGGAAGTAAAGTGAGCTCATTTCTCCTTCCTTATTGCACTGATGGCCTGTCATGCAGCAACCTTGTTTAGGGTTACAAGTTCCTCAGTAGGGAGGAATCAGCATAGAAATCCCTCATCTAGCCATTGTCACCAATATGCACAGCATTTTGCCTATAACATTGGCCTGTGAATTCTGAGGAAATGAATAAGGTGCTGGGTCTTGTCTTTAGACCCTTGTCCATTCTGCAAGGAGCAGGTGGAGAGATGACCACTTGTATCCAGTTATCAATGCCTCTTTGCGGGAGGGAAGTTGCCAGCAGTTTCAAGGAGGCTGTGGTGTGTTCCTTTCTGAATCCCTCTGGCCACCTCTGAATCCAGTGGTCTTAAATAATTATCATCTGGTAGACCAAGTTTGTAGCATCCAAGAAGAAATGGATTACCTGGACCCTTTTCAGTCAGGGTTTTGGCCCAGGTATGAAACTGAGACAACATGGTTGATCTCTTGGATGACCTGTGGGAGGACCTAGATGAGGGTAATGTTCCTTTCCTGGTCCTTTTAAACCACTCAGCAGCTTTTGATACGATTGATCATGGTATCTTACTGAACCACCTACATGTTGAGGATTGGGGGCACTGTTTTATAGTAGTTCTGTTCCTTCCTCAGTGGATGGTTTTAATCGGGTGGTGTGGGGAATGAGAGGATGGCCCTGTGAGCCCTGACACATGGAGTAGTCCTGTGACCCCTGTGGGGTGCCAGAAAGGTCGGTTCTCTCTCCCCTGCTTTTTGACAGCTATATGATACTGTTGGAGGAGGTTATCCAACGGTTTGGGGTGCAGTATTATCAGTAGGCTGATGATACTATTTTTGTTGTTTTGTTGCAGCCTCAGGAGATGCTGTTGATGTCCTATCCCAAAACGTGGAAGCTGTAAGGGTCTGGATGGGAGAGAACTGACTGAAGTTGAACCCAAGTAAGACGGAGTTACTGCTTGTACATCAGAGTTCTCTGTCAACACCACTGTTATCTCTGGATAGTGGCATTAGTGATTGACATAAAAGTTCAATGAATTTGCTTTCCAATGAACTTGTTTTCTTCCTTTTTTCTTTTTATTCTTTTCTTTTTTTAGTTTGTATTAGTTTTTATTGTTGTAAATTGTAATCTTTAATAAAATTACTATAAAAAAAGATACTCATGAAAGCATTTGTCCTTTAATGAAAATTATTAGTCTGAAAAGGTACTACCAGACTCCTGATTTTTGGCTACCATAGATTAATATGGTTCTCCTCTAACAATGTCTTCTATAGGCTTCTGTTCTCTCTTTTATTAAAAAAAAACAAAACAAACTTCTGAGTTCCAGCTTTGGTAATCAGTTAAGGGTATCTCCCGCCTCCCTGCCTGGCTTCTGAAATTCTACTACTCTAAAACACTAATATACTTACAGATGTAAAAGGGTTGTGTTACAACTACAGTACAATTTTATGTTTTATAACCAGATGGTTTGGCATGCATCTTTAGTCTTACCATGACATTAATTTTTTATTTTAAAATTATTATATATTTTAGTAGAGACATTGATTAATTCAACTATTATTAGATAACTCTTTCTGTTGAGCAAAGGGGCATAATTTTTAATCTTAAAAAGAAAAAAGGTTCATGACCCAAATAGCCAATTAAAAACAACATAATAAATAGGAATTACAAAATCTGAGGAATGCGGAAAGTAGGACTGCAGCCTGAGGTTATGCAACTTATTTGGATCAATTTTAACAAATAATCCAGATTTCCTATTTTTAGCTTTTGGTGCCAACATGTATGTATTCTGTACATACATTCCAATAGAAATCAAAGAAGTGCCTTACAAATCAGTTATTTTCCTAATACCATTAAAAAAAACCTACCAACAATAGAACTAGCACCATGATGAATGCTTTACAAAGAAGTATTTCTTTCATCATTTTCAAGAACCTCCAGATTTATAATCTAAACACTAGCTTCTTTAACAGGATGTATTTGAATTTCATTAAAAAGAAAAACAAATAGCTGTGTAGCTTTACTAATGAAACACGCTTGACCTTTTCACTTACCTGATTGTCTCATCTAGGATTTTGTTGATGTGACTAAACACTTTAATAAAGTGCATCTTTATGTGTTCAAGGAGGTGGGGCAATTTTGCATGCCTGCAAGTGGAATCAGAGACGGTGGGAGGATGATCTTTTCCATCCCTTCTTGGATCCGAATTAATTAACCTACCTTCTAGCCAGGCTGCCCATAAACTTAAGCCTTTGTTGTAGGTCCAACAGCTGTTCTATGTCAGTAGCAAGTAAAACAGTCACAGAATTCCAGAATGTTGCAAGACTTTTTATAAGCACTGTAGTAAAAGATAACTGAATTTATCCCCCTTCTGCTATCAAACAACCCACCCCTCCAAAACACAAAACATTTGTCAATGATTTTAAAAGTATTAACTTAATGGGAATCATTATCGAGATGTTGCCACCCAGCTAGAGGTATAACTGGGAAGGGAGGCTTTTCATATTCAATTAATGCAAAGGGGCAAAATAAAACTGAAATACACACACACACACACACACACACACACACATACACTTATATATACATATATACACACACACAAGTTCTTTGAACATTTGCCCTTCTTTTCCATGGCAAATCCTTATAGAGACTGGTACATAAAATGTGTAAAAATGTTTAAGATTGCCATATCAAAGTTAAATCCATGTTATAGTACCATTCAATGCTAAATTCCAGTTAAATTTCAGAATCCCAGCCATGTTAGGAACTCAGAAATGCACACATTAATTGAATATCTGATTCAGCAGCTGCCAGGTCCTTCTGGGAACATTTTTAAAGAGTGTCCTCCTCCCAGCTTTTCCTGTACATCCCACCATCTGAAACTGATTTAGCTGTGTCCCCTGTCTCTGCATAGTTCCACTTTCATCTGAAACCTCTCCATTAGTGCCAACTGAAGAGAGAGCAACCACCAAGAGTCACTGAGAAAGTCACATCCTCTTCTCCCTCCACTGAGTGAATTATCTCCACATAATCCACTTAACATTTGCTCTTATAGAGCTGTGGAGACTGAAGGTCTACTTTCAAGTCCAGGATTTTAATTGCCAGTTTATTTCTCTACCAGTCCATCTCAGCTGGAAAATAGTTTCCCAAAGCAATCTCTTTTCTTCTCGGGCAGGAGTTCTAATTACATCCAGTTCAAGGGCACCTTACATATCACTTCTTTGATAATGTTTTAAAGTGACATAATAGAAAGTGATTCAGTTTTTTCATATCATTTTGCTGATCCTAATACAAAACAAGAGTGTGTTGTTTCCATGTCCGTCAGCTTCTCTGTTCATACAACCTTGGGTGTCTACAGGAACTGTTCTTTTGCATTTGGGATAGAGGTGGTTTTCAATTTTTAAGCCAGAATGAATATGGCTGCGACCAAACATTTTACTTCCTATCTAGGCTAATCACATCAAGTGGAAAAGCATCTGAGTGCATACAATTGCAGTTTTTCACCTGTCATTTTGCAAATTATTTGAGTCACTTGCAAACAAAATTAAAACTGAAAAATTTAGAATATTAGAATAGGAGCAGAAATCATATTGTGGGCCTGGGCTATAGATGTCTCATTTCTGGCTGCTGAAAATAATTACTTGCTACTCTACTCAGTTTTTAAGCAATTGGGAAACATTATATAGAACAATCTGAAAATTGCCTGTTAATGCCATCAATTTTCCTTTATTGCTTGTCAAGGAGGCTAGCTTATAGTAGCCTAATATACATTTTTAAAAATAGGATTCCTACTTATCTTTCAGACTTTTTGGTTTGAACTCTAAATAGTTAAAGTGTCTAATTAGTAATGATGTACTACTGTACTGTCCAGTCCTAAGAACTCGTGTTACCCAGTTAAAGGAGGTGGCAGTCCACTTGTGGCTTTAGTGTTTCCTTGCTAATGAATGAAGAAGCAGATATCCACACATCCCTTTCCTGCCCAGGAAATCTGGAGTGTGTGCTTTGACGATAGCTCAGAAATGTAAGAAAACACCAGATTTCATGGCCTGTTGCAGGTTCCTTGCTATACAGCATATTCTGCTACCTTTGTGAAGAAAGGGTTTGGATCTGTTTCTCCTCCATAATGTGCGATGTAGATACCTATCATAACTTCTACCACAAACATAACAAATTTCGTCAGGTGCTCTGGATTTGCATCGGATGAGGTGAGCTGCAGCTCATTAAAGCTGATGCTCTTTAGCAAAATGTATTGGTCTGAAAAGGTGCTACCAGATACCTCCAGATTTTTATCCCTCACTTAGCTTCCCATTGTGGAACATGGGCAGGGTGGGGGGCATTTCCTTTGCTTATTTAGGGGATGACAGAGAAGAGATTTTAGTTTCTCTAGGACCATTATAAACCCAGAGGGCTCTGACTGAATTACTTTTTTGCACTTTTTCATTGGTCAACTGGAGGGAGCACTGACTGGCTCATAGTGATATCAACCTGTTCCCTGCATTTTGAGGCCAGCAGCAGTGAATTCAATTACAGAGCAATTTCAGTGTGCTTTGGGTGACTGGGGAGTGAAAATTGTGGTTTTGTAGAAGTATCATCTATTGCTGTCTCTGTCTCTGTTATTGTTTCTGTATCGACATCGACATTTATAGCTACCTCTGTTGGAATAAATCGCAAACCACAAGGAAACATTTTAGGCCGGTATTCATCCTAAACCTTTGGTGTAAGTAGCTAAGTTTTAATAATACAAGTATTCAAATATTCAGGTATTAATGTGAGTTTGATAAACTTCCTGTTTGACTACTTGTCTGGGTTTGGAGAAATGGGAATGGACTTGCCAAGCCCCTGAGGCAAATCTGGATTTGCTGTTAATGGCAATGCCACTCTCAGTTTTTTAAAGAAATCATTAGTGTGGAATAGCACATCAAAGCTTTGGCTTCCTATTTCTAGTGCTGACATGTTCCTCTTGCTTTCCATAATGGTTTCATTTATTTGGCTTGGGCTTTGTCATTTTCCTTTTTTTCTAATTGTGGCTCAATGCAACATCGTGGCAGACTAAAGAATATCTCTTTAATCATAGGCCTTGATTGCCACTGCCATCATTTCTAAGGTAGCTTTTAGCTGACAAACAAATCTTTGACTTTATTTGCTGTCTAAGGTTGTCTTCTTTCATATTTCACAGTTAGAATGCATTCAGACATTTCCCTGTTGTGTTAAATAGTATCCTGTGTGGTCTTTGATATAAGATATAATTTATTTGACAAGGAAATATGAGGCAGTGCCTTGAATCCACATTTAATTGATGGATTGAGAATTTTTAGCTTTTCAACAAGATAGATTCTCATCCTGAATGTCATGGTAGTAGCATTATCTTAATCTATTCTTCTGTGGATTAAAATATACATGTAGATATAATTTTGGATTCCATTTACAAAACTTCTACACATGAGGTGGCTGACTGGATTTTCCCGCATGCCTGAAATCTAATGATAAATGTGATTTGTATGACTGTCACGAACTAAGAATGTTTTCATACCCACAAAAAGTACTGCATCACAACTCTGTCAAATGGATGCGAGCTATCTTTCAATGCAGCAAACAAGAAATGAAGAACACAATTCTCAAAGCAGTTATTCCTTAACAATCCCACAATGAAATCAGTGATAATGACGTGGTGTAAAAGAGCTAAGAATTATAATGGAAGCATCTCCACATTAACAAATATATCTGTGTGAGAATGATGCAGTTCATAACTTTGTATTCCGTTTCTGATCAATCTGCGATGGCTCACCAAAGTTTAAAACTGGTGTGTTTGCACTGGAAAGGAGGCCTGTGTCTGAAATCTGAGCACTTCTTGGTGGGAAAGGTCTATGAACAGCAGGCTATATTCTTATCCAAAATAATCTGTTTGGTCTGTCCAGATTAACCCAAATTTCCCATATAGCCCACCAGAATTGTACCAGAAATGTTTTCCTTGGACAAGGCAAAGATGTAGTAGGATATCACCTCATGATACCGATTGAGATAATCAAGAATGCAAATAATATGCACTCCCACAGCAAATGTAGGGTTGCTATGTTACGTAAACTTGGAACTACATTAAGTTGTTCTCCCTTGCTTCTTGGCATAATTTTCTCTGATGTAAGTGCCATTGGGTCCACTGCTTATGATTGAAAATGAGGTGTCTAATTCTTCCTATCTTCCCTTAGAAAAAATGATTAAACTTGTGGGTTTAAAAACAAAAACCCTATACCAACCCATAAAAGTTTGAATTCTCAGAACAGATGTAGAGAGCCATTCTGCCTTTTCAGAGGCACTTTCCTGGACCTTCCAAACTACTGGATTGTTACTGGTGCTCATACAGTCAAATCATGAAGGGACAATGCTCCCCTCCCACCAGGTAATTGTATTGCTACTGCTTTTGGTTCCAGGCATTGTTACTTAGGGTTATTGTATCCATCTTTCAATTTATATATCTATATAGGGGTGCTTTCTCCCATTTGTCCATAATACAGACACACACACACACACACACACACACACACTTCTCAACGTTTGCAGATAACCTTTTCAGTATATATAGGAAGAACTTAGTCCTTAGATCCTATGAGCAGAGCGAGCTCAAGGAAAATTTGCTTTGGTGCTTAGTGATGAAATGGGAAGGAGACAATATTTGTCTGCTTCTCTTCTTCCTTGTGCTCTCTATGCCTCCTCTGGAGAGTTTGAGGTCTTTTGGAGCAGTGACAAATATAGTACAGTGGTACCTCAAGATACGAATTTAATCCGTTCCGTGACTCTGATCGCAAGTCGAATTGGTCGCATCCTGAAGCACGTTTTCCCATAGGGTTCAATGTAAATACGGTTAATCCGTTCCACCCTCTGAATTTGGTCGCATCCTGAAGCAAATTTCCCCATAAGGTTCAATGTAAATACGGCTAATCCGCCCTCCGAATTTGGTCGCATCCTGAAGCACATGTCCCCATAAGGTTCAATGTGTCAGCCAGCGTTGCACGGCTAGGAAATTCCCCAGGCGCACTTTAGTCAGCCCTAACGCAGAAAAAGGAAGTGCTAATGAAATCTGAGAAAGGCTCCCGCGCGCACAGCCGGGAGCGGGAGCTTCCCCCCCACTCCCCGTGCTGATTCTTCTTAATTCCGCGCTCTTTCCTCTGTGCATAGCCCTTGGCGCGCGCGAGAAAAGCACAGTGAAAGGAATGGGGGGGAAGGCTTATGTCGCACGCACAGCGGAGCGGGAGCTCCCCCCCCCCCGATTCCTCCGTGCTCTTTCCTTTCTCCATAGCGACAAAAGCACAGTGAAAGCAATCACCAGGCCAAGGGCTATGGCCAAAGGAAAGAGCAAATTTCCCCATAAGGTTCAATGTAAATACAAACAGTTCTGAAACATATGCATTTTATTTTTAAACCACAAAAACATGAAAAAAAGCACAGTATGAAGAGGGAGAATGGGGTGGGGAGGGGAGGCAGTTATTGTTTGGAGGGAGAGTCCCCCTCCAAAGGGACTTCTGGGAGATCTCCTTCACGGCTTTCCTCTCTTCTTTGCCTCTTAGCTGCAAAGCCTTATTCTTGCCACGCCCGCTCTGCATTTTCTTTGGAGCCATGCTGACAAGCACACCAAAAACCTTCCAAACGCCACAAAACACACCACAAGCCTCACCGAACGCCTCCTTGCTACCACGATCTCGCCCACAGGAAGCCGCGACCATGTGGCAGCAGGGCAAATGGCTTTTCCTTTTCCTTTTCCTTTTTCCTTTCTCCATAGCAACAAAAGCACAGTGAAAGCAATATCAGTGCACACGCACAGCCGGGAGCGGGAGCTTCCCCCCCCCCCGCGCACTCAGATTTCATTAGCAGTTCCTCTTTCTGCATTGCTTTCCTTGGGCTTTTGTCCTCCCACTCAGATTTCATTAGCACTTCCTCTTAGAAGCCACGACCACGTGGCAGCAGGGCAAATGGCCGCGGATCCGGTTCGTAGCTTGAGGCGGAGTTTGCATGTTGAGGTAAATTTTTGCGGCCGGAGCTGGTCGTATCTTGAAATTTTCGTAAGATGGGGCGTTCGTATCTTGAGGTACCACTGTACAAGGAGAGGGAGAAGTCACTATCACAGGTTTGACAACATTTATTTTTTAAACCTTTCTGGAAATAACAGCTTCTAAGTTATTTCTAAGCACCTCTTCCAGTTTCAAGTTATCATCCAGTGCACTAATTCTGGATTTTTATACATTTATCAAATCCCTGTTACATGATTTAAAACTAGAGTCTAATTTTCAACTGAGTGTCCAGAGAAAAAACGTTTGCTTGTGTTTTTTTAATAGCCTGCTGTATAATTATTAGCAAGATGATGATATTATATATATTTGTAATTCTCTTCTCTTTGTGTCATTCCTTATCCTTGGGTCAATCACTGTTCTTAAGCTAATTTATTCACTTTTTGGGAGAGTGGCTAGGGAGAGATTTATTTATTTACTTAATAATTTTTAAATACCTCTGTATTCTACCAGTTTACACAAATCCATAACATAAACTCTATAAAATATTTGAAATAACACAAGTAGGACTCCCAATGTGTCCATCCAGCCCAACTTTTACAGGCACTTACACCCTATTACCTGAAGAGCTGTGATGGAATAGAATTATGAAGGCCAAACTCAGGGAGGGAAGCATCCTCTTTCGTCTCCTGAGGGGCGAGGAAGAGATAAGAGGATGAGGCTGGCACCTCCCTGAGGAATTCACTCTGTGTTGACTGGCTGACCTTGGGAACTGAGTTTCAGTCTGGGAAGATTCTTGCTAGAGGTTGTAACTAATAAACATTGCTGAACTGAATCTGCATGGTCTTCTGGAGTTCCTTGGGCTAGGCCTGACAAGAGCAGAGTCCCAGGTCATAGCCAAGGTGCCCGGAGAATAAAATATGATGATATAGTGTGATTTGGACCCATCCCTTAAAGCAGGGTGTAATGGTATATGGGAAAGACCTTGGGAGACCCTTCCTAGTTTCTCGGGCTGTATAGGAGACAGTGGGAGGAAGATTGTACTTTCAGACTTGCAAGATTCTGTCAATGTAGCTTTACAATAAAGTAGAATTAGCTATCTGATTGTGATTCCTATCTGGCTTACCTACAAGGGGTAGGCAGTATATTTCCCATGAGCCCCAATGTGCTCCTTGGTATTTCTCTTGGCATCCAGCAGGTACATTACCCCAACTGACTAACTTGGGTTTTTCAGATGCTATAAAAATAATAATAATAATAATAATAATAATAATAATAATAATAATAATAATAATAAAAAAAAAATGGGAGGCTAACTTATTGCAAAGCAAATTGCCAGCCATCAACATTATATGTATTTGCAAGAAATGGGCATTCTTAGAAAATTAAAAAGTGGGTGATTCTAGCAGCCCAGACCTTTTACTGGAAGGATCCCCAATTATCTAGAAAAGTCAAAGATACACTGGTTTGACAGGGAGGTGGAGGAGATGGTAGGGGGCAACCTTGTCAGTTTGTCTTCTGGTAAATGTGTGATTTGACACTGGCCAAGTCTCCATTGTGAGGGTACCTACAACATGTCCTCAGTTTCAAGTACAAAAAGTCTGTACATGCCTACTTTAGAAAAATATGAAAAAATTACCAAATGAAAGCAGGTCAATTGTCTAATCAACTTTTGTGGTTTGTCAAACAGCCTGCTTGCAATGTTGCAGCTTCCTTGGAGATACCTGATAGAAGGTATCTGCTCTCTAGAAAACTCAGCTGACATTGATCCAATGGCTTACATGTGAAATGCTCCATATATTTATCACTAATTCCCTGAGCCAGCCTATCTCCATGGAGATTCTTCCAGAGTCTTCCCCAAGCTCATATTAGTTCAAAGCAATCTTTCAATGCTACTGATGAGTCTGGATCAGTTTCAGCTTTCCTGGCTTTCTGATATTTGACAAATAATAGGATTTAGAGTCTCAAAAATAATGGGTAGATATCCCAGGTCTTCTGCTGTGACTTAATCTTCCCCTGCCCCAAGTTTTCAGTATTATTCAGGAAACTACAGCTGGAATGTGGATGGCATTTTTGTGGAGAATCAAATGTGAACATCCAAACTATTATTTCCTGAGTTCTTTGTCTCAGAAAGAAATCGATGATACTTAACACAGTGAGGTTTATAGGCAATCTATACCTGCCCATTCAAAAGGAACTCCAAGTGAGTTACTCCTGAGAAAATGGATATACAATTGATGTCATTGTTAGGGGTACTTGGGTCCCTAAACAGAAGGATTTTGGTTGCTTTCAATCTCCTCACTACTTGATTTATCCAAGAAGAATGGAAAGGAGAAACACACTTTATTTCTAAACATCCACATCTGGAAGCTTTGGGAATCAGTGGAAATTACTTTTCATCATCTCAATTCAACAATATAACCTAAGAAGGTAAGAGAGCCTATTAAGCAAAAGAGGATTCTTCATTCATTTCAGTGACAGTGACAGAATAATAAACATTTCCTTCCTTACCACATACAGGCAGGTATCCTCCACTGGACTCAGCAACAGATCTGCATATTGCAGATGCATCTCTGAAGCCAAGTGAGTCGCTGGATTCACTTTTTAAAGATGGTTGGAGGTGGGTTACTGTTCTGACTATAAAAAGCATCTTGGGGTAGAAGGGCAATAATGTTACCCAACAGGGGTGCACAATTACTTTTGGGGGAAGGGCTGCACTTTGCCATTGAGTGTCATGCTCATTACAACCCAAAGTAGGAAAAGCAATTAGGCAAGACCAGGACAAAAATGAACTGTGATTCAAGAAAATGAAATGTAACTTTCATCAATATTAAGATGCAGTTAATGTAATTATTCTCCATTTACTTTAAAATGTCTTCCTTCTGTTGCATTAAACTTATAACCAGGTGACAATATTTGCAGGGACTCTGGAGACCAAACCAAGGTACTGAAAGGCCTGGGGACCCCCGGCTGTCATTCCTGTTATATCTGAATGAGGGAGATCTTGGTTCAAATCATCTACCCACCATCTGGTTGGCTTGTGCATCAGTTCCCCATCTGTAAATTCAGGTTATTAATCCTACTTAAGCAAGATGAGATAATTTTTTTAAAGCACATGTACAAGCACTGCTGTAGAAATAATATATCCTAATAAACTTAAGGGTGTTACTGGCCCTGTGGGGCAAGAATTATTAGGAAGCATAGAGACTCTGCTAGAGCAAAGGTAGAAAGACAAAGATTAACAGCTCATGCCTTAAAATGGTTGTTCCAACTGTAAGGAAGGTGAACACTCTCCCCTTTGATTTTATGGTGCATTTTTCTCTATCCCATCAACCCAGTTTAAACACTCCTTGCTACAGCTGCATGTCCAAAGTGCTTTTCTCCACAACAATTGTTCACCTGTGACAAAGAAGGAAGGACAATTTTCTGGAGGATAATCTCTTGTAACAAATGGAAGGAGGGGTCCAAATAGCATGCAGTCAGTGACCATGTCTACTTCTCATACTACCTCTTCTGCACAGAGAAGACATTTCAGAGGATCAATTATACAGTTTCTTCTTTGATAAATCTTTATTGGAAAGCCCTTCAGGCTAATGGATGATGCTCTTAGATGGTAGACTTGGGTTCTGCCAAAGGTAGAAGCCCAAGTCAGCTGCCAGCCCACATCCCCTGAGGACAATGCTGAAGACAAATTGTGGATCGTCCTTGGGAGTGATAATGCCAAGCTGTTTCCCTCTAATTATAAGATATATTCCAGTTGTTTAAGATGAGATGAGGTCTGTGGGAGCTATTCAGAAGCTGACCAAATCATCTTGAACAATGAAAGATAGAGGAGTTCTGCTACAAACGTTAGCACTTTGTACTGGTCTTGGAGAAACGACGTTAGGGAATTCTTTAGGGCTGGGTGGATGGAAAAATAATGAAATAAAGCTGCAAATTCCCCCCACCTCTCTTGCTGTTAACTTGCCCCCCTCTTGCTGCAAACTCCTTCCCCCTCCTCCCTGCTGCTCTTGCACTTGCATATGTAAAATAAGACCAGCTCCAGGCTGCTGCATGACCCAAGAACAATCATGTTTCCTCTGCCAAAGTAGCCCTTTTAATCCTATCAGGGTAAAAACAGTGGGAAAGCCCTCGTCTGTCCACCTAAATATTTGTCTAGGGGGCAGCCTCAGTGAGGACGCTTTGTTGACAAGGTGGGAAACTGCAGGCTTTCCGCTCTAATTAAGGCCGTGCGCCCAGTTACCTCCATGTTCCATCCTTGTTAGCAACGGAATCGTGTTGCAAAGGCATGGCTTTTATTTTACAATAGAAAAATACTTCTTCCTTTGTTTAACACCTATCTCACTTCCTCAAAACTTGCCCGCGAATGAGAACCCTCAGATTTCCCGCCTCTCAACCCCAAAGAGTATAAGAATCTCTGTCTTTCTACTGTTCGGGGTCCCTCTTTCTTGGAGAGCAGGCCCCCAATGAGTGTTGAATAAAGAGCTGGGAATTTCTCCTCAGTGTGGTGCTCCTTTCTTCAGCAAAATTCCACGACATGGGTTATAGAAATAAAAAGCAGGCAAAACCATATTAGAAGGGGAAGCTGTTTTTATTCTAAGCAGTTTGTCCCCAACTTAATCTTGAATAATCGAATGATCAGTAGCTGCCATCGTTGTGCCAGTCGTTCTGGCTTTAGCAAAGGATCTACTTTCCTTGGAACCTTTATTCACTGCAATAAAAAAAATCATAATAAGAGAACAGGAGCCATTGGCTGAATTCATAAAGCAAGGCCTTCCTTAAAGGTTTTATTTTAGAGCCAGTGTTTAGGCCATGATGAATTGCTGAATGGCTGATTTCCTGAAACTCTTTCTCACTAACCTTTCCTGACAGCTCTTGGATTGCTCTGCCCGGTAATTTGCACAATCGTAATGACTAGAGTGAGATGTCTCCTAACTATTTCCTTCACTTTTAACAAGGATTCTGAACACCCTCTGTAGGTGACAAAATGCAATTACAGACTTGAAGTGTTCCCTCGGGTGGGCAGCTGTTCAGATGCCACCAAATCTTTGGCAGCACAACTGTTAAAAAAAAAAAGAGGAGAGGCTGACATAAAAACAAAGTATTGGATTCCCTAAATATTCTGTCCAAATAAAAAAATTAATTAAAAGTTATGAAGGCATTTCATTGATTAACAATCTTAGTAATTAAATACTGTCACTGGCTAATTTTTTTCCTGTTGAATTTGTTCTTCCTTGGAGAACTCTAATTGTTGTATGGCTTTACATTTATTGATAACTCTGTTTGATGAATACAGATGCCACCTTTTATAGTCATCGTTGACAGAGTAATCATATTGTGAGAAACACCAGGCTTATGTGGTAACAGCTGTTGCAGTTAGACACACTGATATCCGCTGGGAAAGCATGTTTGCTGCTATCCTGGGCACACAACAAATGGAAGGTGCAATAAAGCATGAGCTAACATTTTGAAAATCCTTACAGCTTGAGGAACTTTATTGCAGATTACCAGCACTTTGATCTCTGTCCAGTACTTAAGTCTTAATTATCAGACTAATTGCACAGACTATGTTCATTTTCAGTGGTAATCCTTTTCTGATTAGCTTCTCTGTTCAATAACTGACTTATCCCTTAATTAAAAGGACTATTAACCTTAAGGATGTTGCTCCAGTTAGGGATTAAACCTATACAGAATTAATATTTAATATCATTGTTAAAAGACCTTGGTGTATAGCCCAGAATGGAAATATACAGGGATCTACCTGCTCTGGTCAGTTGCTGGACAAATGAGGAATAAAGCTATGTAGGTTAACAAGTACTTTCCCTGGAGATCCTTCAAAATTAAATCTATAAGGGCACATTCATGTTATATTCTAGCAGGTCCCACAGGCACAACAGCATCTCTACTGTATATTAATATACTATTAAGGGCTGGAGGCAAGACAAGACTAAATGGGGATGTTCTTTTCATTCTACATGCATTTATCCCTTCTGTGGACTACAATGCTCAGACTGTTCATGGAACATATGTGTGGGAAAGAGGGAGCGGCACTGGCCAGCCATACCCAAAGTGTTGGAGCACTGGAGTACCCCTCACATTTAGTGTCTAACTGAAAACACGAAAAACGCTTGCTTCATCTGAACAGGAGATTGTACTGATACCTGAGATGGGCTGGCTGGTCTCCCTAACCCATTTCTAGTTTCCTTTCCCAATCATGTTACGGATAACACTGAAAATTGCACTGAAGGGATTCATAATTGTTTTATTGGTTGGTTTTAGTAGAGGAAGGAAGGAAGATAACAGGAAATCATATATTCTAGTCTGACATTGCCCAGGGCCATGGCAATCTCTCTAGCTGACAGATTAGGGGGAAAAAATAGATAATTAATGCAACAGGATTTTGTTTGTTCTTGTCAAAATGCCAGATGTTGTTGTTGGGTGTACAAGAGGAAAGAAAGATGCTGAAACCCAAACTGCAGATTTTGAGAAAGGAGCAAACAGAAGCTTTTCTTCTTTTTCATCTGTAGAACTAAATAGGTATTCAATGAAGCTCTTACTGGGGGAAAAAGGCCTGGAAGTAAGGCAACAAATCGTCCTTGACTTCTGTTGGTTTATTTCATGAGAAGAAAGGACGTAGAGTCAAACCGGTTCAACAGGCGTGACTGAAGCCCAAGTATCTTCTAGAAAGGAGGAGATCCTTTTGACCCTAAAACCATTCTAGGTGCATTACACCAACCTCCTTCAAGCCACTGCCTTTGCTTTTGTGCCTTCGAAAACACCAGAAGCGAAAGCAATGGCAGCAGTACTCTAGATACTGCACACCCAGAGGAAGGAAGTGCAAAAACGTGACATGCCATGACCAAGAGGGTCTGTAAAATTGCTTTCTGGACTTATCAAGTGGCAATTTGGACTATCGAGTGGCAATTCTGAACTCATCAGAGGGCAAAACTGGACTACTGCAGCACGCTCTACATGGGGCGGCCCTTCAAGCTTCAACTGGCACAGAAGGCGGCAGAGCGGGCATTTAATGGCAGTCCTTACTCAGGTCATGTGACACCACTGCTCCATGAGCTGTGTTGGCTTCCAGTGTGGTTCCAGGTGCAGTTCAAGGTGCTGGTTGTCACCTTTAAAGCTCTTCATGGCTTGAGACTGGGTTATTTAAGGGACTGTCTCTTCCTGGTTGTTTCTACCTGTCCTACCCGATCCAGCAGGAGGGGCATGCTCTAGGTACTGTTGGCAAAGGAGTATTGTCTGGTGGGGCCCGGAAGGAGAACCTTTTTGCTGTGGTGCCCACCTTTTGGAACATCATCCCCCCTGAGATTATGGCCAATGAAAACTTGGTTTTGTGCCCAAGCCTGGGACCCTGGGTGTGTGTCAGTGCTCATCTCCTGGCTGTGTTGATAGTTGTTTGAATGATGCCTGGTTGCTATGTGCTTTATTTTTATATTCTGTATTTTATGTATTTTATCTTTTTTATTGTAAGCCATGTATGTGAAATTGGCAGCTATATAAATTGAAATAATAATAATAATAATAATAATAATAATAATAATAATAATAATTTAATATCCATAGTGAGCAGAATAAAACCAAGTTATAAAGTAGCATAGAATGAATAAATATATTAACAGAAATCAACCCAACACTCAGACCTAGTTCAGAAAAGTTTTCTGCCTAACAAGATTGCCCATGGTACTAGAATTTAAAACTTAGCCAAAAGCTGTTAAGGTACCATCTGTCACAGAAATCAGTCTTTTTATGGCAGTTTTTTAAGCGATGTATATGTATGTTTATTTCTGTGAGTAAAATAATAGATGAATTACTGGATCAATTGATAGGTATAGAAATAGTAGATACAGCTGAGTTGCAGTTGTGCAAACTGCAACCACTGCATTAAGTAATTGGCTTACTGGTGGCTTTCTGAATTCCTGGAGACAATGTAAAACAATTTGAAGAATCAGCTCTCTCTTTTTCAGGGTAATTTATATGCTTAATCTAACTGTCCAAAGAGAACTTACAAGCAACAAAGGGGCAGTTCTCCCATCACTTTGCTTTAAGCCAGACTGTTGGGGTAAAACCAAAGAACAAATGGATCAACTTGAAGCAGCAGGAAATTATATTATATGCCATTTGCTCCCTGTGGCCCCTTCCTTGGCTATTCCTGCAGCAGCCCAAGCAAGCTCCACATGATTTGTGGGATATACAGTGGGAGACCAGCAGGTACCTTATATCATTAGGACAGAAAATAACATTATCTAACTGTGAATGTTAAAATTAATGTTGGTGGATTGAATTAGTCTTTTTAATAAGCATCATTATATACTGGATTGGCAGAAGGAAAAAGAAGATTTTTTTAAAAATTCTATGAAATATTTTAGGACTGTTATCCTTTTTAAAAACTATCCAACATCTCTAGCACTGGAGTATATTTTAGAGCTATTTTGCCGATTAAAAGAATAGCTATGAGACAGAGATGCTAATGCTGATTGGCAATGGCCTTAACCCATGTGACTAATATCACTGATTTGTCACACTGAGTGATACAGGAAGATAAACAATTGGTGGCTGATTATTGGACATTTCAACCCAGCACACATTTGGCACATCAGGTGACAAGTTATGCTAATACACAGGTGTTCTTGCCAATTACTTGAGCAAATGTCCCCTCCCTCTAACAGGGCAAGTATTTGCATTCTTTGCATCATTAATTATATTCCATCTCATTAGTGGATTGCTATCCTTCTACACAGCCCTATGTGGACACATCCATTGATTTCAACAGAGCTACAGGCAAGATTGCATCCCAAATGATTCATGATTCGATTCTGTACATATCAGCCTTATGGATGTTGGTTTTCAAGCATCAGCTTTATTTATTCTATGGCTACTAAAGTCCAGTAGATGAAATACGTATCAGCTGACTGATTTAAATTTATCAGATTTCCCCTGAGTGAACTAGTCGTGTGAATGGTCTGGTATAAGTCATGTTGAAATGGAAAAAAATTCACAGATCCATAGACTTCAGTGAGGTAAAAACAGTGTAACCTTTCAAAATAGACTCCACTATGGCCTGAATGAAAAACAGTGAACAGAGCCCAGAAGAATTCATCATCCTCTGCCCAAATATGCACCAGGAAGGATATACTGTATTTAGGCAACTTGCTTCCCCCAAAGAGTGTATATTTGAGAAACTCACCTGCAGAAATTTTGCATGATAGATATTGATGTGTTGGAAAAAGTATATTGGGGTTTCCAATGTTTAAACAAGTGTCTGTTAAGTAAAGTTGTATAAAACTTATACATTGGAGGGAAAACTGACTAGAAAGTTATGTACAGTATATAGGGCCAAATGGGCGGACTCTTTTAAAAAAAAAATCACACAGTGAAATCTATAGAATGAAATAATACATTAAATCATTGACATTGACACAAAGTGGACTTGAAATCTGTCACAATGTACAGCCAGAGAATCTTCAACTTGCTGAAATCATAGGTCTATTTTCCTGACATATATCAGTAATGGATAAAATACTTTAGTCATTAAACTAGATGCTTTTAACTAAATATGGAGTAAAATGAAACATGATTGTGCTGATACATCATATAATAATATACCATATGGTAAGATGATGGGGTAAGGAAAATATCACAGATTAGGGTGACACAGCAGTAGCCTAAATGTATTAACAGATTTCAGATTGTAATCCTATGCACACTTATCTGAGAATAAGATTCACTGAGCTCAGAGGACTTCTGAATGCTTCTGAAAGGACAGTGCTGCTGCGTATATGATTAATTTCTCAAATATTTGTAGACATTTTAAGACTGTTTTAAGAATATTTATTGAATTAAGAAAAAAAATAAAGGCCCTGCCATTTTTTTTCAAGTCAGAGGAACAAGTGCCAAATGCTTACCGAACCATTCTCCAGCTAGCAAAATAAATCACTCTTGCCCACAAACTTGTCCTCAAGCCAGCGATTTGCAATGCCAAGCAAGAAAATAAATGCAGCCATATGCCCACTGTCCACTCAGGCAAGCAAGGAGTTAGCTAGCCTCAGCCAGCTGGAATAAAACCCCACATTCAAACCAACAAGGGAGGAAAACAGAGAAGTCCAAAATGTCTCCATTCTTCTTCATTGACCAACATATAAACAGAGAGAAGAATGAAGCAGCTTATTTTCTTAATTTGCAGACTTATTGGTCAAGGTAGTGCCTCCATGGACCGAAAGGTGGGGCCCATTCACATCTGAAGAAGCAGTCACACAGGAAGTTGCTTGAGCAATTTTTTAAAAATAATGTCTCAATAAGGGGAGGAGTTTATTTGTCAAAGTCTCGTATTTTCTCCAGGAGCTCCCAACAGCACATTGAACTCCCTTCTCCAATTCCATTCTCCCAACAATAATCCTGAGAAAATGACTGGTCTAAACTCAAACAGTGAATTTCCATGGCTGAGAATGGACTTCAGACTGGACCCAGTCCAACATCTTCATCAATATATCACGCTAGAGTTCCTAGACTTTGTCTCTAAAATGAATTTAAACTTTAGGTTAAGCGTCCGGAATACTGTGGGTTATTACAGAGAATCAGAGTATTCTCTGGCATACAGCAAGAGCAAGCACAACAAAATCCGGTTGTCTGCAACATTACCAGCCTTCCTGAAAAAACTGAAAATAGACCTTTTCCAGAAGGCTTTTGGGGGTTTGACACCATGTATTGATTTGGAATGTTTTAATGCGTTTGTAAGATTTTTAGTTTGATTATTGTGTTTGGTGTATTATTGTGAGCTGCTGAGAATCCTCTATGATTGTAACAAATTGTAAATTTGATTATTTATTTATCAAACTTATCCCCGCCCATCTCCCCCCAATGGGGGACTCTGGGCGGCTTACAGCAGATTAAAACAATAAATATAGACATAGTTAAAATTTATAAAAAAACACACATTTACACAGAGTAAAAAGAAGAGGAAAAATGATTGATTAATGTGTTAATAATCAATGCAGTAAGATCTGAGACCTAGAGCCTTCATTTATAAGTTGGCTTCTTAACAGGAACAGCTCACAAGCAAAACCCAGAAAGACTCTTGTGCATTATTATTACAGATTGACATACATACAAATAGCAACATATTAGGTATTAATACCTAAGGATGGTGATGTATGTCCATATACTGGCTTGGATGTCTAACACCTAAACAGCTGTACAGACACAATCCAGTTGTAATCATAGTCTAGTAATCATAGCTAACTTGATTTAAAGATAATTTAGATTCCTGCACTAAACAGAGAGCTGGACTCAATAGCCTAAACTGCCCCTATGATTTTAACTTAACTCCATTGCTTTTAGTGAGATTGAGTACTTATAACTAACTTTTGCTCTTTCACTACATGGTGGCAGTCGGTTTTTGATTTAGCAAGTGCAAGCTTCAGGATCTGCTAAGGCTACAGGACAGTGTAGGCCATATATCAGTAGGCCAGGAACACTGGCTGCCTTTTGTTTATAGCAGACAGTATACCTGTGGACAACTCCCATGGTTCCTACCAGGCCACCTTCCCCAATTTAACCACGTCATTTTGGTGCACAAGCCAGGAACGTCACAAGTGACCCATCCCATCCCTGGCTGTGCAACTGCAAGATCCAAGTAACTAACCATGTGCTGCCCTTTCACGACACTCAACATCCACTACTTGAGATGGCCCATCACTAATCCCTAATGGCCTTCCAACTTCTCTCCAGTATTTGGAGCATTGAAAGCGTTCTGAATCGAGACCTGTGAAGGTGGCTCTCATTTTACATTGTGCAGCGTAAGCCTCTTAATTGGATTTGAGAGAACTGTTCTCATTTTGTTTTCCGCTTGTGACGTTACCTGATGATGATGCATTAGAAGTGTTTACAGTTGACCATCACAAAATGAATGTAATTAAAATGTGTACAGGGCCTCCAGAGCTGGGAACACTATCTTGATATCAGTGAGACAGATTGCAGGCTGGGATTCTTGTTGATTCTTGCATGCTGAGAAGGTGTGGAAACAGAGGATACGGTCAAGGGGACAAACCGTAATGGGCTTGTTACAGGGACTAAACCACTGGAATTTAGTCTCGCTTTATTTGAAAGTTTCTCTTTGTATTGCAGATTATACTTTTAGACAGCCGTTTATATGCATTAGAGCAAGGAGGGAAGAGAGACTATGACAATGCCAGCTATTATCCTTGAGCCCAACATGTCTGAAACTTCTCTTGATTCCTTCAATTGAACTTACAGCAGGACAAGAGCAAGAGGGCCGGGGCCAGGGGAGCACGAGACGGATTACGTTCATGGCGACGCCAAAATCTCTTAACTTGGCTGTGGACAAACACAAGGCTCCTTTTTATTCTGTGTTCAGAAACTGATAGGCCTGGATTTGAAATCTAACTTCAGTGTTATCAAAAGGATACTCCTACACACCCAAGGAAAAGAAGCTGGTTCAGGAGCACTGGAATGACCCAAGAAATAGGAATGGAGGGTAGGGGTAGACGTTCAGAAGGAAGGGCTCAGACTGCAACTGCTCCCCTCCCTATCATCTGCTTCGAAAGGATTGCCGCACTTGTAGGCTTAGTCATTTTAAGGAAAGAAAATACAAAGAAGTCAGAAGAGTGGATGTTACACGTAAGACTGTTTATTTTTTTCTGTTCGTATGACTAAGTACAATATTTCCAAATATAATATAATCATTTAATAGCAACAACAACAACAATTTAATCCAGTGTTTCTTTACATGCTGGCTGGGGAATTCTGGGAGTTGAAGTCCACACATCTTAGAGTTGCCAAGGTTGAGAAACACTGATTTAATCTATTCATTAAAATATAAGCAAGTGGATATGGAATTATGCATAATCTGATTTCTGGTATCCTTCTAATTATCCTTTTGCTACCAGATGACAGAAATGCAACCTTAAACATGCAACCTGACGCTAATCACTGGTCCAGATATTTTGTGCTTTGCATACTGCCAGCTTATTGGTGATACCCTTCAAATTTGTGATAAGCATATTCTAGATGATTTTGTCATCTAGAATATTTCTCACTACTTTTTGTAATGAGGTTCATATAAATATTAAAAAACTGTTTAAAGCAAATACCAGCATAATGCATTTATATGGGCAATGGCATATAGAATTGGATGGAGCTGAATCTCTCACCTGCCTGGAGAGAAGGAAGAATGAAACCAAACTACTTTGAATCCATGTTGGACTCTTACAGGGACCAGGACTGGAAATCAACAGTTGCAGGAAAACGTAAGAAAACTTCTCTTTAGAGCCCCTCCAAACAATCAAAACTAGAACATGTGCTACAAAACTTGCCATCTCTTCAAACATGTCCTAGCCCACTATCAAGGAGCAGGCAAACACATTTTGGAGCTCTTGCTCCATTTTTTGTCTGCCACCAGTGTTCAAATGTTCAAAAAGTTTTGCTAGGCCTGCCACAGACGTAACAGATTGGGGCAATATCCCTGTTGTGATGATGGCATGGGTACATAAATTTGCAGAGGTAACTGTCAACCATAGTTCGATAACCCTAACCCACCTGGTGGGGGGAAAGGGCAAAAGAGCTGAAATAAACAAACACCATCCATTGGTGCACAAAACTCACTGGTTGGTAAAAACCTTTTGGTGGGCAAAAAAACAAAAAGCCATTTTTTTGGGCAAGCAAGTAACTTGGCACTATATGGAAGTGGGGGACATGAGAGCCTTCATTTTCACCAACTAACGATCTGGGGCATGATCATGAAGCCATTTTGCATAGTTCCCAGAGCAACACGGCACCAATTTACTTCTGCTCACCTGAGACACAGAAGAGTGCAGTTTTGCAGTAGGAACGCTGGATCTTTGGAGGGGGTATTTTCCTTTTGGTGGGAAGCACCTCACTGCATTGTGTCACTTGAAGATTATCCAAGAGAGGTGTGAAATTCAGAGACATGCCTGCAAATCAGCTTTTTTAATATCAAAAGAGATCAAGGCCTTTTCACCTAGTTTTATACTCCTCTTATTGTTGGTTCTTGGCCTTCTTTTCTTGCTTAGCTGGGCTTTCCCTGGATAGTTAAAAATCTGGATTTGTTTATGTCTGTAAATAAGTGTCTCTTAAAACCTGGCTGGGATTCGGGAATGGATTATAACAGAACACCAGGCCTGCTTTTTACTTCTAGATTCTCCCCACCCCCTGCTAAAGTCAAGGCACGTAGCATGTTGCTGCTCTTACATGAGCCTTTCTCACTGACAGTGACTTCGTAGCTCCCCATCACATTGAACTATCAGCAAGAGGGAGATGGGACATTGGCTAAGGTAGGTATTTTGCTCTCATCTTGGTTATCTGGAGGAAGAATTGTTTGGTTCTTCCTGCAGTCTCAGCATTTTGAATAGGTTGGTAGGGAGGGCATTTGTGGGGCATTCTGAGGCTGATTCCAAGGTGTGGGGACTGAAAACAGTGCTTGTAGTGCATAAAGAGGATGGCTTTGAAGGACAGAGGGAAGATACACTACGAAGGCACCCGTCAGAGAAACGAAACTTGAGCCCAGGCCAAGAAAGTACAGTAGTTTGCAAAAATGCCTCGAACAACCCCCTCCTAATTTTCATGAAGATAAGAGAGGGAGGAAGGTAGCACATTCAGATTTGCAGGATTCTGTTACTACCTGTATAGCTGTTCTAATAAAAGTAGCTTGAGATCTGCACGGTGTCTGTTTCTTAGTCTGGTCTACCTGATAGGGCCAACAGCGGCTAAGTGGGAGCGCCTCCCTCCTTAGGAAGTTTTACTTTGGAGTAATATTTCCCATTCTTTTATTCCTATGGCGAAGAAGGCTCTGGAAACGATGCCCACAACTGATACCTCCACCCTCTCATTTATTTTCCTTTCCATTGCTGTTTTTGGTCCTCCTTGTCTCCCTTCCACCCCGGGTGATCTCTCTCTTTCTATTCTTCCTCTCTCCCCTTCACCTTAGCAGCCATTGAGTTGACCTTTTCCCTTTAATATTTCGGAAAGTTTGAATATATGGCAAGGTGCATTGCAATAATGCCCAACAATTTAATCTCTTCATTGGGGAATTGCAGGCTGGGGGAAGACAGCATTTCTACTATTTTTTTCCCCAAGATTGTATGAGGTTTTCCAGGCCACATGCCTAGTGGCACCACTGATGCCTAGCATGATAGGAGCATATACTTGCAGTCCTAAGCATAGGTATATTGTATATGAATGGTAGAAGAGAAAAGCTCTCTAGTCAGATTAAGTAACAGCGAGGTTTAAGAAAAGAAACTGGGCACTCTGGTCCTTGAAATGGACATTAATTAACTACCAAAGTCAAACAGAAAAGACAATATTAAGTATTAGGATAGTGCTATTAGGAAGAGATGTTGAGGATATAAATAATCCTTAAGTCAATCTGAGATCCTCACAAATATGCTGGGAATGAGGGACAGCTATAGAAGAAGTACAAAATCCATCCTATGCAGGGCTTATCACAAACTGTACAATGCAAAATATATCATAAATCATACCCAACTGGCTTTTAATCAATTGATCTGAAAGTGGAAATGCTTCAGTATTTGGCCATTTTTCCTGCCAACACTCAGCCAATTTCCTAGTGCCGTTGTATTCAGACATTTGAACTTGTTAGTTCTTTGCTTTTAATCGACTCCTTGGAGGAAACAAGTAGCAATGCAGCTAGGACCTTCCAGCATTTCTCCAGAGTTGTATGCCTGTTCCTGGAGTCTTCTATGCCTCTGGCTTTTCTGCTCTTTCCAAGAACAAAATGGAATCTTGAGCCAAGGTATCAGGCTGTGCCAGGAGAAAAATACAGGACACCACTAGATATAATAGATCCAAGTTCCTCTGTAATAGCATCTTTTCTATCCACACACACCTCGTGTGAAACTAAATTCAAAGTTATGTTGTAAAGATGCAAACTCCCAAAATGTGAATTGTACCAGATTTCAGGAATCATCATACATCCCCAGAAGAGTTTATTGGGTAGGATTGTACATCACTGTAGATCTATATCAAAATATACCTTGGCATGAATTCCCTGAAAATACTTTTGATTTGGCTGAATGCTTTCCTTGGTAGCCTCTTTGACAAACAAGAGCCCGTAAGACTCTTTATATGGCATACTGAAATTGACCTTTAGTTGAAGCTTAGCTTTAACTGTGTCAATCAATACTCATGCATTTTCTGCTGTCAGTCTAGAGCTGTTTACACAAGAAATATCTCCAGGCCACAGAACTGTACACCTGTGCTGCAGAGCTACCACTGCGCTTATCAATTTGCAAAGTGCTTACTAGCATCTGAAGTTCCAGACAAGCCCCTCATAATGTTCTTCCAACAGACTCAGAATAAGAAGGGCCCATTGTATCAGAACTGCACTTGGGCATATCATCTAGGATTTCTGTCTACACCACAGCCCAGAAGTATCGTGCATTACACAATCTTACAATTTGGCTTACTTCACAGAGGTAAGTAGTGGATTAAATGTGCGCATCGCAAGCTTATTCAACTTGGGTGTGGGGGAGAAAACTCACACAGGAGGGATCCATGATGGTGGTAGGTTGGGATGTGGCACAACGTAGCTGGTGAGTGGGAGGAGACAGGAGACAGGCAGCAGAGCGGTAGGCTGCACACAAAAGAAAGGTTCGGTGACATATCCTTTGGCTCTTCCACTTCTCCAGCCCAGGGCATCTCCACTCTGTACATGTTTGGAGCAGAATGTACTTAAAGAGTACACGGCCACAGTACTTGTTTTTACTTGGGAATCACACTACTATGTTGAGACATTTTGGGACCTTCAAGGGCTACAGGAAGCATGGCAGTGGCATGGTAACCTCATGGGAGGGAATGGGGCTTGAATTGGTGGCAAGCTGTCATAGACCTGTTCTGCTGTATATTTGTTTTAAACACACACAGAAATGTGTCATCGCAATTCAGTGGTTTATGCTGAAATTGGGCAGTCCAATTTTGGAAGGATCAGGAGCGGCTCATGTGAGCCACGGGGTGTGGTTTAACTCCCTGGATTTAAAGTGGGGATCTTCTAGAAGCAGATCAAATCTGCTTATCAGACCTGACTTTGTCCAAAGATAAATTATTCTCTGTCCCTCACTCCCAGAAGCTGAAGGCAATGAGAAGAATGGATTTAAACTGTTGGTGTGTACATTCACCTTACATTTCTTTGCAAAATAAGTCTAGCTGGCTTTGGAATGATTTCCCAAACCTTACTTGACCAGAGATAACAGTGAGATGTATTGGGAAGTGAACCCTTCTTATCCTATTCCATTCTTTTGTAACGTTGTTGTCTATCTCCAACCCCAGGGTTATAAAATTACTTTTCTCCATGATTTCTCCTCTCCCCTGCATATCTCAAATCCACTACAGTACAGAGAGACTTCGGTCCGTTGGGACACATTTAGGAGATGCGTGGCATGATGAAAAAAACAATAAAAGAGAGAAATCCATTTCATTGGTAGGTGCTATTCCATCCGTACAACCATGGATTTTCCATGCCAAACTGTTTTCTGAAAAGATCCATCTCTAGCAACCAAGACTGAATTCTGAAAGTTTCAACTACAAGTGGGGAGGTCGAAAACAATACAAAATTTCGTAATGGATTCAGATTATACATGATAAAGAACTACTCAATATTCAGTGAAGGAATAAGCAGAGAGTGCTGTTGGCATGAGAATTATTACAATTAGGCATGCCAGTTATTGCAATACCCATCACAGTTTGTGCCTGCCTAGTTACAATTTTTTTCCATTCTATAATCACAGCTGCAAATCTTTGTCTGGCATGGCTACATTGAGCTGAATTGGCAACTCTATACAGGTCATATAGATATTTGGAACAAAATTCTGATCATTGCAAAGAATTTGTATAATGTTTCATAGAAAGCACTGGCCAATATGAGAGTAATTTGTGTGGAACATTTTAAGACCAATGGGTCTTCCCCCTTGTTTAAATTTGGTTCTTGAGAGATATTTGGTGATGGTGGTGATGGTGGTGATCAAAATAGAAATGTTTTGTCATCTCAGTTAACTTCCTAATCTTACTTTTCCTGAAAGGAAAATGAGTGTTTATTTTATATGTCACTCCAAAAGGAGTATATTTTCCCATTTTGAATATAGTACCTTTTTGTTTTGGGGCTAACAGAAAACTATGCCTACTTTTTCTTCCCAAAAAACAGATTAGCGGCCCAGTATAGGAGTCCTCTGCATATAGATTGCATTGATAAATTTCCTCTGCATGTGTAAAAATGTGAAACATGTTAAAATTACTCTACCACAGCACTGAAGTCCTGGAGCTGCAAAGAATGCCATTTTACCTGGCATCTTCACTACTGATTTTTATAATCTGATTTTCAGAAATGACTGATTGCTGTTGTGATAAACTTGTACATGTGCATGTATTGTTATGCAATTACTCCTGGAATTATTTTTATTTGCAATGTTTTTTATGGTTTGATATTGATTTTCATAATGGAAGCAGGAATATAAATTCAGAAAATAAATAATGTTAAAATATAATCATATTATAATGCTTCCATCTTGCTACTCCATTACTTGGAATGATCTTATTGATTTTGCTTTTCACCATGGCTGGGATTCATCTTGGCTGTTCTTGATCCCTGCGTATGATATATTTAGTCTGTCATTTATTTATTCAGCCTTGATCTGAGTTTTTAGAAGGGCCGGTAGGCTAAAGGAGTGCAACCGATTCTTCCCTTAACCCAAAAGGCCTAAACAAATGTTCTTGGGCTTGATTTTTTTCCTACGTATGAAAAGTTCCTATAGCTCATTAACCAATTGCTCATTATTAAAAGGACCTGATACATTACATGTACTCAGTCATATGCCAATGGTATTTTAGAATTGGTCAGATAGATCATGGTAGATCATTGATCATGCAGAAGTGGCGTTGTGGCAGGTGGCACTATTACTCTACTAAAACCATTAGGAGAATGAATGAAGACAAGGTTTCCTTTGTCAAATATTTGTTACTAGAAAATTCACATTGTATCACAGGAAATTGAAAAGATTTATTTATTTATTTGTTTGTTTGTTTATCATATTTATATAGCCGCCCATCCCACACAAGGTGACTCTGGGTGGCATTCAACAATTAAAAAAATAAATACATAAAAAACTATGTAAAAAACAATAAAAACACACCAAAAACAGGAGGGGATAAAAGTAATAAGGGAGCCATCGTAAAATCTCCCCGGTCCCCCGGGACCCCCAGGCCTGATCACACAGCCAGGTCTTGAGCGACTTACGGAATGTTGAGAGGGATGGAGCCAATCTCACTTCCGGGGGGAGGAGATTCCACAAGGCGGGCGCCACAGCAGAGAAGGCCGGCCTCCTGGGACCCGCCAAATTTAATTCTCTAGCAGGCAGGACCCGCAGCATGCCTTCTCTGCCAGATCTGATGGGACAGGCAGATGTAATCAGGGAGAGGCGGTCCCTCAGGTAAGCCGGCCCCACGCCATGAAGGGCTTTAAAGGTCAAAACCAGCACCTTGAATTGGACCTGGAAGCAAGCTGGTAGCCAGTGCAGCTTACGAGGCAGTACATGTAACGTGTACCACTTTATAGAAAGCTAATTATTGCAAACCCCTCTATCACATTTGAATGAGACTTTCTGGGCTGCTAAGTATGGCTAAGGCTGGTTGTAAAATTAAGCAGGGTGAGGGTATTGTCTAAGGCAGCAAGAGTGGACTGTCACAAAAGACAGCATATGGCAAAACAGTTTACTGTTACTGAGGTGGAGAGCTGCTTGAATGATTTGAGTGAGATGGGCGGTGACTACATTTGAAATATAAATAAATAAATAAATTTGCTGATTTGGTACTGAAATACATTTTCTGGGTATGGGTATAACCCCGACTTGGGTGAGAGGTACATCCTTGAGGATACACCCTTGACTTAGGGTAAAAGATGGAGGAACTAAGAACTTGCTCTGCCTCCAGCAGACTTTGCTCTTCTTCATTGTGTCAGAAATATTGGTTGCTAGAAATTCCAACAAGTTGTAAGATGAGAGTGCAGCTTTACATAATGCTGAGTTTTACAACCTGAGGTGCCCTGGATGTAATGGCATGTGGGAATGACATTGGGAGACAGGAGGGAGAGCTGCAGACTGGACAACTGGCATGTAAAAGATGTCTCAGCCCACAGAAGGGAGGATGGCATGAGAAACATTTCAGAAGAGACCCTCCCTAGTTTTACAGAGAGTAAAAGGAAAGGAGGGGAGAAATACTTTCAGTCTTACAAGATTCTGTTAATGTAACCTTACAATAAAGATAGAAATAGCACTCCTGGGTGTGCTTCTTGTCTGGACTATTTCACAGGACTAACACTAGCTGAATGTGGACCTCAAAATCCTAAGATGTGGCCCGCAGAGACTACCAAATGTTGTTACCAAATTGGATTTTTAAAAAAATTCTCTTTAATTTGAAATTGGAATCAAACTTAGATTTTGCTTTGGACCCACCCACTACTTTTTGAACTGATACCCATGGCAGATCACTTAAAGATGAAGGCTGACATCTGGCCCAGAAAAAGTTGGGTACTACTCTGTAGTACTAGGTCCTGAGGTCACAAAAGAGCTGATAAAAAAAGAAAGCAAGGGAAAGCAATTCTCACAGTGGGTAGAAGATAATACTTGTGGGGTAAGGATCTTTCCCAGGTGAAAAATTCAGAATCTCTTAACTAGCCCATTCCTAACTTTCCAGCAGTATCTTTCTCACCTGTGGGAATGGGGAAGCATGGATAGATGGTTATTATAACAGACAAAGGCATGGTTCACTGAACAGGTGAGGAGATTTTGTGCGAAGAGCTATTATTATCTAAAATTCAGGCTCAGCCAACAAGACTTTCAAGCCAAATGTGCTGGTGATCATTTGCATTTGGGTTTAACCTTTTTATTCCTCTTTGCCAGTGCCCCCCTTCAAAATTTACCGTTAATATTAAAGCATACGCTTTCTTAGTCTGTAGGTGGCTAGAGCGTCAGGCCCTGAGGTCAACCAGAATCTCTTGCTGTACATGGGGCTTTTTCTCCCTCTTTGTCAGATTAGAAAATTTCAGAATTAATTAAATCTCTTGATGAACCTGGACTGCTGGAAGAGTAAATGTTAAGATATTAAAGACACCAACTTGTTCATTTGATTTCATCTCTATAACCTTTCCAATTTAATGCAGTATCTCCTAACCTCTCTGAGATTAATTACTGCACCAGTTAGTAAATCAGTCTATTTCTTTTTCTTGTATGGAGCTTCATCAGTAGAAATATAATTCAGGTATTATGCTGGATTTATGTTCAAGCAGCAGTGGGAAAACACACCCTCTCTATAGGACTACAGATGGAAACATATTCTGAGGAGACCTTGGCTAGATTCTTATTTGAATGCCATCCTTACTCAAAAGGGATTTATGAGAACAGGTTATTTCTCCCCAATGCAGTATTATTTATTTTATACATCCTATAACCCAATTTGAAAAATATTATGTTACAAAAATGTATTGCAATATACTGTACTACAATAATGAAAGCCACAAAATGCCAGCAATATGATAGTAATAAAATATTTTAAAATTACAAAATACACAGACATACCACAGAGAACATTTTAAAATATAAACCAGCCATTGTAATCACAAACAACTGTAATAAATCAGTAATTCAGCGGAACGTCTACTAAAATCACTTCAGTTGATACCCACTTGGAAACAGGTAAGTCTACTAAGTGTTTTTTTTTTAATTGCCAAGACTGTGGGGTCTGAAAGGAAGGGTCACAGAACAGCAGCTGTCCCTCATACCTGCCCATCTTAAAAGCCCATAGCCAGGGTTTTCGGTGTCTATCACTAGGTGAGGGGAGATTAATTGATACCCAGATGGTTCTTCTATTTATCTGCTTCCAAACAGCTGAAGGTTTGTCCCATAGCCCAGGCCTAAATAAAGTCCCATCACCCTGATAAGACCCACCAGCAGTAATGCAACCCTGGTTGGGTGAGTCTGTGAGCTACAAACACAAATTTCGCACAGTGTTTCTGATGTGTCATGGTACTGACAGAAATTAAATGGCAGCCTCCAGTGGGAAATTTATTGAAGTTTCACTCAAATCCTTTTGAAATGAAATTCTGAGCAAATTTGCATATTTTAAAAAATATACTTCCAAGATGATTGCATACTGAAGCTCATGTTTTATTGTGATAACAGAGTGTCTATGCGTTTTGATAATAAATAGCAAGATGGGATTGTGTTTCAATAGCCATGTACTAGAAATGGATCAGTTACGAAACTGGACATATTAAACCAGTATAGATAATCCTCAGTTAACAATGGCAGCTGGGACTGCAACTGGGTCTCTGTCTGAACCCAATCCACCTCACAAGGTTGTTGTTGCCAGTAAAATAGGAGGCAGGACTACGGGTAGTCCCTGGGTTAAGAACGCCCGGGTTACAGATGACCCATAGTTAAGAACAGAGCCTATTGTAGCAAAATTCGAGTTAAATACACAATGGTTTGAGTTAATTACACAATACTACTTATACAGTATTATACAATAATATAGTTCCAGCTTACATACAAATTTGACTTAAGGGCAGATTTTGGGAACGGAATTCATTCTTAAACTGGGTACTACCAGGTATTAGGTATGTTTGCCACCTTGAGTTCACAAACACACACACACACAGTATATGAATAAAAATCTAATAAGAATAATAATTTAATAAGAATACCTCAATCTCCTCACCATGAGCAGAATTTATCAGACTCAAGAGCGGGTGTACTAGCTCTGATCGCCAGTGCAAGTATAGTGGGCACTTTAAGAGGCTGCACGAAAGAGATGTTTCAGCAAATACATACTTGATCTTCATATGGAAGGTTGGCATATCAACCAGCTGTCACCCTTGTAGGGAAAGCATCTATATGGGCTAGGGAAAAGAGCCTTCTATGTGGGGCATACAGAATCTTATAGAAGTAATTGGGGAGTGCCCAGGAGGAGAAAGCAATCTGTCGGTACGAGAAATGGGAAAGATTGGCTCTGCCTACCTGAATATCTAAGTCCCATTCCCTTGGTTTAAGTTCTACCAGGGCTTTTTCTAGGCCTAAAGGAAGTAAGGATAGTATTGTCAGTCCACACTGTCTCTGATCTTGGTCGACTTGTTTTTTCAAAGTAGATTCATGTATATCATATAGAGTGAGATGTATTAGGGAAGTTCCCTAAATGATTTGTTTTGCCCAGAATATTTCTAGATTATCCTGACCGTAGGCTATACAGATTTAAAATACATTTAAGTAGAAGAAATAAAATAAATGGGGCAGCGGCTCTGTTGTTGATCTAACTTTGACCCATGAGGAGGTTCCAGTGATAAGTGGATACCTAGATACCTAGAGCTAGGCTTTTCAGGGTGCAATCCTATGATCCTCAGGATAACATCTCATGTGCCATAACTTTCTTCAGATTTATACTTAAAGACTTGTCTCATCCTCATTTTCCTGCCCCCTTGATATTGTTTAAGGTTGGACATTCCTGATTTTGGAAAGCCCTATGTTGTGTGATGGATATAGATTAACTATTTGTTACCTTGAAGCATTACAACTCTATGCCATGCCATTAAATAGGTGCAATATTTAAAATCTCCCCCTTCCCTTGCCAGAAGAAAGCAATGACAAACTGCTTCTATCCTATTGCTAAGAAAACTACGTAGGTGTGCCCATGTAGTCTGCAAGAACAGAGCTCTGCTTGAGGGCATCTTTACTTTTTACCTCCAGGTCATTAAATTTTAGGCACAATTGGTTTGCTTTGTCGTAATCGGGTCAATGTCTAACTATCAAAATATATTTAATGTAATTTTCACATAATTTGAACATAGTATATTTGTGCCTTTGAATCAGTTTTTTACTCCTGGCGACTGTCTGGAGTAGCCCCTGCAGTTTTCTTGGCAAGATTTCAGAAGCAGTTTGCCATTGCCTCCTTCCTAGCCATCACCCAGCTGGCTTTGTGCTTAAGGTGGGACTAGAACTCATGGTCTCCTGGTTTCTAGTCTGATGCCTTAACCACTATACCAAACTGGCTCTCTTGAACATTGAGGGACTTAAAATTTGCAAAGAGTTAATCTGACATTGTAGTAAGATCCTTTTTTCCAATGGGTGAGACACTCAAATATTTCTGTAGAACCATGAGACTAAGAACCATATTTAAAACAGGAGTAACAATTCAGAAATCTAGAATCCTCATGCTTCAGACAAAATTCTGTTTGCCATTGCAATGTGATAATGATAGGAGTAGCCATTTTTATTGGATTTTAACTTTCAGTGCAATTGTTAGAAATATACGCTCTCTCTTAGGGTCTGGATTTGGCAACTTCTGCCAATACCTGAGGCCAACCCAATTTGAACAACTAATTAAGGCTGCAATCCTGTTAACTGATTTAGAAGCTTCTAATTCTTACTTGATGTTATTGAAACATGCCAGATTATATGCATTTCATGACTGGGACTATGAGATTAATTCTGTGCCAACCTCCTAACTATCAAAAATTAGATTATGCTTAAGAAATTCAGCAGAGCGATTATAGAATTTCACTCATTTTGACGTGAGAACATGGAAATGTCCTAGGTAAATATTGTGCATCTTGTAGTGGAGAATGGAATGTTGAGTAGCTTTATTCTTTATGAATGGATAAAAATTGGACTTTGACCTGATGACATGGTGGCAAAATATGACTAAGTAAAATCTTTCCAGAGCAGCTGCTATTCCTTAGCTGACAGAAATGATGACAGGATGGAAATTAATAGGACATGGGCTTCAATACTATTCTGCCTTTGCACCACTCACATTAATTTCAACAGAACTTAAAAGAACTTCCAGGAGGGTTGAGCCTTTATGCAGGCACGCTAGACTGTAACTCCCATGATTCCCATCCAACGTGACCAGTAGTCTTGCTGATTGGAAGTTATGGGAACTGGTGCTCCAGAACTTGAAGGTACCGCTCAAAAATGGCTCTGGGTGGCTTCACGAGATTAAAAGATTAAAAAACAACAACATTATATGCAAAACAAACATACAACGTGATGAAAAAGCATAACGTGTATATATAAGGGAATAACTTAAGATAGTTCACTTTCACTCTACAACTAAAAAGGTTCCATCCAAAACATACAAACTCACAGCCTGGGGATGAAAACAGATTTTTAGAGAGCACTGAAGCTAGGAACCATCTGTTCTAAAGGGCAAGTGGAGCGACAGACGAGGCCTGCTTCCTGGCTCCCACTAGATGGCATTGTTTAACTGACAGGACTCTGACCCTGTTGGAGCAAATAGGACAGGCAGACCCTATATATCCAATTCAATAAACAAGAAATAAAAATTCAAAAAGGACCGTTTTGTCCTTTTATGAGAAACTATGGTTCATAGCTCCTATCTCCCTAGCCAATAAACGATCTGGATTGATGGAAGATGCCCTCCAATATATCTGGATTGGAATATTCAGTCAGAGGCATTCCTTGAGGACCAGAGGTTTGCCAATTCAGACCCTATTATGGGAGGAGAATGGGGTCAGGGCTGTATGTTACATTTGCTCTCAGTCTGAGAGAATTTGCTTTTCATGAGGAAAGTTTCAAGTTCAGCTTTGGGCATCCCTCATTTGAAAAGGATCAGTTATCTGGTACTGGCTGTTCAGTCCATGTTTCCAGTTAAAGGAAACAGTTCTGCCTTGGTATGAAAGCATATATCTCTGATCTGATGGCATTTGGAAAAGAAACAAAAACTGCTAAGATCATATTTGTTTATCTAGACCGATGATATGACCATATATCAAATGCAATGGCATTCTACTCCCCCCCCCAAAAAAAGCTATTGTTGAATTGAACCAGGTGCAAAAAAAGGACAACCAACCAAAATAAAGAATTTAATTATGCATGGCATGGAGAAAAGAGGGTCAGAAGTATAATTAAATGTGATCCGAATCACTGAATAGGAGGAGGACCCTGTTCCTTATATGGTAAGGAAGAAGTACAGAAGGAGGAATTACCTGGGGACAGAAAGGTCTACTAGGAAAAATAGGTTAAACATTTAGCTGTTTTATGCAGCTACCTGGATTCAAAGGAAAAAGGCGATTGGAGTGTTCATGGGCTGCAGGTTGCACCTATTGTCACTTCCTTTCATCAAGCGTGCCTTTCCTGGATCACATGCAAGCCTAGGAAAAGAGGCAGCTTCTTAGAGGAGGGTGCCAAAAAAGTGCACCTTGGACACCCACTCCAAGCCAACATTTTACCTTCAAATCCTGGATCTCTGCACAACCCAGTATTTAGTTACTGTCAATAATTGTGGTTGTTCAATGGAAAGCCCACTTTACAAAGAAGGAACAGGAAGAACTACTTATGGTAAAAGATACGAAGAGCCCTGCTGGATCAAGCCAATAACCCATCTACTCTGTGCCACGTAATATGCAGCTACCTGGATTCAAAGGAAGAAGGTGATTGGAGTGTGCATGGAAGTGCTTCCTGGAACTCTCAGATACATCTAGCAGCGGCAGTCCTCCTTTGTGGCTTCCCAATAACCAGGGATTAAGAAATACTATCTTTGATTCAGCAGGTTGCATGCAGCCATTAAGATGAATAATCAGCAGCAGCTGCAGCAGCAAACTGATGATGCCAAAATGATGACATTGTGTGGTGGTGTGGTCATGCAGATGGTGCTTTGTGTCGCAAAGATGCAAGTTGTGGCATTTGTATGATGATTTTGTTACCCGAGTTTTGCAAACTGACCCCCCCTCCCCAACACCCATCCTCATAGGTTTTGATAGTTCAATCCTCTATTAATTTGTCTAGATTTCCTTGAATGCTATCCACATTTCTGGCTAACTGCAACTAATTGCCGTGCCTAAATTTTGCATTGTTCTAAGAAACATATCCTTTAATCGGTCCTGAATCCCCCCACCTTGAATTTGAATAGATGACCTTGAGTTCTGTAGAACAATTCCAGTTCCTGGAAAGCATGGAAAGAAAAGTGTTCTTGTTCTGTTTTTGGGCTTTGCGTAGGTGTTTGATTGGCCACCATGTGACACAGAATGACCAGAATGCTGGAACAGGTAAGCCTTTGGTCTGACCCAGAAGGGCACTTAATTTGTTTTTGAGCAGCACCCCAACAGCACACTGTTAAGCTTTGTGGTGCTTAGGAAGGCAGTGCAACATCTAGGAGACTCTGTGACCAACCATCCTGGTTGACAGTACAATGGCAGCCAACCTTTACACCCCTTCTCATCAGTGTCTACCATCCTTGGCTCAAAGAAATACAATCTGCTGTCTTTTCGAAATGACAGCACCCTTCTGCATCTTCTCTTTGGACAGCTTTTGTGCCAGAAGCCATAACAAACAAACATATAAATACATCCACCTGCAAAATTCAATGTTAAACCATAATTGGCATCTTTGGCTTTTTAAGGCACCGTATGTTTAAAAGTAGCCTGAGTAACAAACCATTATGGCAATGAAATCATTAAAATCCTGTAAATGCTTAAAGCGTGTCGGCCTGGGAGATTATAGTTTCATTAGAGAAAAGGCTATAAAGTTAGACCTAGGTAATTACCTTTCCCATTAATGCTGGAAAATTCTTTGCTCCACTGAGAAGAGATTGTGGTGCACCAGGCCTTCTGCACTTTTCCATCTGAGCGGCAGGGGCCTTGATTTCATCAGCACAAAACTGCAAGGAAACAGCAGCAGCTTTCCAGGTGTACTTTGCAAATTGGGGTTTAAATGTGTAACACATCAAATTAAAATTCAATATTAATTATTTTGTCTTGCTAGGAGCCTGAGTAGTTTAAAGCAGCAAGGGTAATTGTCTAATTCATTGTGTGTGTCTACAGTGAACTTAATCATTATGTCAGCTTCCTAATAAAAGGTTATTATAGAAACAAAGATCCCCATTTTACATATGGTAGGCAAGGGAGAATTCGAAGAGCTGGTCTCTAAGGTAGATTTGAGGTTCTTGACAAATGATGTCCATGCTGTGATCAGATACTTAACAAGGAATCTCGTTATTAACTAGGCCTGTATAGATAATTAGCACTTGAGCTTCAAATTTTAAATCTGGCTTGAGATGTATAATTTATCAAATGCCCTTGCTTGCTGTCAAAGCCCCTATAATAAGGCAGCGTTATTGATGAATTGAGATTAAGAGCAGATTGAAGAGAAAATTAGGCCACTAGTTAGCCTGAAAAGTCTGATTTCAATATTTACACTACTAATTTGGCATTATTTTGGTAAATGAATACAGTCCCAAAGTGCAGCACACAGTATAAAAGGGAATCAACTATGCATCATTATATTCTAACAGAAACAGTCATATGTTTACTGGAGGCTGGTTTTTGCAGCATTAGCAGTCTGGTTAATAAGCTTTTTTATGGGATACATGTACCTGCTTTTATAGCGCACATTTATTATAACACATTCAGCAGGCAGAGCTTTTAAGCAGCAGTAGGAAATGTCTCTCTTTTATACTAAGAAGTGATATTATGTTGGACTAATTGTGTTGGAACAAATGGAGCCCTTGACTTAATCCCTTTCAATTACATCTTTGAATGGTCTTGGTGCTCAATTGCTGTTGAAATACAATCTTATACATACAAAATGAGAAGTCTTCTTTTCTTTCCTTTTTTTAAACTGCTGCTGGTAGCCTTTCGTTGTACAGTAAGTGGCTTCAAGGGGGGCAAAAACATGCAAGTGTGACTGTGTGCAATCCATCTACAGGAAACTACACAGCTGCAAAGGTATATAACTCGCCTTTCTTGATGCACATAATAAAAAGGCATTTAAGGCAATAGTTGCTTTCTAGGATTATATTAAGCAAAACATAAAGACACCAGGGTTTTGATTCCTGCTCCCTCATTGCCAAAACATACCAAAGTATCCAGTACAGAACTTGTTTATATGCATCAGATACCAGCATGTTACTAGGCCTAACCAATGTACTTTACCAGCATGCCCTGGCAAACTAATTGTGTTGGTAACTGCCAATTTCCAGGAAAGTATGCACTGAAAATCCCTTGAACTTCATGTCTGGCAGCAGTGGCATCTTTCCTCTTCCGTTTCTAGCTACCCAGTGGGGCAAGCCAAGGCACAGTAGGGCTTGAGGAGTATTTGTATTCAACTGAGCTTATGAGCCTTCGAGAACCTTTCCTTCTTTGCACTGCACACTCAGAAGCAGGATTTCTAAGTTTCAAGCTGTGCATTGCTTGCATATACCTGGTTATTTCAACAGCCATTTCTTTTCGTGAAGATCCTCTGTATCACAGTGTTCAGTGGGCCTCACTCATCATTAGAGTCACAAGGTTGAGATGGACAGCCATATAAATTCTATAAGTAAATCGACTAATAAATAAAGTGTGGCATTAAGGTTTAGAGCCATAATGAAGTACACTGGACTCGCATCTCATGCTAAATCATGGTTTTTTAAAGCTATGTTTATTAAATAAACCACAATTGGCTGGGTTCATATAGCATGTTAAGTCATAAACTATGACTTACACCACGGTGTCACAACAGACACAGTCAATATGAAGAGCCCAAACCAAACAATTACATTATGGTTTACAGTATTGTGATACGTGAACTCAGCACTATGTACATAATCTTTGTGCTCACCGCATGATTGGATTTGTACTTAACCCCCTTCCCCACATCTCAGTCTGAGGACAGATCAAGCTAAGTTATGAAGGTTTCTTGAAAAGAACTTGGGAAGTAGGTACAGGTGAAACTCGAAAAGTTAGAATATCGTGCAAATGTTCATTTATGTCAGTATGGCGACTCAAAAGGTGAAACCAATATATGAGATAGACGCATTACCTGCAAAGTGAGATATGTCAAGCCTTACTTTGGTATAATTGTGATGATTATGGCATACAGCTTATGAAAACCCCAAATTCACAATCTCAGAAAATTAGAATATTACATGACATCAATAACACAAGGATTGGAAATAGAACAATATCGGACCTCTGCAAAGTATAAGCATGCATATGTACTCAGTACTTGGTTTGGGCCCCTTTTGCAGCAATGACTGCCGCAATGCGGCGTGGCACGGATGCTATCAGCCTGTGGCACTGCTGAGGTGTTATGGAAGACCAGGATACTTCAATAGCGGCCTTCAGCTCTGCTGCATTGTTCGGTCTCATGTCCCTCATCTTTCTCTTGGCAATGCCCCATAGATTCTCTATGGGGTTCAGGTCAGGCGAGTTTGCTGGCCAATCAAGCACAGTAATCCCATGGTCACTGAACCAAGTTTTGGTACTTTTGGCAGTGTGGGCAGGTGCCACGTCCTGCTGGAAAATGAAGTCAGCATCCCCATAAAGCTCGTCTGCGGAAGGAAGCATGAAGTCCTCCAAAATCTCCTGGTAGACGGCTGCGTTGACCCTGGACTTAATGAAGCACAGTGGACCAACACCAGCAGATGACATGGCTCCCCAAATCAACACAGACTGTGGAAACTTCACACTGGACTTCAAGCATCGTGCATTGTGTGCCTCTCCATTCTTCCTCCAGACTCTGGGTCCTTGGTTCCCAAATGAGATGCAAAAGTTGCTCTCATCAGAAAAGAGGACTTTGGACCACTGGGCAACAGACCAGTTCTTTTTTTCTGTAGCCCAGGTAAGACGCTTCTGACGTTGTTTGTTGTTCAGGAGCGGCTTGACGAGAGGAATACGACATTTGAAGCCCATGTCCAGGATCCATCTGTGTGTGGCGGCTCTTGATGCACTAACTCCAGCCTCAGTCCACTCCTTGTGAAAGTCCCCAACACTTTTGAATGGCCTTTTCCTGACAATCCTTTGCAGGTGTTATGGATTCATTAGCTGATTAGAGTGGGACACTTTGAGCCTAGAATATTGAACCTTTTCACACTATTCTAATTTTCTGAGATTGTGAATTTGGGGTTTTCATAAGCTGTACGCCATAATCATCACAATTATACCAAAGTAAGGCTTGACATATCTCGCTTTGCATGTAATGCGTCTATCTCGTATATTGGTTTCACCTTTTGAGTTGCCATACTGACATAAATGAACATTTGCACGATATTCTAATTTTTCAAGTTTCACCTGTATATTTGTGTATCCATAAATGTAATTTAGGAAATGAAAGGAGCTTCAAACTTCAAAAGAAAAAGAAAAAGAAAAAGAAAGCCAATTTGGTTAGTTTATATACAGAGCTTTAAAGTTTATTAGTAACAGAGTTGACCATATTATTGTCTTTCATTCCAGCCCACCTCACAGAAGTGTTGCAAAGAAAAATAAAATCAGAAATGGAGAATACATACTTTGAAAAAAAATAATTCATTAAGTATTATTTGATAATGACTACCAGTTTTTCAAAGAAAAATGTAGGGAGAAACATTTAGGTAGCAATCCTAAATCAAGATTAAGGACCAAAATCCTCTGCTCAGTGCATTAGAAGTAGGCAGCATACACTCCTTTAGGCATTTAACAATACTGCAGCTCCCATCATCTAGATGGGCACTGGAGTTTAGCAATATCTGGAGGGCCACATATTATGTACTCCTGGCCCCTATTATCTCTGTAGGATTTTCAGTTTAAGGGAACCAAATGTAAAGTCAATAGGACAGTAAGAACATCAGTAGCTTCAACGTATGTTCCAATGAAAGCATTTGTTTTTCAGGTTAGAGGAACGGATGTTGATCCAGGCTGTAATCTTTACACAACTGTGGTAGTTAAGTTCTGTTATTTCAGAGGATTGCATAGAACACTGCGGTACATTGATACAGCCAAACATATAAGAATCTAAAGTTGTGCCAAGACTCATCATGAAAGTTCCTTCACCCATCAGCAATGAAGTCGATTTTCCATACCAGGTCTCATTTATCTGATCTTGAAAATCCTGAAAGATACCAAAGTTCAATTAATGTTCTGAATTCTCTATATCGGTAATTTAGCAATGTCAGGTATGCCAATGGGATCATTGTTTGCTTTTGGTAAAAAAAAAGAAAAAAGTACCCACTTCATTCAGCTTAGAAACAAAAATGGATCTCTTGTATAGGATCTGTGGAAGCAGAGCCCATGCTTCAGCTCTTGCCAGCTGATTATATCTGACTTGGAATAGGAATGACATAAAAAGTAGAATGTGTAGACGTGCATTTGCTTTCACTACAGACAATTTATAACAATAAGTTAGCTGTAAACAACTAATTGATTGGGCTATGTCCATTTTAAATATACCTATTAGCTATTCGAATTAGAAATATGCAGCAGAGACTCCATTAAGTTTAAGAGCAACGGAGAGCTAAGCACTTTTATGAATAGTTTATTATTCATGTCTCTGATTATCTAATCTCCCCAGCTCTGCTGCACCAAGTGAGATAGCAAAGTATTTCAAAATTAATCAGAACAAATGAAAATCAAACAATAAAACTACCATAAAGATGAAAACTACATTCTGACCCAAGCCATTCTCTCTTCCCTCTATCCAAGTTCATCACGCATATTCCTCACCCAGGCCTCATTATTTTGCTCTCTGTTTAAATAAATTTCACTTCACTTACTCACTTACTCACTCACTCACACACTCCTCTCAAAAGCAAAGCACTTCATCTGAATGCTCAATTCCGGTGGTTCCTTTATTGCAGGGTAACGCCTCCCCTGAGTTCTCTGCACCAATTTCCAATAAGCTTCTGGGCCCAATTCCAAGAGTTGGGAATGACCCCTAAAGCCCTGTAAGGCCCAGCATTGGGTTACATTAGGCACTGCCTTGCCAGAACTGAATCTATGGATCTTATTAGGACATCTCTGGAAAGCCTGTCAAGAATCCCCCTCTCCCTGAAGTGAGGGGGACATGGATGAGATGACATGCCTTCTCTGTGACAGCCCCCATACTCTGGCATTCCAATCACCCTGGGTTTGCAGAGCTCTCTCACTCATAGTTTTTAGAAAGTCCTCAAAGACAGTTTTATTTCACCTGCTCTTCAACCATAGCTAAGCTTTATTGGTGTCCACCTTGGGGAAGGATTGATTTATTATCAGCTGATTTATTGTTACTGTTGACTTTATAAGTTTGAAAATGTTGCATGGAAAACTACACGCACTTGTCCGTATAATTGCAGGGAGTCAAGACTGACTCAATGGCAAATGAAATGAATGGCAATGAAATAAACATTTCATGCTGCAAAAAATAAATTAAAAATAGAGAATCTGCCATGAGAAGTGGTAGCTCATGAAATTAAAGCTCTTTTAGAGATAAGGAATTGCCCATGCAGAGCTGCTCTTTTTATCTAATTTTATAAACCCTTTCTTTTGGTTTATAATGTTTATCTTAAAAGTAATATTACTAAAATATGTGAACCTTCATTTTTGACATTAAATTAAGAATATTATATCATATGTCTATTCTTACGGGTTAAAGCCAGTAATAGGTCTTCATTTTCAGGAAAAAAATCCTTCCCCACAATCTCTTTATTGAATTACTCCAGATTTATTAAATGTCTTTGTTAAGAAAAGGATACACAAGGGTTACTAAATTGAAGGGTTACTAAATTGAAGTCCAGTGCAGTGCAATTGGGATATGTGAATCATAGAATCCATTAATATCTGGCTCAGAATATTTTGTAGCACAAATTTCACATACAAAACTGCATATATTTGGGGGCATCATGTAGAAAATGTGTATATCACATTTATTTTACCTAAAAGTGTCCCTGAATGTAAGACGATCCTCCTCTAGAAAAGGAAAAGAGACATCCGCCTCCATTATTCAGTATCAGGAAATCTAAGACAACCCTTCCATTTTAAAGTTGCATTATTTGGAGGGAAGAAAACTAGTTCTCCTTTCAGATAATACTTTAATTGGAAGTAGCTGCATTAAAATGCATAGATTTTACAAAAGCAGAGAGTAAAACGCGTTTAAAGGCGGATTTTCCTGCTGGTTGGGGTTTTACTTGCAGAATTAGGTCAAATTTTGATGGAATGGGCTATTGATAGAATACACATGATATTGACATGGGCCAGATACCAATTGCTCCAGACAACTCTCAGCCGAAGCACATTATTTCTTGGATAACAATTTCTGAATTCTATGTTTACACTAGCTATGCTACAAACGCATCCACAGCTTTTTGAATTTAGATATACCACAAAATAAAATGTAGCTTTAAATATAATATTTTTTATTAACATGAAGTTGCTATTTTGTTTTAAACAAAGCCTGGAATCCTATGCAGATTTACCTAGCAATAAGCCCCATTGAACTCAGCAGAATACACATCAGAAGTAAAAAATACACACATTTAATAAATATTATTTATTAAAAGCAGCAGGCCATCTGTGGTATCAAACAATTCTCCGGAAATATTTACGTCTCTACTCGCCAGGGCCAAGTACTATCTTACTTTCCAAGGGATTGCTGTATTCAAACTGCAGGCAGTCCAGAACGAAAAGATCATCACCCTCTCCAGGATCCTGGGATGCACTCTGTAATCACATGGGTTAGGGTGTGCTTTTGGTAAAAAACAGTTGCAGAGGTTCCTGGGCACAGTCTTGAACTGTGACATGGAGCTATTTATTGCAAATGATCGGGGGATTCCCATGGATCGGCCCTTGCTAGAATTAATATATATCGAGCAATGCATTTTTTTGCTGCCCCCATTTTGGGTTTCCTTGTTAGACAAAGGCAGGCTTTGTTTATTTTGTTTTGTTTTAGAATACACACACACAGAGATACGCTGCTGAATGCAAGTTGTATTAATATATTTTAAGAGAGGTTCTTTTAATTTTCGTAGACGTAGGAGTCGAAATATTGGGAGGATCCGGACAACTCTTGCTAGAACCGAACTCCTCTTCTCTAGACTGTCACTGTCAGGTCCTCACCAATAGGGGTCTCCAGTGTATCACAGAACTACTTGTGCGGACAATTCGCTCATGATTATTTACAGTATAAAATGTGGCGAGAGGAAGTGAGACAGAGAGAATGAGGGGTGTCTCTGAGAAGTGCAATTCACATAATGGTGTTATTTTCAAGGGTCTGCATTGCATCAGTGAAGTGAAGCAAAGAGATGGACCTGGTGCAGCAGGAATTGTTTTAAACTCAGTGTCATCTAAGAACTGCAGATCTATCTGTGTATCCGGCTATTTGACATATTAAACCCAATAAGTAAATAAATATCGTGAGCCGCCCAGAGTCACCCGTTGGGGGAGATGGGCGGCATACAAGTTGAATAAATAAATAAATAAATAAATAAATAAATAAATAAATAAATAAATAAATAAATATTGAAAGCTTCTATGTGTATACGACGAATAAGAATTTTCTCAGTGTGTAATTTAATGCTTCAGGGCTCCCCTATTCCTTCTACAGAAAGGTTGAAGTGTATTTGTGGAAGAACATATTAACATGTTGATTATCCTATGGTACAAAGTACATGTATGCAGGAGGAAGCCTGATTAAGGCTGCTGGAATTTAATTTGAGTAAAGGTGCATTAAGATTTAGAGTGAAACAAGTCTAAGGGTTGTCTCCCACTGACACAAACATGCCTTGACATTTTCTTTTTTTGTTGTCATCATCTCATTCTTAGCCCATGGGCAAGAGAGACTTAAGCTACCCACGCACTGGGGTTCAGATAGTATTTCTCCCTTTATTCAGACACTGTCCAAGGGCAGCCTGAAGGTGCATATCATCTATCTGGGTCTGTTATCAGCTACCTTGGGGGGAAGTCAGGTGGCGGGCAGTGACTGGGAAGAGAGGCAAGACCAGGACTGGCAACAATATCTGCTCCCTTAAAGATGGGTGGAGAGCTTCCGCTAGCCTGTGGCAGGAAAAAGCCCTAAGTAGGGCTGCTAGGATATGCTCGAAGAGAAGTTCCTCTATAGGGTGTTATCCAAGGGCACATTATAATTCAGGTAGTCCTTGCTTAACTACGGCAATTGGGACCGGAATTTCCATCACTAAGCGATGCGGTTAGGGTTAGGTAGTACAATGTCATGTGACCATGCCACTTAGCCACAGCAGTTCTGGCAGTCCCCAGTTATTGCTGTGAAGCAAATCCCCATGGCTTGTTAAGTGAGGACCTCGTGTGACCATGACTTCTGACTTCCTGTTGGCTTCCCCATTGACTTTGCTTGTTGGAAGCTGGCAGGGAACATTGCAAATCGAAATCATGTGACCACAGGATGCTGCAATGGTCGGAACTTCAAGGACTGGTCATAAATACCGCTCGTTCAGTGCTGTCATAGGTTTGAACAGTCGCTGAACAAGTGGTCATTAACTGAGGATCACTTGTAGTAAGATCCTGTCCCAGGAAGGGCAGGAAAAGAGATCTCAGAGTTTGACAGTGCTGTGGTACAGTAGTTCCATTTTTTAGCCTTTCTTTTTTTAAAAAAAAAAATTGTGACATACATTCAGGTAATCTCCTAGCCAACTCCAGTGGGACACTTAGAAAAGGCAGTGGGAAAAGCAAATTAGATAAAGATCATGATTTAGTTAAGGTTAGGCCAGATTGAGGCTAAACACCTATCGATTTGTATCTGAGATTAAGTACCACTGAACAAAGTGAGGCACTACTGAAGAAAATGCCAATGAATTAGCTGAATCTCTTAAAGAAAAAAATGGACCCTGTGATTTTATTATGACTTTTAAAAGGGGGTTGTTCATTTGTTTCAATGGGGCAGTCTAATGAGTTTCAGTGAGACACTAGTGGGGCTGGGGGCCTCTATTATGAAAATGTAGATTTGTGATCTGAATCTGATAACATGACAAAATGTTTCTGATTGACTATATGCTATTCAGTAGATGATATCAAGGACATAACAGGGTATTTGCAAGTAGAATGTCCCGTCACAAATGCAGTATTCGCAAATCTTGGTAAATGAGGACTGTGTATTTGTGGAGTGGAGTCTTTTGATTAATCAGGAGCTGCTGACATCTTGTTAAGGAATTTAGGCCTTATTACCTTTCTTTGTTGATCTGATCATTTCTTAACCCAGCTGACTTTTTTTCTCCCAGGTTTAAACTACAAAATGGGACGACTATCCCAAAAGCTTGAGGGCATCTCAAACCTCAGATACTGTTTTCTGGCCTGTGACAATGCACAGTGGTTGATGAGTTAGTTCTAGAGGCTTCTGAATTTTAATGATGTTAGAGATGATATTGTGTGTCCTTCAGCTTGTTAGAGTGACACTAGCACTCCATAAATCATAATACCTGTGTATTGTAAAATCAATACAAAAGTGCTACCTCAGCACAAAAGCTTAATAAGTTTTCTTTCCCCCCTCAGTGCTTCTAACCGCTTTAACTTTGCTATAATGCCGTTGGACCTGCAGGCTGGTGGACCACCACCCCCTAATTCGTTTGGTAATAGAGACTTTTCTTTAATGAAGAAGCCATTAGTAGAGCTTTGCTGGCCACTCTGGTGATCCGTTGGCAGAACAAGCCTCTGCAATTAAGTTCATGTATCTCTGTCCTGAAGCCAAAAAAAGAAGAAGACGAAGAAGAAAAGAGGGAGAGGCTTAAACAGTCAATAAATGTTAATCCAGTCAGAACCTGCCTGTGTTTTTGAAGGCTACCCATGAGGGGCTTTTCAAATCACATTTTTTCATCTCGTTTTAAGTGCTATAGTCCCCCTAGACTTGATGTCTTGTGTACAAGGTCTCCCACTGTTCTGTAATAAGACTGGGCGTTCTAACACTATTCTATAAAGATCGGTCACCCTCAAGCCTGTTTGTTCTTCCTCCTCTGTCCCGGCCCTTCCCCATTATATGGGAATCCTTTTTTTATCTTTTGCTTCTGTAATCTGAAAACTGGAGGAGGAGGAGGAGGAAGGGAAGAAGTCATCTCTTATCGAAGCAAGAGATTGATATCTGCCATTCAATTTTAATCATCTCCCCCCCCCCAAAAAAAAGGGAGAATGTTTTCAGAAATGCGTTTTCTGCATCTCTCTCTTTCTCTGATAAACTTAGAATGGACACCACACTCAAAAGCATTTTTAGAACACTTTTGGAAGAGTAAACACAAATGGTGAAACCGCAGAAAGCGGGAATTGTTTGGTCTACAGAGTTCACCAGATGTTCAGTTCACACTTTTTCTGAAATTCTGCTTCGAACCCTTCCTCCTCACAGCAAAGTTGATAAAAACAGGTTACTATAGTTTATTATAAGTTAATAGGTAAAGATGGCCAGAAGCTCAGACTAACATTGCCCTTTCAAATTGCAGGGAACAATGTAAATTATGGGAAATGCTGAACAGTTCAATTCCCTTTGACTGGCTCTTACAGCGATGCTTTCTTCTTCTTCTTTTTTTTCCCCAGGAATTGCATTATATTTCATGAATATCAATAATCCAGATTGTGTTATCAATGCATCTACATGTGTGTGTGTTTTGCTATAAATATAATAGGAACTTGCACCAGAGAGTATAGTATAAATTGGTCTAATTATAAATGGCATTAGATTTATGATGCTTTGTATAACTCAGCTTGTGCTCATTAGAAGCAAGCTTAAACAGGGGGGAAAGTAACCCCCTCCATACCAGATACAACCTAGTGTAGCTGAAGTCAGTAAATGTCAGGGCACAATGCAATATAGACAACCAAATACATCTTTTAATACTTTACATTAAGTTAGGAAAATACACAGTTACTTTTTGCTGATTGATGGCCTATATAAAATCAGCATATCTGTGTTTTCTCAGTGTAATCATGCCTCCATTATTATAGGTGAAAGTGGAAGACACAATTCTATTTAAGTCTACTCAGAAGTAAGTCCCATGAAATATAGATGTTTCCAAGTAAGGGGGCATAAGATAGATGCTTAACACGCTAAAAGAATGTCTGAAGATCTGCCAGTCCTTCAACCATGTAGCTTGGTGTTGCCCTTTTGGTGAATCTTATTTTCAGGCAATAGGTGAAAAATCTTTGGAAGCTACATTATGTGTGTGGAGTGGGTGGGAACATACAAGAAAATCAAAAGATTTTTTTGAAGGCCAAATAATGCAGCATGCAAAGGGCTCAGGGATTTGAGTTATGCACGGTGTAGCAGATAACTGGTTTCAGGGACATCAGCAAATATATATCCTTAGGCCCCCTGCATTCTTTGTCTATACAGCCCAAAAAGAAGCAGTGGAACTCACTCATGTTCTAGAAATGCTGAAACTATATTGTCCAGATACAATACAGGCAGTCTCTCCAATATATTTTCTTTCAAAAAGTGCCAATGAACAATGACCCACAAGACACTTATTCTAGTAAAAGCATGTGGGATGCCATGTATTGACAGCCACCTTTTCTGAATCCAGTCTTAGGCTTTCCAGTATTTGCTACAAGTGAGGTCCTGAACCTGATGTTAAAACCAATCACAGCCTAGCCACTTTCAATTTCTGGATTTTTTAAGATTCCAAGAATGTTGTAGTTCCATTTTCTATTTAACTTTGATGGAAACAATTCTTCTTTGAGAAAAAAAAAGGCATTTTCTTAAAACATTTTTTCATCTCCTTCCTATTTTAATGTTTGTTTTGATTTCAGCCAAATTACTAATCAAGCAAAGGATTCTGGGTGAATCTTTTCAGGATTCCTTTGGTGTAGATTAGTGGTCAATCTGACCTTGATTGATCTCAGAAGTTAAGCATAGTTTGGCCTGATTAATATTTGACAGGAGATTCGTGGAGGATACTAGAGTTGTAGACTAGACTGAAGAAGTAAAAATAACATTCTGAAAGAAGACAGTGGCAAACCACTTCATACTCTTACTGAGAAAGGTACGTAGATGTTTCCATGAGCAGATGTTGAACCTGAATCACAAGAGGCTCTACCATTAGTAGGTTGGGTATGCTTACTCTGAGTCCATTGGCTCTAAATTTTCTTTTTTCTGCTTCATGGGTTTGGGATGGCCAATTTTTAAAAAATCCAAACCAGCTGATTTTTACTACATTTTGTTAAATGCAGGAGGTTTTGTAAAGTGCTGTTTCTTGGTGTTTTTGCAAAACCATCTCATTCCATATTATGGTTTGAGGTTGCCAATAAATAATTTATACATTCATTCATTCATTCATTCATTCAACCAAGTCCCTGTTACTTTGGTGATAGTGAATCTATTTTCCATGAAGGTTTTAATTGTATTTAATTGTATTTTATTGAAGCTTTGATAAAGGACCCAGTGATTTTTTGTCCCTGTGTTGTTATCTGTGTTGTTGTCAAGATGATCTGATGATTCCCCCTGCCCCCTGATTTTTATTTGAATGGCTCAAATGTCACTAAAAGTAGCTGTTTATATATTGTAATTAGTATCAGAGTTTTAACAGTGGTGAATTAAATGTACTTCTGAAAAAACATATTTATTACAACTTTGTTGTTCTATGATTGGCTGACTAATTCTGATGATGATGAAGTAAGAGATCAGATCATTGGCTAAATATATCATTCCTTTCTCTGCTGCTTACTACTTGGGAGATGGGAAAAAAATGAACATTAAAAAATAGGGGTCCATGTTCACTTTTGATGCTGACTCCATCAGTGCTTGCTTCAGCATTGTCCACCATATGGTCCCCATCAGATTACTCAACAGAAAAAAAAGCGCGCTCCTTTATTTATTTATTTTACATCTTGCTGCAACTTCACAACTTGGGGCAGCATACAAGATATGCAAAGAAAAAGATTAAAACATCCATGGCAAGATTAAAACAAAAATAAATTAAATCAGAAAAATTAACAAACATACACACCACAACAAATAAACAAAAAAAGGTTGGTGCAGTAGATGAGCCTTACTGGAATGCTCTCTGGAAAAGCTACATTTTTAACAACCCTCTGAAGACTGTCATCTGATCTCTGCAGGGAGAGGTTTCCACTGCACGGGGGCTACCACTGAGCAGCAGTGAATCCTCGCTTTAGCTCTTTTCCACTCCTGGACGTGTGGGACCACGAAGAGCTTCTCCTTGATGCTCTCCTAGGTCACGCTGCTATGGGTTGAAGAATGTGGTCCTGCAGCTTTTATAGGTTAAAAACAATACTTTAAACTGTACCCAGGACTGATTGGTAACCAGTGTAGGGCCTGCAGTATCCATGTCATGTGTTCTCAGTACAGGACCCTATTAACACACGGGCTGCTGCATTCTGGATCAGCTGTAATTTCCAAGTAGTCTTTAGAGGCGGCCTCATGTAAAGCTTTGTATTAGTCTAGCTGGATGGTCATGAGGGCATGGAGGCTGTTTGGGTCTAGATGGGAGACAGCAGCCTGAAGCAAGAGGGAGTTTTTGTTTGTACTTTGGCTTTCTCCATCAATACATTTGCTATCTTTGGACAGGCGTGGCACTAGCCGTGAAAGAGCAGATGGGGGGCGGGGGGTGTCTTTCTGGACTCACGGCACCTGCTCAAACAGCAGGTAGAAGCTGTGGCTAAAGGGGCCTTGCCCAGCTTTGCTGATGTGCCAGTTGCTGACTTACCTGGTTCAGGAGTCCCTGGTGACAGTACCTTATGCCCTTATTGCTACTATATGAAAAGAAGAATCTCCCAAACTCGATGAAGCATGGGAGAGCCACAATCAGCTCCTCTAGCATAGTTTTCTTTAGTTAAAGCAGCAGCATTGACTTTGACTTGGGCTAAGGAAAGAAACTAGACTTTTTTTTACTGGGTTATGTTTCCCAAAGTTGCTATTAGGATTTTGATTTTAGGTTTTATATCCATTTATGTTATGTATATAAATTAGTACTAATAATACAGCATGTAAATACTTATTTTTGGTTATTTCAGTAATTAGGGTGTGCTGACTTTTGAAATTATTTTTGTTATTTTTATATAGTTTTATTTAAAATTTTTAACATTTATATTACAAGTTCTATACACATCAAACAATATTCAAGGGCATGTATGTGTCCATATCATCTTGCTTCTGCATGTATATTTGGGAGGTAGGGGGAAGAAGGAAACCTTTGAGTTCAGTTTGCAAAATTCCAGTTTTAAAAAAATCAGTAAAATGCATACTTGAAATATTTTGTATTTCTGGAATTCAGGCATAAACAAAGAAAAATATATGGATGGCTGTGTAGAATAGTTTTGCACATCCTGTAATTATCAGTATGTTGCGCAGGATTGACAGAAGGGAAGAGGGATCTCCTGGGCAGGACAAGCATATAGAAACCCAGCAGTATCCCGTTATGTTCAGAACCAGCACAAGATGGAGTTGTATGTGTTATAAATCTGCAAGTTACAAAGGAAAACAACTGCATGATGCCAAAATAGACTCACTTCTGGACACAGCCATGGTCTTCTATGTTTGGGAACAGTGATAGCAGAATGTCTGGTAACTGCAAATGGGATTTTACTCATGTGTCTTCTACATATTTTACATATTTTGGCGGATAAAATCTTATGCATGAGCAGAACATATAATGTATGGAGAGATGTTGTCCTTTATACCCAAAATCTGCTTAAACTGAGATCCCGTTAAATCAAGGATTTACTGTATGTTTGTTGAGAATTAGGTTCTACTGTTCTGTCCCAGCCCTTCCCAAGTGATTAGATCACATGAGCAGGAGAGGAGGGCTCTCCTTGGCTCTTCTTCCCATCTTGTCGCCCAGTTCTTCAACCTTCTAAACTCTGGGTGATAATTGCCGCTCCAGTGGGGAACCTTCTTACCTTATTTAGGTGCATCGGAGGATATGGAACCTTTATTGTCAGTTCTGTAAATTGTGTGGGTAGAGACCCTTTGTGAGTAGAGGGGGCTCCTCAGTTAGGTTGGGGTGAAGCCAAAGGGCTCATCCCCTCACATAGCCAAAGGGGCATATTGCACAAAGCAGTTCACTCAGTAGAGATCTAAAATTATGCTTCTCTTTCCAAGTCAAGGGAAAACAAACTTTTCCTTTGCCTTCCATTTATAATTGCTTAATTTGCAATAATTGATTTGCCTTCATTTAGCTCAAGATCAAGTAACTCATCTTAATATGTGTAATTTGCCTAATTTGTTTAATGTGTCTAATTCATCTTTGCTAAAATGAACATGCAGCTGACAGAAACCTACTTAGCCATATCCAGGATCACTGCAATTATGGTGAGGAGCTCACGATATGCGATTAACCAATAACTGAGGGACAAGAGGAAGCTTGCTTGCTTGCTTGCTTGCTTGCTTGCTTGCTTTCTCTCTGTCTCTCTTTCTTTCTTTCTTTCTCTCTTTCTCTCTTTCTTTCTTTCTTTCTTTCTTTCTTTCTTTCTTTCTTTCTTTCTTTCTTTCTTTCTCTCTCTCTCTCTCTCTCTCTCTTTCTTTCTTTCGTCTTCCCTCCCTCCCTCTCTTTCTCCTTCCTTCCTCCCTCCCTCCCTCTCTTTCTCCTTCCTTCCTTCCTCCCTCCCTCCCTCCCCTCCCCTCCCCTTTCCCTGACACGATGCTTCATTCACTGCCAAGTCAAGCAAGCTGCCCAGCAAATACTGAGAAAAAAATGAATGATGATACAAGAACTTAGTCCACCCTTCTGCAACCGAGTGCTCTTGAGATGTATCTTTGCTGTCTTAGAATCAGGGAAATGGGTAGTGCAGCACATGTACAGACTGGGGAAGACTGATTGGTCTCTGCAGGTATCCTAGGGATAAGCCTTCTCAGTAACAGCTCCCATTTTTGGAACATAGCCCCCCCACCCAAGGTTAAATTAGCTCCCTTCCTGTTAACACTTCAGGAAGCTCTTAAGACCCTGCCATGGAACTGCAATGAAGAGGGAGCCTATATGCTATATTATAAGTTTAATGTTAGCACCAAGTTTATTATAATTGCAATTGCTTTTTATTGTTGTTTCCATTATATTTTTGTTATATATTGTCTTTAGTCCTCTTATAGACGAGGCTTTTGTAGGCCATTCAGAGTCTTTATGGATTACTGGCATATGAACCCCAGTAAGTAAGAAAATAAATACATTTCAGACTGGATAATCCACCTACTAAAGAGTTGTTTCAAGACTGCTGTTGTATTAGGGTAGCATACAGCAAATTTCCTCTGTTAATGGAATAGCCTCTGTCAGCAGAATAGGAAGAAGGGCGATTTTTCTCTCTTCCATAAACCCATGATCCACTCTCAGATATTCTCTGGGGGAAGGAGAGGGAAGCTGCAGAAACAGATATTTGGGGCACTTAGAGACTTGCAGAGTGGAAAAGAGATGGGAAAATCCCATTTCACAAGTGGAAGCCCTTTCTCGCCACATTAGATTTCACACTCCTACTTTAGCCCTATTTAGACAATACCTTCACGTATGGTTCTTCATTTGTGAGGAGAATAAATAGCTCTTGTCTTCTCTTAAGTTACACTAGTGATGTCATGGAACAGCCTAGCTCCATGGGTACAGCGCAAGTATCTGCCCACGTGAGCTTTTGTGTGCATCTGGAGGCTTCCACACAAGCTGGAACCCTGGGACGAACAGAGTTCTCATCTAAGACATCAAGCACTTGACAGTAGAGGGGGGATAATTTTTTTCAATTCACCATTGAATTGAATTCATCTGATTTCACATTTTCAAACCACTATCCTTCAGAAGCCACAGTTTTCTGAACATTGCAATGAAGTTCTCCAATAAAGGAGAGGATGTGTATTAGGAAAACGTGTATTTTGGAATCATATATTTTCATGAAAATAATGTATTAAAATGAATTATATTAGATACAAATGTTTGTAAAACTGTGCACATTAGCCAAAGTGGTAAACAAATATGCAATGCATATTTTGAAACAGTATGCAACTCCATACATTCAAATACTAGTGCAAATATATGAATGTGTATATGTGTGTGTGTGCACCTGTGTATCTATATCTATATCTATATCTATATCTATATCTATATCTATATCTATATCTATATCTATATCTATATCTATATCTATATCTCTCCTCTCACTCAACAAGCCAAACTTGACATAGTCGCAGAAAGGAGAACTGTGGGACTCTGAAACCGACATATTCACCCATCCCTATTTGACTGGACTGTACAGTAGCAAAGAGAGGATGTACAAGGACAGCAAGTTGGTTTGATTTTCCTGCCTCTTTCCCATCTTGAGGAGGACATCAAGCAAAGAGACCTGTTTGAAGGAATGTCGATGTCCTTTCCCTGTACTATAGAGGTAACCAAGGGAGTTTTTTTACAGGTTCCATCTAGCAAGAGAGCTCAGCTGCTTCTCTCAGAGTCAAAAGTAATAACTGTCATTTCTGCTTTCAGTCACCTGAAGGGCAGACAACAGTAACACACTGTATATGGGATAGGCCTTGAATATGTTCTGAGGCTGTAGCAAATTCAGAGCCCACTGTTGATGAGAAGAGGTTGCTTGGTGTACCTCTAATCATTGCTCCAGGCCTTCACTGTATATTGCCTAGAAAGAACAATTAATAATGATAGACTTGAATGATAAAAGCTCCAGCAGCTTGGATTCCAAATGCATCATGCCACTTATACATTCTATTTTGTTTAGCTATACAACTAAGAGGCTTTAAATGTATATCTAAACCTGGGGATGGGGGACCTTGTCCTTTCTGTGTTGCTGAACTACAACTGTCAGCAGTCCCTGCCAGAATGGCCAAAGTTGAGGGACGGTGGGATTTATAGTTCAGCAACTCTGGAAGGTCATAGACATCTCTTCCTGAACTAAAGCATAAAAATGAGAATGTGAGAACGATGCATATGCAAACATGGTACATTCTTCAGGCAGCTGTGATTCCCTTGTGTGGACATTTTGGGAGTCAAACTTTTGTTAGATGGACCCCGCATCTATGTGATGCCTTCTTAATTATCCCACCAGTACGGCACTTTTGTTGAATTGGTATGCTAAAGGATGCCAGTGGACAAACAGTAACGGATTCAAAGAAGATTAAACAAAGATGGAAGGAGTGTACTGAAATTCTGTACAGTAGAGATGTCAAGATATTTCCTATTTACAAGAACCGCTACTACTAGAAGATGAAGTTATATTCATCGATGGTCATTAACGGGTTGGAAGGCTATAGCAATTGATGAACCTGATGAAATATCTACAGCAGTATGCCAGCAACAAAAGAAGAATCAATAGAAGTTTTAACCAAACTGTGCCAGGAAATCTGGAAAATAACAGTGACTTAACAGAGGGTACAAAGTATTGTAAAATAGCCTTAATTTCACATGCTAGCAAAATAATGCTTAGGATCATCCAATACAGATTAGAGCCCAACATGGAAAGGGAGATGCCAGATATTCAAGCTGGTTTTAGAAAAGGCCAAGGAATAAGAGAGATTCTTGTTGCTGAATAATTGATAAAGCCAAAAAATAACACGTGTGCTTCCTTGATTATGGAAAGGCTTCAGCTGTGTTGCTCATGTCAGGTTGTAGAATGTCCTTAGGAAAATGGGAATCCCAGAACAACTTATTGTCCTTAAGATAAACCTATACCCAGAACAGGAAATCACTGTCCAGACAGAACGTGGTGAAACAGAATGGCTCCAGGCTGACAAAGGAATGAAACAAGGTTGTATACTCTCTCCTTATTTATTCAAACTATATGCTGAATTGAGGGAGGCTGGATTGGAAGAAGATGAGCGAGGTTTTAAATTTGGAGGAAGAAACATTAATAACCTGCATTATGTTGATGACACTACTCTGATAGCTGAACATGCTGGAACCTCTAGTAATGAAAGCCAAGGAGCACAGTGAAAAAAATGGGACTAAGATTAAATACAGTAATATCTCAGTTCACGAACGCTTTTGTTCACGAACAATTCGGTTCACAAACAGCACCGTTTGCAAATTTTTGCTTCCGTTCGCGAACTCCGCATCAGGTGACGAACATAACCCACGGCCATTTTCCCTGCTGTGACACGTGGTCGTGGCTTCCTGTAGGGAGGGGGATTCTCCCTCCAAACAATAACCACCTCCCCACCCGCCTTCCTGTTCTCCATGCCAGAAGTCGCCTCAAGCAAGATTAGTGTTCTCTCTCTTCATACTGAACTGTACTGTACTTTGTTTCATATTTTTGTGGTTTAAAAAAAAAATACATATGATTCAGAATGGATTAACCGTATTTACATTGAACCTTATGGGAAAATTTGATTCGGTTGGCGACCAAAATCGGTTGGCGACCACATTCGTAGGAGTCAGAACAGATTAACCGTATTTACATTGAACCTTATGGGAAAATTTGATTCGGTTCACGACCAATTGGGTTCGCGACCAGAGTCGTGGAATGAATTAAATTCGTGAACTGAGGTACCACTGTATAAAGAACAAAATGATGACAACAAGTACAGCAATCAGCCTTACAATTGACAATGTAGCTTGGGGACAGATCATCCTGGAGAAGGTACATCTGTATGGTCACTAAAAGTCAACTCCAACTTGATGGCACAGCACTATTGTACAGCAACAAATCTGGTATGTGCTAGATCAGCTGGACTAGAACACTCATTGCTATCCAAACAGAATGTTTAATAGGGGGAATGATGGGGGGTTAGATTTGTTCGATTTTTATAAGTGGCTTTAACTTTTGAACATGCAGACAGAGCTCATTCTGTTATGAAACAAGATGAAGTGTCCTCCTTCAGGTTGTACTTTTGAGGGGGGAATTGAGGAAGACAGGAAAGATGTCTGATCCCTGGCCCTACTGTGGACAGGCAATGATGCTATTTGGATCCTGCTTCAAGTAGCAAAAGACCCAGGACTATTACTTGAAGTCAAGCCTATGAAAATCGGATTTTAGTAGAAGTAGGTTGAAGCTAGAAAGTAAGTACAAGGTTAGCAGGCCTCTACCTGTTCCATTAATGCAAACCCATTACAGGTTCTTTAATCAGTTCAAGATATGCTGTTAGCCTATAGAAGTACTGTAAGGGAAGAGGCTGCTCCCTCAGACCAGACCTCCAAATACCTTCCCTCTTTCCTTTCCAAACTGGTAATCTTTTGTCATCCTCTCTTCTTCCTTAACCTGGGCACCTCCAAATGTGTGGACTTCAACTCTCATTATATTTGAAATGTTTATGAAATTCCAGCTTCATCTGATGCTTCCTTAATCAATCTGAACATTATATTTATTTATTTAGAAAATTTGTATGGCCACCCATCTCTGATGCTCAAACAAAAGACATCAAATTAAAATAGTCATCATACAATAACACAGGCAATTGCACTCATTTGCACACATCACAACTAGGTGTGGTGTGTGTATATTACAATGCATATATTGGAGCAGAAAGTACTCAGAGAAAATTGTAGTATGAAACTTGGCTTTATTACATCTAATAAATATATCATGTTTCCAGTTGTTATTCTGATGGTCATTGTATTTTCTGAGTGGAACAAATTATATATGTACATAAAATCCTCTGTAGAGATGCACTCCATGTACCAATTCTAGGATTTGCATTAAATGGTACATCGTCTCCCTTGCACTGAAATGTAGTCTGGTTACTGAAGAACAACAACAGGAGTTCATGTTTATGCATGTAGTGGCAGTTTCCCTTGAAAGCTAGAACATATAAATAAGCCTATACAGATACTCCTTCTCTCCCTTGCATACCTCAGGCCATCAGAATTCCAGAGAGACTCTGCTCTGATATCATGGAGGAAATCCTTATTACCTTTTCTAATGTATGAATATTCGGCATCGCCGTTTTCTGCTTTCCTTTTTGTTTGCCATTTTTCTTCTTTGTGTTTGACAATATGGGAGTTCCTGGTGTGCTCAGTCTACTTTGAAGAAGATATGAAGTCCACATGGGGCTACTAGCATTTTTTCCAGAGACTAGCTTTAGCAGCTCTTTAAATTCTTTCAATAAAACTTCTATTCCTGTTCCAGTATGTGCTGGTAATGTTTAGAGAATGGTATCCTGCCAGGGGACTTAAGCAAATAGAAAACAGGACACTAAAAGCACATCATATTGCTTCTGTTTCCCTCCAGATCTCCATATTTGTAATCATGTATGTTCATGGGGTGGAGTGCAAGTGTATTAGGATCTGTATGGTCTGTAGCAGCCTTCCTAATCCCATTGCTCTCCAGTTGTGTTAGACTTCAATTCCCCAAATTTCAAGACTCATGGGAATCATGAAAGTTAAAGACTAGCACATCTGAAAGTTGCCAAGCTGAGAAAGACTGGCCCATGGCTTTGTTGTCATTGTAGTCTTTCTTCTAGGTTCTTCTTCTCATTTTCGATTCAGAAACAACTCTATACATTGGAGCATTCTGGAACGAGTTGTGAAGATGTGAACCACATTTTAATATGGATTTATCCCACTATCAAGCAACCACTTTAACTACTCCTTGATTATCTAAAAATTGATCAGGGGTGTAATCTTCAGGCCAAGGTTGCCATTTCCAGCACAAATGTTTACTGTATGTGTTCTTGAGGCTTGTCCCAAAAAAGTAGCTTAGTGCCCAGATGGACAGAACAGCAATATCTCTCAATTTTTTACAGATGACAATCCTCTGTCTCAGTGTTTTTCAAACTGTCTGCAATTTGGGATCATTAAATAAATATTTGGAAAATGCGAGGACCACCCAATTAAACAGACACCCCTTCCCTCTGTTTTCATCCTTAAGTCCATGAGGGTTCACATTTTATTTGGCAAATAAGGTGATGATTACATTTATCTATTCCTTCCCATCCTCTCCATTTGTAAAGGCATTTTAAACTAAAGGCTGTACCAAAATCTAAATCCAAAATTAATTATTTGTTTACTACTTGTATTCTTTTGTGTACCACCTGCCATAATACCAAGTCATAGCACAAACTTGCTGGTCTGGTCAAAAATGTTTTTCAGCAGAAATCTCTAAATGCTAAGGGACTAGAGCTGAGGCTACTTCCAGCTCAATGAACTTCCTTTTTTAATTTGTTGTCCCACTTTTCTTTTTGGGCTGCTTGTTCATATTCTAAATTAGTTCAGCACAGGCAGGCCCACAATCAGCAGCTGTACTAGAGACCTGTTCGTTGTTGTCTGTTGCTTGAACGTTAGTACTCACTTTATTCATTACATTGTCACTCGTACTCTTCAATGAATGAGTTTTCATCCGCCAGTCAGTCTTGTGAATGAAATGATGGTCAACCCTTGCAGGGAGGTAGGCCTGAGGCAGTGGCTCATGGACTATATAGTAGCTCCTCAATGTGGAGGGACTGCAGAGAGCCTCCTGATGGAGTCCCGTGGACCACTTTTGCTCTGTGTGAAGGTGTGAAGAGCTGGGGCCTTGAAGGTACTTATGAAAGCTTAGCACCTCCGCAAACACACCAAGTGCCAAAGGACAAATTATGATTAATAGCCGCATACAGCTAAATCTGAAGATGCAAAAGAAGATACATACAGGGGGCCTGATTGCAAATGAGACCTCTGAGTGCTTGTTAGAAGACCTTAAACCTTTCATTCCAGCTGTTTTGAAATCTCCCTACCTCTGCCCCAGAGACTAAAAGCACTGCCCATCTCACTACAGTGGGCTTCAACAAATGCCTTGTGTCATTTTGTCTATCTGGGCCAACACTTGTAAAAGCTGGAAAAAAACATTGCAAGTGCTATTTGAGATAGGCAAGTGAAGCAATGCACTTACATTAAAGTCACAATTTAATAACCAATGAGGCAGATGTCATGTCCATTAAATCCAAATGTCTGTTAAATCTGAAGGTATGTAATTGCACAATTTATGTAATTTGCATAAGTATATAAATGATTACATAAGATATAAATGATGCTATTTGGAATAAAACCTCAATTTAATGATCACCTGTTAAGTGAGATGAAGTCCAAATGAAAAATATATCCATTGTGTCTGAAGTATCCCAAATTGTGGTCCATTAAACCAATATTTCACTTTGGTTTGGTTTGCTCCTAGAGACAATGGACCATCTTGCTTCACAAAGATGTTGCCTGAGCCTTTGTCAAAGAACCACACTGAAGATCTATACAGCCTTAATATTTATGCTTAAGTTAAGGTGAATGGACTAACTTCATATGTCACAGTTCCTGTAACAATTCAAAGGCTGTCTCACTCACCAACTCAATCCTTAGTCAAACTTAATCCTTGAGTTTACCTTTGCCAGAAGGATAGATAGCCTGAGTATAGGAAGGTTGTAACCTCATTATTGTGCTCATACAATTTCCTAATGAATTATCATCATAATAGATTTAACAGAATTGCACTCGGTGACTGTAGTTTGGCCTTTTAGTACTTCTCCCATGAGATTTCTCTATCTTATTTTAACACTGTTTAATCAGTATGATCTGATGTATAATCACAATGCGTATGATACCCAGCCCTATTTCTCTATGACATCTGAAGCTGTGCATGATCTAGACTGAGGCTTGAGAGCAATAATGGAATGGATAGATCTCAGTAAGCTGAACTCTGATAAAATGGCCTGTCTTCTGGTTCTGGAAATGAAAGGCATTGCCTAATCAGGGGTTGTGCTCTCCTTGAAAGTACAGGTGTGTGATCTAGGATATTCCTGGATCCCTCATTGCCAGTATAGGCCCAGAAGAACTTCAGCTAATTTATCCGCTGCCTCCATTCAGTCTTTGCCTTGGTAAACTGTAAGGCCTTCTTTGTGGGCTGGCCTTGGGATAGAAAGCTACACCTCTTGCAGAATGGATGATGCACTGATTGTGTTGCACAAGTTGCATCTGGGCAGATTCAAAGTAGTAGCAAGTAGTAGCAAGCCATACAATGCCACCCAAATAATTTCTTTGTTTATAACAGCTCTCAGATGGTATGAACTTTGAGAGAATTCATGTTGTCTGAACCTTGGTTCATTTGATGAGAAGGTTCTCTCTATAGGAGTAAATATTCTGTGGAATTCCCTTTACACCAAGCCCCAAAGTTAGTCTCTAAAGACAAACCTTTTTATATTACGTTTCAGAAGGAATTTTCATGAAATTCCTGTCTTTTAAAAATATTTAAAATATATTAATATATTTTATAATATTTTTTTTAAAAAAATCTTTGCAAATTGCTTCAGGAGTTATATAAATGCAAAGTAACATATTGATGTTCTAAAGAAAGAAAGAAATATAATAAAACTCCTTCCTTCTGGGGGGGAGGTGTAGATTTTGCTGCAGCTCAACTGCCATGGACATTATAATCTTTAAAAAGCAGAGGAAGGATCAAGCCGAGGAAAAGAAACAAAGGTCTCTTCTTTCACCTCTGTTGTGTTTGGTTTACTTCCATAGCTTTGCATGGGTGGGGAATTGCTTTCCACGGATCCTTAGTGGCACTCCCCCATAAGGTATCAGGAATGCATTTAGTGTGTCTGATGCGATTACGTTAGACTGTGGCAGGTGCTCCCGCCATCTTCAGCCAAGTTCCTCACTGAGGTAGCCTGTAAAGCTAGCCTTTCTGCTTGTTCAGCAGCACAGTGCCTCCCCTCCCCACAGCAAGTTTGATTTCCCAGCCTCAAAATGGGCGGCATATTTTCAAGAGTGACCTAATGACTTGGAGCTCTGAGATTTGACTCAACCAGATCTGACCACACCAGCAAGACTTACAATTAGATTGCAGTCTCCTGAGTGCATTAAGATCTACAACCTCCTACAGCTCCATTAGTCTGCAGAACCACTAGAGTAGCTCTGATTGAAATTACCATTTTGATGCTCTGGCCTTCAGATCTATTAATAAAAATAGAAAACTACCTATCTGGTTGTCCTCTTTTCCTGCCGCAGTCAATGATACACTGTGTTGCCAACAGCTAAGAAATACAATGTGGAGAATTGCAGGCCTTCCACAGCAATATACCAGGTGCAATAAAATAAAAATTCCAGGTTGTAGGAGAATGGAACCCGATTTTCCAGGCACAAAAGAGCAGCAGGCAGTTGGTTCCCTGGTGTTTAGCAGCATTTTTTAATCAAGGAAAGCATGTCCCACAGCAGAATGTGGAGGAAATTTATTTTTCCTGTGAAATGTAATTTAGTTATAATTAGTTATTATAGCCTTGGTATCATAATACCTTTATGAGGATCAAAAAGAAAAAAACCCCATGGAATAATGAGCAGGCTCTTACATTCACCAGAAGTCTTCTTCAAGACAGACATAAAACAAAGAGGAGGATATAAATGCTTAAAATATATTAATTGAATAAACCAAAGGGAAAGATATTATTAGGTATGATATAAAAGCCCAAATGTACAATCTATTTTAATAATTTAAAAATTAATATTAAGAAAGAATGGAGTTAAGATATATGTAAAGATGAAAGACCGTAAAAGGGAAAAATGTGGTGCTCATCTCTGTCTCTCTCTGAAAACATAAAGCCGTTGACAATGTTCCTTAGTTGTTACAGCTGAATTCAAGGGCCAAACCAATTTTCCCTCCTCCCTCCCTTGCATACAATTCCATCCTTGATTCTCCCCAGCCTTACACTTTGGATCACATATGTAACTTCCACATTGCTTCTCTGACTAAGCCTATCACTCTGATCCATTTGGATGATAAAACTACTCTAGAGTGATTCTTATCACCCTGCAAAGTATCAGGGAAGATTTCACCACCCATTATGGGCAGATGTGCAAAGAAATAAATATTATATGAACAGGACAGAAAGGCCTGAAAATCAAGAAAGTACTTTCTTATTTATGCTAGGCAAGTCTGGCCTTCTAAACTGATAGAATGTGAGAATGTGAGGAATCACCTCCAGACTGCTGTGAATGCTACAGAGGAATCGTTGGGTATAAACATCACATGTCAATACAACAATGGAAATACAGGGAAAAGGGAATTATGATCCTTTATAGATATCCTTGTACAGTAATCTGGTAATAGTTCTACTATGAAGATACTGGTGGTTTTACTATCTATTCCTTCGTTTAAACTGATGATGGTGCTGTAGCTTGAGCGAATAAAGTTGCACATTACAACTTTCTCCCAATCTGGTGTCCTCAAAATAACTCAGATGATAATGGCTATACTGTACTGCCTGAGGATGATGGGAGTTGGAGTCTGAGGTACTAGATTGGGAAAAGCCACATTCAGGAACTCAGGGTTCTGGTTATATGAATGGCACCCTGAGAAAGAAGTGAAGATGAAAATAAGGCATTGCTGAGATCTGTGGAAACAACCCTGCAGAAAGATAGGAAAGAACTGGAAGTTTAAGGGAAAAGAAAGAAGTACAGTGGTACCTCAGGTTACGAACGCTTCTGTTCACGACCAATTCGGGTCACGAACAGCACCATCCACAAAATTTTGCTTCCGTTCGCGAACTCCGCATCGGGTGACAAACAGGATCCGCGGCCATTTTCCCTCCCATGACACATGGTCGGGGCTTCCTGTAGGGAGGAGGACTCTCCCTCCAAGCAGTAACCACCTCCCCACCCGCCTTCCTGTCCTCCACGCCAGAAGTCGCCTCGAGCAAGGTTAGTGTTCTCTCTCTTCATACTGTACTTTGTGTCATATTTTTGTGGTTTAAAAAAAAAAATACATATGGTTCAGAATGGATTAACCGTATTTACATTGAACCTTATGGGAAAATTTGATTCGCGGTCGCGACCGGAGTTGCGGAACAAATTAAGTTCGTGAACCAAGGTACCACTGTACAAGTAGTGTCACTTCTTGGTAGTTTCAGTTTCGTGGCTGTGGAATTATTATTCTAGTCTTCAGATGGGCCGCTGCATTAGTATTAGATGCTTCTGACAGTCATGTCTGTTAAATTTTGCAAACAAATCGAAAAAGAGAGAATTTGGACAAGGAAAATATGAAATGAACTCAGGAATTCATCTTTCATTCATTTGAAAAAGGTACAACAGAGAGTAAACCCCAAAGAATTTCATGAAGTAAAATGAAATTTTGGGTACACTAGCATAGGACTGCACAATTGCCATCTTAACGTTCACCGCAAACCTCCTGCAGTTTTCTGTATTGCACGATTTCCATCACATCTAAGATGCTAACCATCAAACACATTGATAGAAGTTTAAGTACATGTTGCCTTGCTCGGGAGACATTGTCTGGCCACATATCTGTACCCAGGTATAACACTAGCACAGACTGGATCAGTTCTGAAGGGCAGACCTGTGCTTAAAATGTTGACACCCAATATTGGGAGCAGCTTGATTTAAGAAACCCCTTGCATACAACTAGGAAGCAGCAGATGCGATTAAAGCTTGGAACTGCGCTTCCAAAACGGATACGGCAAGCTTGCATATTACAGTATATTCAGGTGTAGGTGTTCATTTCTTGTAATAAAGAAGTGACTAAACTACTTTGGGATTTATAAGTTAACACCCAAAAGGAAACCGATTCAGCAGGCAGGCATATTATTTTTTGCTGTACCTTTCTACTGAGAGCAGAGAACAAAGATCTCTTTCAGCACCAGTGTGACATAATGGATACAGATTTGGACTAAGGGGAGCTGGGTTGAAATCCCCAGCTGAGTGAGCAAAGACCATTGACTAACTTTCAGACTAAGCTATTGTTCTAATAGAATGAGATAAACTGTACATACTGTCCTGAGTTCTTTGGAGAAAAGGAAGGAAGGTACCACAATTTTGATACTTGAATGCCTGCATTTAGTAAGGCAAAGTGCACTTCCACTGAATACAGGATTACAACTGCAGTTACAATTTAGCTTTCACTCTTACCGTAACCTGCTGAAAAAAACACAGAACTACATTGTATGACATGTTCTTTAGTTCATTTATTGCTTTGATTTAATGCTACTTTTCCTCTAGGAGTCTAAGGCAGCATACATAATATTCTCTACTCCAATTTTATTCCCATAGATACATAGTGAAGTAGCTTGACTGAGGGAAAGCGACTACCTCAGAATCACCCAGTGAGATTCCATGGCTGAGGGTGAATGAGCCCTTGGTCTCCCTGGACTTAAGACTAACCTTTCCACTCCGTGCTAACTATAGTGCAGAGGCTCTACCTGCTAAATGACCAGGACCAGGAAGTCTCCAGAACCGTAGCCAAATATTGTAATAGCAGTATGTTGATCAGAGGTTTTGAACCTGATTGTTTTTCTAGGTGTATCTTGTGCAGGCATGAATAAGTTTGTTTGTTTGTTTTTTTAATTGGATGAAGTGTAATGAATTTTTTAACTTCTGTAGGTTTGGTCTATGATGGTATTTTAATAACCTAAACTAAGCCCCAGCTTGGATAAATCTTCTTCTAAAGATGATCAGAAGAAGGTTGAGTATAAAACCTTATGGCAAGACCAGTCCTGAGCAGCTGGGGCTTAGTTTCCAGTTCTTGGCAGAATCACCTTCCATGGCCTTTAACCCTGCAACTCTAGACTCAGATCTGAAAGACAGGAACGGTCAGCCTGCTGGGAAGGCCACCTTGGAAAGAGTGTTCTACTTGAAAGTAGGCTGTTGGTCTTGAGTAGACTATTGCTCCAAAGCAGGCCAACCACTTTAATCCAATCTAAACAGCATGGACCAAGTGTGCTTGGGTAAAGACCAGACACTTCTGGAATAAAAGCCTTTAACTTATTCAAGGGGTTTATTCAAATTCTGAAACAACATCCAAGATAGCCTGACCTAGAAAGCATCTCTTGCTGCAACTGCCCAGATAGATTGACTTCTGCCATACTATACTGGTTGCCTGACTCTCTGATCTTTGTTACAGATACTGGAACCATTTCTCTTGAACCTTCAACTAGACCTTGACCACACTTTTGCCTACTGACTCTGTTGGAAGTATCAGTTTCTGGCCAGAGTGGCCTATGTTTCTTCCATTGCTGTCTGAAACTAGGATTCTGGATCAATATTGTGCCTGGGGCTTTTCCACATTGCACTGCAGTGACAATAAGGGAAACAAATGGAACATTGATAACAGCAGTATCTGTGCCATATATCTGTGTGGATATGGAGCTCAAAATATTCAAAAGTTGTGTAAATGTGAAGTGCTGGATGGAAGAGTTCTTTATGAGCCTTATTTTAACTGAAGCTACACAGATCATGAAAGACTAAAGAGCATAATATTCACCTCCACCCAAATGTTTGTGTGGGAAAAATAAAGTGGCAAGGAGAGATCCCTGGAAGGCTCTAAGGAATCAAGGTCTTAAGGAATCGACAAAATTGAACTACTGACAACTGACTGGTGCACCTTTAGCATCATGAAGTACATTGTGGACCACCTTTTATAATATTTTTACTTTAACCTCCTTTTTCTTCTTTCAGAATCATGTTGTTTTTCAGTCACTTCTGACTCTTCATGACTCAGCGGACACAGTTTCATAAGAAGAGCCTGTCAGTAACTTCTCTGAGTTCTTGTAAGCTCCTGCTTGTGTCACCAGTGATAGTGCCAAGCCACCTTGCTTCCCATCGCCCTCTTATTAGCATTGTTAATGACATTATTTAGATAAAGCTATGATCCAAAGAAATATACTGAATCTCATGTCAGGAAAAAGTAACTCAAGCTAATGATACAATTTGGGGGAGGGTTGTTTTAAATTGTGCCAAAACATACTCAGCCTTCAGAAGCACACAAAATAATTACTATATTCAGTGAACTGAAAGAGGTGCATTAAGAAGTTAATGGTGGTTTACTAAGGACTACAGGATATGCAGCAAATAAAGTTCATTTGTAAGGACTTTAAAACAAATAGTCCTCAACAGCTGAACAAGTGCTGTGAAATGCATTATAACCAGACTGCAAGTCTATGAGGAGGGCATTCCTTGACCAGCATGTCACAGAAATGAAAACGTCCATAAGCAATTTTCCTTAGCTGTTGTAAACCAACACATTTTCAAAGGATCCAGCTTTTGATATCTATGCAGTATAACACATAGAAGCCAGAAGTACAAATCTCCAGAAGTCCAGTTACAGAGTGCCCGAAGAAAACCTGACCCCAGAATTTGAGTCTCAAGATCATGGTATGCAAACGTCTTGTTCCTGAAGGCCAGAAAGAGAAAATGTCTTGAACTTTTTATGCTGCTGCTACGCAAGGCGTGGCTACCTCCTCTGCTTCTCTTAATGGTCCCTAATGCTCAGCATTTTCAGGCAGCATTGTCCCATCCCTGATTTCAATTCAGCATCACCTGGAGGAACAATACTAGCAAGAAAGTGGTAACTTCTCTCTCTGGTACCTCTTCACCATCTCCTCCTCTTTAGTGATTTATTTTTTTGTAGAAAAATGTAGTGGAATGTCTACCTTTATTGGAGGCATATGTAACATAATAATCGATTGTAGAGTTTATGTTTGAGATAATTCGATTATATCTGTGGCTGGAGGGCCACAGTTATGGTGATTGTTGCAGCATGGGCTGTACCGTGCGGTCTGTGAGAGAAGGGATATAAGCCAATCACCTAAGCTCATGGCTTCCTTCCTCAGTGTTCCCAAGAGAAACATCTCCATTTTTCCAGGCTGCCTCTAAGGTTTAATGCTGATGTCTTCTATGGGCTTATCCAGACAATTCTGTACATAAGAAGTATGGGATGGCAGCTAAATGTCGGTTTTATCATTAAGATATTAAATTTTTGTTAAATCTCATCTATTGCTTTATGAATGAATGAATGACAAATACCTGTATGTGAGAGAGAGAAAGAGCAGTTATTGTAATAATATTTGTAGGAGAGAAATTATTTTGAAACCCATTTTCAAAAGATTTTAGCAAGTAGGCTAAGAAACTAATACATTTAGACCGCTTCACTACTTAACCCAAATTTGATCAATACAGGAATTTCTTGGAGAAAAGATTTCCTAGTCTTTGAATGGAATAGCTGCCAACCTTGATGATGTTTTCACAACATCATTTTTTTGAGGAGGGGAGGGGAAGGTGGGAATTTGACACATTCCAGCTTGGCTTCTTTTTCCTTCTGTCTCTTAAGCTGTACATGAAATGAGAAGATAGTTGTTTTCTGTCTTTACCAGGTTTTCATGAGATCTAGACGCAAATTATGGGACAATTGGAGGAATATCTCAGTAGAGATAAAATTATTGGTCAATAACCTTGAACTGACTATTAAAATTCCTCACAACAGACAAGCACAGCCTGGACTCCAGGGTTCGATATGGCCTGAGAAGACTTGACTATGACCCTTAAAAACCATTTTTTGTTTGTTTATTTTAATCAAATTGGATTTAATATGGCAGTAGGGAACCCTGGAGTATCACATTCACTGTATATAATGTTTCTTACATTTATATGTTCATTGAACAAATCAATCCAGAGTTCTCACTTGAGGCCCAAATGACCAGGCACAAATTATATATGAAGACCTAGCTATAAGGAGAAGTCTATAATGCTGGAAAAAATGGAAGGAAAGAGAAGTGGGCAACCAACAACAAAGTGGATGGACTCAATTACAGTGGCAATGCATACACTGTTGGAAGACCTGAAGGACCAGGTTGGGGACAGTACATGGAGAAAATCTATGTGGTTGTTAAGACTTGATGGCACATAATCAATCAATCAATCAATCACTCAATCAATCAATCAATCAATCACATTTAGACTAAACATGAAATACTATTTTTCAGAATACAGCTGGTATTCTAGAGGTCCCAAGTCTGAGAACAACTTCCAGCCTGCAAAAAGTTTCACACCCCAACTTTTACTCTAAATAACAAAAGGGATCAGATCAAAACTCCAGTATTCTAGCATTTTGTTTCCCACAGTTACAAGCCAAGGTCATTGGGAAAGCGCACAAGTAGCATTTAAATGCAATAAACTTCTATTGGTCTTTGTTCCTAACATGTAGCCTTTGAAAATATGTAATTACTGCATGTATGAAAAAGCTTTATATGAGAAAAACATTTAATACATTTAATTTAATGAACATTTAATACATTTAAAAACATTTAATAAGAACCAGTTTGGTCTAGTGTTTAAGGCACCAGGCTAGAAACCAGGAGGCTGTGAGTTATAGTCCCACCTTAGGCACAAAGCCAGCTGGGTGATTTTGGGCCAGTCAGTCTCTCTCAGCCCAACTCACCTCACAGGGTGATTGTTTTGGGGAAAATAGGAGGAGGAAGGAGTATTAGGTATGTTCGTCGCCTTGAGTTACTTATAAAAATAATAAAGGTGGGATAAAAAAAAATCTAAAAAAAAAAAGATTAAGCCTTTGGATTAGGCAGAAGAAAAATTCTTAGAAATCCAAGTAAGGGAAACTTACTAGATTTAGAAAATAAGACCAACACAAGGAAAAGAAAACATCTTAAACCTTCTTTTTCTAGTTGGGTTTTCCCATCAGAGACCACTGATTATTATTTTTTTAAAACTCAGTAATATATACTGTTACAGATGGTAGCTTTTCACCAAATGCCTGGTACAACACAAGATCCATTTATAGGAAATATCAGGAATTGAATCTGGGAGCTTCCATGTACAAGTATGTAGTCTGCCACTCTGCTCTGTACTTTCATTGTTACCCTGCTTGGCCATTCCAAGAATACAGCAGCCTATCGCACAAGTCATGAATTGGACAATAGAGTCCCATTCCAGAGGAAAGTTCCGTGATGTATTGCAACAAATCTGTTCTCAGTTCATGCCAATTTTCCATGTGCCTGTTCATAAAAATCCTTCAGTTCTGATTCACGCCCAGCTAGGATTTTTTAAAATACACAAAGTATCTTAATCACATATTTTTAAAACGTATTATCTCACAAACCCCATTTTGGTGGGTTTTCTCTAAGTATGCATTTTAGACATTATATGTTATGCCAAAATAGCCTCTGGGAGGCTTCCATGTACTTTCATTGTTATCCTGCTTGGCCATTCCGAGAATACAGTAGCCTGTATAGTACATGTCTTGTGGTACTTTTTTGTTTAGAATAGAGAACTGCATTGTTAAGAAATGGGAATCTAAAAGTATGTTCTGATCAAACCGTTAGACCAGTCAGCTGGTATTAGAACTTACATTAAAAACATAAGACATAAAATGTATATTGGGCAACTGTTCTTTCGTTTTTAGTTCCTCCAGAGTAGTTGCATGATGGCCCAGTGCAAGCAAGAAAAGGAATGCTTCTTTCTGTCTCTCTCTCTCTACAATTCTCCTATTACAACAACAGCAACCACAACAGTCAGCAAAAGCACGCAGTAGGTGTCTGAAATACTTTCCAACCCCTTTACCTGGAATGACCATAGGAGGTTCGGTATTTTCTTCTGTGTTGCCTCCCTCAACGGATGTGTGTTTCTGTTCTCCCTGCGTGTTGTGTGGGTGTCCATTTATGTGTCTGCGTGCGCTAAAAAGCACCGAGTGTGTTGCAGATGTGCCACTCTGACCTGAAGGAGGGCAGGAGGAGGCTTAGAATGAAGCGGTCAGCAATGTTTTGAGCTCCTGCCCAATTGCCCCTCTTATAGGAAAGCATTGGAGGGGGAAAAAATTGGACTTCTTTCTCCATAGCTCTCTGGTGAATTGGGCTCATTTTAAAACTCAATCTGACTTTTGTCACCTTCTCACCACATACCAAATTTGGTCCTCTAGCGTTCAGTTTTTGCAGAGTTATCCTGCTGTGGGACTGACTGACAGATGAATGGATGGAGTTCTGAGCCTCTTTACACAATTTCTTTCCGATATTGTGTTAGTTGGAAAGAGTAAAAATGATTTCAGAAGCAATACAATTGAGATTAGCGAAGGATATTTTAAAAGCCCACCATGCAGTGCACTGGTGAGGATCTGATTAAGCAGTATGGTGGGAGGAAGATTAAGGAGGGAAGGAGGGATTAAGCATATCCCTCCTTATTTATAGTGGTTCCAGTTCACATCTGGCCATCATGCATGTACTCTAAAGTAGAATAAAAACAGAAGTGTGGAAAACCAGTGCAAATGGTTTACTTATCAAGTAGTTGCTTCGTAACACTTTCTTCCCAAAGTCAGTCCTGCTAAGTCATGCAGGACTCCTGGAAGCAAGAGTCATCCATGCTTAGCTACTAGGATTTTTGTTGTTGTTGTTCAGTCGTTAAGTCGTGTCCGATCCTTTGTGACCCCATGAACCATATCGCGCCAGGCCTTCCTGTCCTTCACTGCCTCCCTGAGTTTGCTCAGTTTCATGCTCATTAGATTTAAATCAAAGACCTCTGAGTGGCATTTAAGAAGGAGTCAGAACAAACAAACTTAAGTAATAACAAAACAGAAAAGAAAAAGGAAAGTGGTGTGCGTATGTGTTGGGGGAGGAATCTAGACTCACTTGCCAAGACCCAAGGCATTAGGGGTTGTGTTATTTTTTGTAGTTGAGTGACTCCCTTTTTATAATTTGTGTTGGACGTGTATTAGTTTCTCTATTAGGCTTTGTGCAGAACAGCACATTTTTTGGATCTTGTGAGTTTAGGGCAAAAAGTCATGTTTTGGTGCAGCTGCCCCAGCAGGACAATAAAAAGATGATGGTTGGTAATTACATCAGTTTTGCGCTGCTGAGCAGATGTTCCTGCAGATAGATTTTGGCTGGCATTTACAGAGCCTCACAAGTGAATCTCATGGCCCTCTTGGTGGGTGGCTGCTGTTGCAAGTACACTTGTAATAAAGATTATGGGTTGTAAGGAGAGCATCCAGTGAAAACATTGCTGCTCCCTAACAATGGCACACGGATTCCACTAAGTTGGGAAGAAGGCTGACAAGATATATATTTGCACCTTCCAAAAAAGAAAAGAAAGAGAAGAGCGATTCTCCCCCTTCCTGAGTATTACCAGAGGCAAAAACTAGAGAAAACAAGGAACCAGCTGTTGTTGGGACACAGGAAGGATTCTGCACTAAAGTACCCAAAGTATTTTGCATGTGCAGGTCAAACTGTGATTATAGCAAATTTATGGAAATGTTGAAGTAAAAAAAGATACCATTCTAGTCCCAGCAGTCACACTGTCCTGTAAAATAAAAACAGTCATCTGGATGTGACTCAACAGTGTAAAGTCTGGCTTCTGTTACGATTTTCTACTCAACAGAGTGGATGGATTCTAACAACACTGGGATTCTGTGAAGAAGACGTCTAAAAATATAGGTGAAATTATTTCCAACAGCAAAGAAATGAGCCAGATACGGGGATATATATGATCATTATGAAGACTTGGTTCACACAACCTTCTAAATTATATTATAGTTCCTTGTCTGTGGCTCCGCATTTTGTGTTAATCAAGCCAGTCATGGTTTATCCAAGCTGTGTTAGCATATAAATTATTATTTATATTATTATGGCAAGGAAAGCTAGTGAGACAGAATCTCGCTTAGTACTGATTTTTTAAACAAAATCTGGTAAGAACCACCTGAAGTATTTCTTCCTTTATAGAATATTTCATATGATTTTCTTGAAGAGATAATCCAGCAAAAAGGGAAAATTAAGATTAGAGGTGGCAGGGGACATTGTTGGGTTAGACAGTACATTTCTGGTGTCCCTGTGTGTGCACATACACATATACAAATTCTCATCCTGAACTATTTTCTCTGAACTATTTTCTTTGGCTATTTTCATATAGCCAGAATTACCCCACAAAATCCAAATTACAATAAGGGGAATAAAAGACTTTAATTATTTATTTGATCTACCAATTAAGTGGAAAGAACAGAACATTTCTGTGTAGTCTATAACTCCCATGACTCTGTAAAAGCTTTGCAGAACACACTTCCATTATGCAGTTTCAGCTCTGAATCTTTTCTCTCCTAGTTATACCTTTAATAAGGAAATGTGGTTTTCAGTGCTATTAGCATTGCTCAGTGAAAGCAAAAGCTAGTACTTAAAAATTAGGAGTAGGATTTATACCATGCTGAACTAAAACATCATCATGTTTTGGCACATGACAAAAAACTTTTAGTATGGACCACATCAATTCTTCGGTCTTTGTGTAATGTTTTTTCAATGAATTTGTTTATGATTTGTCAGACAAGATCATTTAAAGAAATTGGAGACCCCAGTGGAGCACCAGGTTTGGAGCCTTCCTGCCTCACATAGCATTAGATAAAATTGCACATGGATTCCTGAAAAATGAGATGTTAAAACGATCCATTCAAAATAGGATCTGAATTAAAATTTAAAGATGAATCTAGAAGAAACATTTTGAATACAAAAGTCACCATCCTCAACAACCATGTTTAGGAGAATTTTAAATCTACCCACTGATTAACAGCACATTGATTGACCCCAGGAAAACCTTGTTGCCTCCACTTTTCTGGGGCAAACCCTTTAAACCAGACCTAGACTCTGGTACACATTTAGCCAGGAACAAGCATCTGGTGACTCTGAAATTTTCAAAACCATCAGCTTCGCAAAGGTCAGATTTATTTCTACTGACAACTTTTTCTTCCACTCCATTTTACATTAGGGATGGATAAGAAATTTGTTCCATTACAAACTTTACATGGATTTACTGGATTTGCACCTTCCAAATTCTTAGGACACACTAAGACATATATATATTCAAATCTGTATTTGTCCAAATTTTGCAATGCACTTTGCAATTTAGATAAATATATCTATTGGATCAACAGCTATACACCAATGCATTTTATTATTAAAAAGGGAAAATGTATTAGAATAAGTGTGTAAAAATGCAATTATTAGAAGAAATTCACACAATAAGAAATTTCAGTTCTGTGATATATTTAGACTTCTTTGGAACCCTGTTCTTGTATTTGGTAGACCATAATATGTTTTGTTGATTTTGCAACACATGATTAACAAAGACAGATATCACTACTTTTATTTATGAACATTATTTATCCCAGAGGTTCTGAGGCTGTTGGTCATAACAATAAATTATGACCTGGTGTAATATGTCATGTGCTGTTGTTCATCTGAGGTTGTATTTACCTACTTTTGAGAACTGCTGAGGACCAGATGATTTTTATTATGTCCTGATACATAAAACCATAGAACTCAAAGAGGGTGTACTTTCTTTTTCACATGACTGTATGTGTCATTTCAGTATGTTTATGTTATTTTAAATGTCTAGCTTTTCAAAACAATTTTTGGAGGAGTGAAGGTGGTAAGAAAAAAGCCAAAGGAGGGCAATTTACAACTAGTGCTGATAAAAGTAAGATGAGTGACAAAAGTATGACAAAAGTTACATATATTTTGCCCACACAAGTGTTCTTGTTACTGGAAAAGGATGGCCTTATGGTATTTATCAGAACATGCTGCTCGCTGAAAAGTTTTAAGCCAAACAGACTGAAATCACAACTGATAACAAATCATGCCAAAAAAAATATATGTATATATGAATTTTGCAAATCTCTACCAACAGTAAAAAAATAATGATTTCATTGGGGTTAGGGCTGGGCAAAAATAAGTATACCATTTACTTTTATTAATTAATAATCTTTACACTTCATGGTGGGGAGGGGGTTGCAAAATTCATTGATCATTTTAAGGAGTCACAGTATTGCAAGGTTTGAGAACATCTCAGCTTACTTTTGCTTTCTATGTCACCCAACTTCAAAACCAGTTTTGCTTATTTTTAGTATGTATTCATTTCTCTTTCCCCCATCCAACTATATATATTACCATATTTCTCTCACAGGAATTTTTTTCCATTCATCAGACTGTAGGCCTGAATCATGAATGTTTATGATATAATAGCCATGATTACTCATAATGTCAGCATAATTCTTTCTTTAACTGCTGCAAAATTTATATTGTTGTCCTCAGAATCTTAAAATAATCTTAGAGTAAAAATGCATCAATTGTACATAAAATCTAGTCTCTTTCCCACTGTTTTCACTTAGTCCCATCTCAACAGCATTTCGTTTGCATATCACACTAAGCCAGTAAACACCAGAAGACTTTGTTACCTAGTATTTGACTGGTTGTACTCTGAGTAGGTCAGTTACTTTCAATTCCCTGTTCTACGCCCATCTGCAAAGCTGTATCTCATTAGAAGTGCAGTGTTGTACTGGAGCAGCCTAACACTTTTTTTGCAAATTTTACACACACATACACCCAGTTGGAATGAACTCTCACCCATCCCATAGACATGGTGAAAAAATACCTATAGAACTCCCTTTTTGAATACATGCTCTAGACTGTGCCTCTCTGTGACTGAAGATAACCCTCCCTTTTGTGTTTTGATGTGAAGCTCTGGATGGTCAGCTAATGTAGAAACTGTTGAAGACTTGGCTGTCCAAATGTTGCAGAACTTCAGCTTCCAGCAGCCCCATCCAGTATGGAGAATGCTGAAGAATATTTGGAGTTGCTGTTTCACAGTATCTGGAGAATCATAGATTTCCCCACACAGCACACTTGCCTGTGATTAACTGAACCACTCCCAACCTTCCAGAAAGCTACAGGAGACTGTTAGATGATGTGTGGTGGTGCCACAGGAAGAAGTTAGGTCAACTTTTTTTTTTTTAAAAAACTTCTTTTAAAACTATTTTTCAGTGTTTACAAGTGGAAATGAGAGTGGGTTGCCTCTGAGAAACAACTGATCCTATTTCTACACTTAACATCTCCAAATCCCCCAAAGTGCTCCAAATTAGCATTTTCACACCAATTTGAGTCCACTGGGGGGGGGGTAGTTTTAAAGGTAAGAAAGGGGTACCTTTCCAAGAGGTCCCCCATTTCCATTCCCACTCTTACACCCCTCCAAGTAAAATACCATCTAAAATTGGCTCTCAATCCCTCAATTTAGGGCTGTTTTAGAGGGGGAGGGTTAAGGGTGGAAATGAATCCATTCCCATCCTTAATTTGTAGGGCAAAATGGTTTAACCATTTAATTGTTGAATTTGGTGGCAAGGTCCTGGGATGCTAATGGGTTGCAAATGTGGTTCTGGGGGTGGGCTGCAGGTTGTCTGCAGGTCACATGTTGCCCACCCCTGACTTATTTAATTAACCAAATTGTATGGGTTCTCACAACATCCTGAAACTGAACCTAACCATACAGGTTGAGTTTGCACAGCATACTAGGTTCATGTGTTTGGCTAATCTGTGGTTAATGTTTCCGGGAAATCCAGCCAGTGAATGTTAGCCAGGTATGGCTTAAAAGGGAACCTATTCTCAGCTGTGTTCTCTTTTTTATCCCTTGTTCTATCAATGACAGAAGGAAATGTGCTCATAGGATGGTACTTTTATACAGCAAGACATTAAAAAAGAAAGGAAAACACCCTCACCAGTGGATGAGTGGGAGTTAGCAGATGGGATGTGGTATGTACATACTTTTTTTTTAATGCCTTCAAGTCAGTGTTGACTCCTGGCAACTGTCTGGACTAGTCCCTGCAGTTTTCTTGGCAAGATTTTAGAAGTGGTTTGCCATTGCCTGCTTTCTAGGGCTGAGAGAAAGTGACTGGCCCAAGGTCACTCAGCTGGCTTTGTGCCTAAGGCGGGACTAGAACTCCTGGTCTCCTGGTTTCTGGTCTGGTGCCTTCACCACTACGCTCTACTGGCTCTCTCATGTTCATACATAATATGTACATAATTTTTCCCTGAGGGAACTTATTTTTCTTCTGCCTCCCCCTACGCCCGTTGCAAAACAGACATAGTAAATGAAAGATCAAACCAAGCAATGTTCATCTGATGTCCTCATGCATTGGGATAGTTTCTTTCTGGTAAGTTTCTTCTTTGTTGCCCTTCATGCTTCCTTTCCCCTGTCTTGGCTCTGTCATGATAGTCTCCTCCCTTGTTGGAGATCTTTGGATATCTGCCTCCTGAGACTTCAGATCTCAGTTACAGGCTGTTCCTCAATTTTGATTCACTTTCTCACCTGGCTTGGCACCAACTTAGGGGGAGCTTGGCTGATCCTCAGTGACACTGCAGGCCTCACAGCCACATAATGAACCTGGTTCAAAATGATTCTTGCCTTAGATATTTTGACACATTCTAAACCCTAACAGGAATAGCTAAACTTCCCCACAGCCATTTCAGACTACTTGGCCATTGTCTTTTCTCCCTCACCCCTTCTCTGCTGTGTCCCCACACACCTCTTAGCCATTTCACCATTTGGGCAACAATCTGCTGGAACAGTTGAACTCAACCTCTGCTTGTCAAAGGACTGGATATCTATCCAGCTGAGTTATGGTTCCATGGATGCAGATGAATGTTTCATGAGTTCTGTGATGTGGTTGAGAGATCCCCTGATTTGTAGCAGAGAATATGGGGGAGCTGTAAGGGAGAGCATTTGTTTGCCAGGTTATGTGTAGTGACTATTAAAAGCTTAATAGTGTTTCTCTTTCTGTTGGTGCTTTGGTATTTGGATCAGCATTTTGTTAAAATGAATTTAATTTGTTACCTCTGTATTTGGCAATTGCTCAAGTATCAGGTCCGTTTCTGATATCATAAGTCCCTTGATTTTCATCATCCTAGAAATAAATCCTTGTTCTCTCCCTGACAAGCTGAGGCTTAAAAACAATGGTTTGCCTTAAAATTGATGCTTGACTTGTGTTCTGCCTGTGCCACAAGCAATCAGTGCTTCGTGAATGAAGGGATTCATTGACAAGGTACATTTAAAAAAACAATACATTTGCAATTAGATTAGAATCTGTCCCACTTTATTTTACCTGCTTGTGAAAATGCTGACTTACGAGAAAAATTCTCACCTTCTTGTTGAGCCAGGTGACTTGCTACTAATAAAAGACACAAGTCTGTCTAAACTGGCAGTGTTTGCTTGCTGGGTAGAAACGGAAGCATTTCCAAAACAGGAATGCAGGAACAGTGCAGAATCCCCGCTGTACAGTATTTAAGGTGACTGATGAATTACGGTGCTTTTCCCCACTATCCTATTCGAGGTGAAAGGTACCCTATTCATACTTTGGGGAAATATTCTACACTGCCCCCTTTCTTTGGAACTGCATGATTTTCCTTAGTTACCTTTATGAAGGTTACAGATGATATTGCTATCAGTTCACTGCAGAGCTGTGTTCATTATGTACGAGTAGTCAGGACTCTTGAACCTTTAATTAAATGTTTCTTGTTTGCAAGCCCTGGCCATTTGTTTTATGCTTTCGGTTGATTATAACTGGGGAGGTGAATGGTGAATAAATTCATAACTACCCCTTGAATAATTTATCTTAATTGTCCCAATATGACAAAACCTTTGTTTCTGCAAGGTTTTGGTAAGGCTTCAGTCTAAGCTTCCTTTCTTCCTTTTTCTCCTATTTACATTCTAACAGCAAAATAACATGATTTTTCTACAGACTGTGAAAAGAAAAACAACACAAAACGAGCCTGAAATTAGAACTTCAGCTCTGCCAAAGAACAGAAATTATTGCGTGGCAAATAAGAGGTTAATGAGTAACCATCCAGCCAGAGTTAACAAGAAAACTGCAGAATAGCAGGGTTTATGAAAGGAAATTTTAATTAATACTAGAAAAGACCTTTACGAGTGGATTTACTTCTAAATAAACTTGCAAACTAACAGAAGGCTTCTGGTAGTGTTCCTGTAAGGGAAATGCATCCGATTTCCCTCTTCGCAGTATAGTCCAGAGCTAGGAGCTCTGATTAACAGTATTTATTAGAAGAAAGATTAAGGTTACAGCACAGGAATTCCAGGGAGCGCCTTACTTTCAACTGAGGCACCTTTATATAGGCAATACATGTGGACAAAACTCTTGTCCACTTCCTCTGATTTTTCATTATAAGAGGCTGAAAGCTTGCCTCTTTGTGAAGGCAGAGCGTTGCTTTGGTAGATGCTGCTAGACATTTTATTGGTAAAAGAAAGAACTCCAACAAATGGTAGCAAACTAATACCAGGTACTCTAGCCAGTGAACAAGATCTTGTGGGAAAGCCTAGCAAGGGAAGCCTCCTCAAAGCTTCTAAGGACTGAGTAAAGGTAAATCACTCTTCTCACACCTTACTAATCTGTAACTCCTATCTACCTGGTGGACAATAGTCAATACTGGTGGAGACTAACCCTTCACTACAGAAATATAGTATGCATTTCTTTCTTATTTCCCATGATCTGAATTTTTCTTGGAGAATTAGGTTTTGGTGGTAGAATCAGAAGGGACCATTCCACTCCTTCCTTTTAACTCTCTGTGAATCCTCAGATATACAGTGGTACCTTGGGTCACGAACTTAATTCGTTCCGCGACTCTGGTCACCAACTGATTTTGGTCGCGACCCGAATCAAATTTTCCCATAAGGTTCAGTGTAAATACAGTTAATCTGTTCTGAACCATATGGTTTTTTTTTTAACCACAAAAATATGAAACAAAGTACAGTACGAAGAGAGAGAACACTAACCTTGCTCGAGGCGACTTCTGGCGTGGAAGACAGGAAGGCGGGTAGGGAGGTGGTTACTGTTTGGAGGGAGAGTCCCACTCGCCTACAGGAAGCCACGACCACGTGTGACAGCAGGGAAAATGGCCGCGGGTCACGTTCGTCACCCGATGCGGAGTTCGCGAACGGAAGCAAAATTTTGCGAACGGTGCTGTTTGTGACCTGAATTGGTCATGAACAGAAGCGTTCGTGACCCGAGGTACCACTGTAGTCTGAGGGCAAGTCCTGTGTAGAACTGGATTTTTATTCCACTTCCACCTAAGTATGGAAAAATAGGGCTCCAAAATCACCTGAATATAGAAAGCACCTTCATTCTGAAGCATTTGAAATTAATTGTACCAAAAGTACAATTAGGTCATAGCCTCTGAGATCATTTTCAGCCCTCTGTTTGCGGTCTTGATTTTTATAGGTAAAGGTCTAAAAAAACCATGGAGTGGTTATTTCAAGAAATTATTTTCTTTTTAGACACATTATTTTCACTAAAAACAACATAACGTATTAAGAAATGAAGAGTAAGGGGTATTGTTGAGGATCTCATTAATTGATATCTAAGTTCTTTTAACGCTTACAAATATTGCAACATGTTCATATAAGGCACACAAGTTTTATATAAAATAAATAATAAAGTAATGTAAAGATTCAGAAGCAATATTATTCTGTTTCCATTGCAAATGAAACATAAGGATTTTTTGGGTGCCTTCATGGCTTTTGTCACTGCTTCAAGCTGCACTTAATCAGTTACATGAATATCCAACAGTACCATGTAGATATTTAAAGAGGGAGCAATAATATTCATTCTTGGTTCAAATTTTAATATCTTCTTTATTCTTCTCAAATTTAATATAGAGAGATATAAAGAAAGATATAAAGAAGTAGCTTCCAATATTCTTCACAGCAGTTATAAGTACAATTATATTTAACCTGTCTCTTTAAGGTTACATCATGATTCCCTTCTTTCTACAATCTATCCTGTCTAATCCTCAAAACCATAAATCACAAGTTCATTTTTTTCATTTTTACGCAAAAAGTCCATAAGGGGTTTCCAGTCATCAATAAATGTAGATATTGTCCTTTCTGTAATCAAAGAAGTCAATTTGTCCCTCTCAGCAAGTTCTGTCAATTTCACCAACCATTCCTCCATAGTGGGTAGTGCTGAATCTTTCCATCTATCAAATTTTAATATTTTCTTAATATTTTGGTAAGTAAAAGTAGCATAACCGCTGTTCAGGCTAGTAAGTAAAGGCAATTCACATACATGGTTTCCATTTTAAGTGACTTCTATTTTCTGACCCAGGACAATCAAGTTTGCCTCCAACAGTCATGTGTGTAATTTGCAATGAGTTTTCCTGGCAATCATTAATCTTTGTCATTTGCCTTCTATACTAGCCAATTTGCACTATATCAGTTGACTTTTAAGGGTGGAAGTACATGTTATTCTTAATAAAGTATTGCCACTGAAATGACACTTCCATATTAACTTCACCCCCAGGTAATATTTCCACATATTTATTCATGTGGTGACATGATAATCACAAGTGATTTTTCCTACTCTTATTCTTTGCCGGGGCAGAATGAAGCCGAATAGGATGATATCGTGTATGGGTAATTTTTAGACAAAAGGAAGTGTGGCTCTGTTTTTGGAATTGGCTCCAGATCGAAGCAACGTGTATTTGTTCCTTAAATCAAGTGGCAATAGATTTGTCTGTGAACAAGTAAAAGTCACTGTCAGAGCAGAGAAGGTCTCATAAAAAGCTCAGATGATTCTGAAAGAGAACTGTCCATGAAACCTGTAGAGGAGTTGCCTCTGTCCAGTATATCATATCCCTTAGTAGGATAACCAAGCAGAAATGGAAATGGTTTCATTGCTCACTTCCATAAGTGAATGAATTCACATTTTGCTCTAGCCATAATAGGACTGATTTTGTTTGGGCTTAATATAATGTGTAAATAGGATCATAATGAATAAGCTATGGTTTGTTTTAGCACAATAAGGCACAGTTTTAAAGCATGCTTTGTTGTTAACTGATTGCAGTTGTGATTTAATGTGATGTGTGAAGAGAGAAGCATTTTTTTTTTTTTTTAGTATTTCCAGGCTTATTTCTGTTTTTATCAGCTGGCCAAATATTTAACTTGTGGGGAAACAGCTATGTGGGAAAACGAACCAAGGATTAGAGAAACTGGCCATGATTACTTTTCTCATCTGCAGGACTGACTCTAGTTTGGGCTCTTGTTCCTTTTTTGCTGGCCAGTGAGTTTTGCACACCTGTTGATTATGTCTGCTTATTTAGGCTCCCACTCACCTCCCCCCTCCCCCGAGATCAGTTAGGGTTAGAGTTATCAATCCATGATTGACAGTTACTTCTGTGAATTTATGTGCCCACAGTATAATCACAACAAGGATGTTGAAAAAATCAATTATGGCCTCAGTGGGCAAAAACTTTTCAAACATGAGATTTTAGCCTTAGTGGCAAGCAAAAAAAAAGCAACAAGAGCCCCACTTTGTTCAACAAACTATTGTTAAAACATACAAAAGCTTAAGAGTAACTTGTGAACAAAGTCAGCTAGCTCTTGTAGCATAATTCTGTATTCTCACCAACGCCTTAGGTAAAATTCTTTCTCTTCCCTGCTTTTCTTCCCATGACTATGGATGTCCCAAACTGAAAGACTGAAGTGCAAGTTTTACGAAGATGCAAAGTAAGTGGTTGCCTTCAAAAGGCTTCTTCAAAACCTTCAGCTGGAAAATGGGGCAAAAAAGCAGCAGACCGCAGGGGGACAGTGTTATGAATTGATCCTAACCATGGACGAGTTTGCGTATACATTCTCCGTGGGCAGTGGCCTCTCTTTTCTTGTTGCAGCCTGGACTGTAACAGCAGAAAAACAAATGCCCTAAACTCAGGTTTACTGGTTAAGTGATTAAATAAGGATCATTTGTATGATTAAATGCTGAAAAGGAAAGTGCTTTCCCGGTGAACCTGTAGCGGCGTTCTCATTACCCAGAAGCGCCACATATTAGTTGCAGCAAATTAACATTCAAACACTTTCTGGAGTGGCTGCTAATCACAAGCTGTTAATTACTGTCATTAGGTTAGACTGCTGAGGAGAGTAACTGAGGAATCATTCTCATGATCTTGGAATTGGAGAGTGATCTTCACCAATAATAAAAACACACGTCAGACATACAGAAACTGCAAATTGCCAAACTGCTGACGCGGTCAGAAAATCCGCTGACTCTAAGTGGGATAGTGATGGATGTATTCTTGACACAGTCTCAGTGTTTGGGCTTAGGAAATAATGAGTATCAATGTCCTAGCAAGGGAATATGCAAAGATGAAGGAGCTCTTTGTATCCTTAATTAAGGCAAAGAGGAGCACAGCCTGTTCACAGTTAAGTGACTGTACATAATAATCATGTATTTATGTAAGGGATTGCTATCCCATATTACTGCGGTGGCAATTAAGCTTTCACAAAGTAGTGTTAATAAGGAATGTACTTGAATAAGAAAGCACATAATTACCCTGTAGATTAATTGGGAGGAGAAGCAAGTTTTAAAATATTTACAGTAGTAAGATTCGGTTTCTCAATCGTGGGCCACCAGCAAAGTCTTCATTCGCTATAACAGGACTTGTTCAGATGAAACCCTAAAGGATCTGGTGGTGCATATATTATAAATTTATCATACTGCGGGCATATTTTTATCAAAATCATACATTTCAAAAGTACTGGGGGTTTTTTAAGCATGGATGCTAGGTCTGATTATATGAGTTTTAGTTAATGATAACTTAGCACAGGAGTGAAAGCAATACCTCTGAAACAAACAATATGCTTGATTCATTTTTATATGATGCAGAGAAATGTCACAGGAAGCATCATTTTAAAACAGGCATTCTGTCCTGGGTGCAGCAAAATTCGTTTCCCCCCCTCTCATTATAGTGTGATTCTGATGGTATTACTGTGACAGTGATAAGAGTGGAGCTAAAAATATGTAACTACAGTGAAAGCTCACTTTAATGGTTCGTTTGGGGGAGAAAGTGTCCGTTCCTCTCAAGTGACCATTAAATACAGAATAACGTCATTTGCATCATTTGCATAATGATGTCATTACGCAAATGATGGAAATCACTGCAGATGTTGTAAAATTAACCTAAGTTTAAGTGCCTTGTCTGATTGTTTTCAGACGCAATGAACTTGGCTGTTGTTTCAAACGCATTATATCTGAAGCCTGTTAAACAGAGGTCAGTTAAATTAAAGCTTCGCCGCATTTAGTTTTGTAAATCTATACGTTCCTTCTCCTCACTCCTCACAATAAAATGTGTTCAATTTTAGTTTGGATGTTTGTATAAAGCATTCGCTGTTTTGCTGCAGGTTTTTTCCCTCCTTCGTTCTAAGCCAGTCATCAGTAAATACTTCATGCCAGCCGGAACCCTTGGAAATTGGAAAGCACATCGTGGGCCTTTCCATAATAGAGCTTCCGTGGGAGGGGCTGACTTCTTCAGAAAATGGCTGCTATGCTGGACAGCCCCAAACACCTGCTTATTAAAAAAGAAACTGTAGAGGTTATTTCCATCCTCCTCCTTCCCTCAACATTCTCTACCATTCCAGTCCATCTTTCTCTTGTTAATGGGCTGGTGAACCGACTTCCCAACAAAACATTGCCAGGGACACTGCAGCTGAGTTGCAGGAAACGGAACAGCTACTCGATTGCAGAAAAGGTTCAGAATCCCCTATATTGGATTTTTGCAGCCCAAATATGATAGCTCTTACTAGGCTGCCCCTGTCCACCATTTTTATTTCCTAAGAATGCCCATGACACCAAAGGAAGGTGTAGAACGAATAGAGATGCAGGAAGCTGTCCCTTTGCTGTATGGCATGCCAGTTTCCTGTTTAACTGAAAAATTAATGTCAGTTATGGCACACCCCAAGGGTGGGGGGGGGTGTGAGACCTGGAACCCAGGAATGCTAAGTTTGGTTTGACTATATTTGATTTAATGTACTATTTTTACTGGATTATTAATTATGAGATTGATGTCTCTTTTTCAGATGCCGATTTCTAGCATTGGCCTTTATCATCTTCTAGGACACAGGGCATTGGCTTTAACCCTAATCTCTCCCCATCCCACCCCCCCAAAAAACCCCCAAAGATCTTTTCCCTCATAGATGAAGCTTGAGGAGAAAAAAGCAAAAACATCTAACCCTATTCACTTTGATGATACCACAATTTTACTGTCCCATCCATTCTGGCCTTCAGTTGTCACAAATGAATATTTCAATAAAATAACAGTGTGGTTGTGACAAGGAAAAGGGAATACTGCATGAAAACTATTGATCACATTATAAATGGAATGAATGAACAGAGGACAGTAAGTCCTTCTCTAGGGCTCAGTTTTGTAGCATGGTAATGCCATTCAACCAAATTGATTTTATTTATTGCATTTCAAATCATAATACATTCCAAAGTGTTGTACAAAAATAGATGGTGGGGTCCAGTGATTGACTTCTATTAATGGGGACATTTTTTTCTGATTGAACAGGAGAAGTATGATAGCTCCTTCCTCTTCAGCACCTCTCTCTGCTAAAAATGTGGTCTGGATTTTCCCCCTCTTAGCTCCAGCCGATTCTGAGGGCCCTTGGCATTACTGGGCAGAAGAGGAATCCTCAATAAACCAGCGGCTTGCACTGATAGCAAACAATTATGTGAAACAATGAGCTTGTTAACAGTGGATTCTGGACAAGCAAAATAACTTGATGTGATAGAAGGAAAAATCCACAGCCAAGGACACCAAGATGACTCATTAGTATAACTGGTTTCTGAAAACTATTAGATGAATGGATAGAAGTTTGATCTATTAACAACTGTAAGTCATAACAGCTCACAACAAAACTTGATGATCAGCAGTTCAGCTCTGATTATGAGGCACCGGAGAAATAGCTATTATCAGCTATTTTTGCCATATGTTGGAGATCATGTATACTTTTAAAAATGAAAAAGAAATATTTTCATTGATTAATGTATATGTATTTAAATCCATTTAAATTTAAAACTTTGCCACGCTAATCATCTTCACAATATTAAATATGTTTTCTACCATTCAAAGCCATGGAAACAGAAACCAGTAACTATGTGTAGAGGAGCTTCACCATTGCAAGAAGTGATATGCCAAGGTGAATAAAAATAGTGTCAGTATGATGTATTTATATTCAAAATGCCTAAATTGAAATAAAGTTGACATATAGACATCCACACATGTGTAGTTATTATAAATGTGGGACAAGATATTCAGTGTTAGATGTGCGTGGAAAGGGTATTAGATGTCAGCATCAGGACCTAAAGACGTGAGAAGAGACAAGGTCAGAAGCTTGTCACAGAAGTCCGGGTGGCAGCTAAGCTCAAGTCATAAAGGTTGGTAAGAAGTATGAAAAGAACACAACCCAACTCAGCTAGTTTTTGAAAGGAACGTGTTCATGTTTGGAATTAAGAACATGTCAAAGGAAAACAAAGGGCTGTTAAGAACACAAGAGACTAAGATCTCTTGTTAATGGGAAAGATAATGATTTACACAATCCAGAAATAACTAATTTAGAGGGGTTGAGAGAAATATCTGGTCATCAGCCAAGTAAGTAATTCATGGAATAATCCAACCTAAGTCTAAACTCAAGTCCTGTAAGTTTAAGAATGATCGGGGGAAGAAGTTGGATCTTGTTATTGGGAAGTGCCTGTGATCCATAGGTGGAATGGATGAATCCCTGCTGGTCTTGTTGACAAGTTCTTTATTTGTCCTGCTTTCTCCAAGCTGAATATTTGTAAAAGTTGCCGCTTTCTGTATGTCTTACTTTATATATGGGCACATCCAGATGGAGCCATTTTTGCCCAAATACTCCAGAAAAGCACTTGCCTTTCTTAATTCAAATTATCCCGAAATGTCATCTTATTATATGAACTCAGATCAAACTTAAAATTCTGTCCCCAAACGTTTCAGAATGTCTTGCAACCTTTAATGCTAGAAAAAACAACTGAATGTTACTTAAGAGACGAATGAAGCCTCTACCAAAATATTAAATAAAGTAAATAATAATACTCTGTGTCCATAATCGTTTTTGAAAAACTACTGACATCCCTCATGATCTAATCTGTCATACAATTAATGTGTCTTATACTAGAACTCTGTTTTATAGTTTTGATAAAGACCAGTTGAAAATAATAAAATGTACATACATAACTTTTCCAGTGATTTCAAGACTTAGTGTATCAAATGTTCTCTGGATTATTACTGTAAATAATATAGTTGGGAACTGAGCAACCATTTTACATCCAGATAAACATTTTTTTTCTTTTTCTATTTTTTGTACTCTAGCTGTAGAATAATGTTATCATAATTTGCACTAAATTTCATAACTTTTGAAACATTTGTTAATATTTAATTTTCTCTTTTATTTCTTTAAAAGAATAATTATCACTGCATTCTGATTTTTTCCTAATCTTTATTTTTGATTCATCATTATTACATTGCCTACAGGGTGGAGAAATACCTTACAGAGATGTATAGTGTAATTGTGTGTGTGTGTGTGCCTTCAAGTCAGGGTTGACGCCTGGCAATTGCCTGGACAATTCCCTGCAGCTTTCTTGGCAAGATTTTTTGGAAATGGTTTGCCCTTGCCTGCTTCCCAGGGCTGAGAGAAAGTGACTGGCCAAGGTCACCCAACTGGCTTTGTGCCTCAGGCAGGACTAGAACTCATGGTCTCCCGGTGCCTTAACCACTACACTAAACTGAGTCTTATAGTGTAATATAGCAAAGTCAAAAGACCATCAGGGGATGAAATAGTAGGTGAAGTAAACAAACCAGATCAGATTCTGAAATAAATTCCAGAGAGGCAGCTCAGGCCACAAGCGGTAGACTCCCCAACACTGTTAGACGGTGCTTCAGGCCCAAGGAAGGGCCGGTTCACTGCCATTATTCCAAATCCAGCCAGTTGCAGGCTGATGCCGCTTACATTTCAGCCTGATTATGGGGCTTTTGATACTGTCACCCTGTGAAATCTTTAGTCCTTGGCAGCAGGCTGTAGCAGAACCAAGCAAGAGAGAGACAGAAGAATGGTGCTCTCTGGGTTATTGTCCTGTCCTACAGAGCATATAGCTTCAGGAGGGATATCCACAGCATGGTGAGGGAGGAAGAGACACCAGCTTGTAGTCCCTCGAATTGACTGCATTTGCTCTGGTGAGCAGTGGGGTGACAAAGGCAGGCAGATTGTCCTCACAACTGGCTATCCTCCAAAGTAAACTTAGGTTTACTTTCAAAACAGCTCTTCCTTGTAATCTAGCACCTTTTCTGGCACTGTCCCAAGGCATCTGCCCTTGGAGGGCTCACTGGGGTCTCAACCCTCATGTTCCCCAGCAAGTATAGGTTTTTAGGCTCTGGAGGTTCTGTTTTACCCTTAGGGCAACTCCTCCACAGAACTCTGTTATTTAGGCTGCAATTCCAAGTGAAGCCAGTGGCACTTACCATTGGGTAGACATGTACAGGATTGCACTATAAATGTATTACGTTTCTTTGAGTATATTCTTTGGGTTGGATCCAGACTTAATCATATTTAAAGGAGATCAGCTGAAATCATTAGGACATATTATTAGGGATGAATAAACCCCATTATTTTAAATAGATCTATGTCAAGAGCAAACCCAATGAATATTCATAGGCCATTTTACAGGACACATTTAACCTGTTTACTCAATTAATCAATTTTCTGAATTTGCATAAGATTTTGAACCTTAAACCAACTAAGCTGCCTGATTTCAAATAAAGGACCTATACTACTACTACTACTACTACTACTACTAATTAACACTAACCAAATTTCACATATCATTCAAATGCAACTGCAAGATGGTTACCTTTGATCTGATTGTGTTCTACAAATGTGGCCATAAAGTGGAAGAGTGAAATATGATGATGATGGTGGTGGTGATGATAATAATAATATTGTGTGTTATTACAGTAAGTGGAGACTCATCTATACTTGCTAAATATCTGGCAGGATGCTGCAAAAATTAAGAACTACAGGATTTAGAGGGTGAGAAACAGAAGTAATCTAGACAAGTTTATTACCTAGTTGTTAATTTCTAAATCATATTAAAATCACAACCAGATTCTAAATATATTTATTTGAGTTCTGTGGAATTTTTCCCATCTTAATAACTTGGGATGACAGCCAATATTTTTTTAATCTTGGTGTTCAGGCAGAATGGTACTTGGAATATAAGCATCTGAAGAAGGAAATCTCTTTAATGAGACCATCCTCTGAGAATACAATTGCCTGCTATTAGTTTTTTGTGAATTAATGAATACCTCAACTAGAAGATCCAAATCTTGCCCTTGAACTTGAATATGCAGCTCCTACTCTATTTTAATTAACTAAATAGCTTATCTGCACTACAGTTGATCAAAGGTTACTTTAAAAGATTCTTTGAAGTGAAGTATCTATTTTTATGAATGTTATCTTGTCATGAAAACAAATAAATCACTTCAACAAATCTCTTTAAAGATTCTCCTCCCACACATTATGTGTTTATTTAAGGGGTTGAGCTTAAGTTGAAGACAAGTTTAATATTCTACCCTAAAATCTAGCATCTAAGGAAAATAAATAACTTGGATACATCCTGGTGGTGCAGAGAAGAATTAGGAGATATTGGCAAGACTTGACACTTGAAATGGTTTTGATTTAGGCTTGACTCATATAGTATAGTAAGCTATTATTTTTAAATCATCGGGTGTCAAACACATCATAGCAGCCTAGTTTGCTCTTATATTGATTCATATTTTGCAAGATCTTGAAAACAAACAGGTCCTGTAATGGTTAAGCATTATCCATGGACCAGGCTAATAAGTAACATGTGTAATTCCAGTGTGTCTAAAGTCTGGAAATCCAGTTTGTATAGTTTATATTTATTCCCTGTTAGAGTTTTTTGGATCACGATTAGACCATCAGATAAAATCTTTGTGGTATTCCCCATGAAGAGTTAATAGGCCTTCAATTAGTTTTCTTAAACTCTTTTGGCAGATTGTGGTCTGTCTTCTATGCACTTAAAGAATGAGAGTATGGCTCAAACAGAATATTTGTCACTTGATACAGTTTGTAAATAGGTCATCACAGAATAAACATCTCAGGTACAACTTTCATATCATTTAACCATGCTACTTACCAGGTGGGCTGGTTCATACATCCTATTGCATGGCTTCATGAGAGGAACAGTAATGAGAAATCAGTTAAACAGATAGGAGCCATAAAACATTATTATAGTATATTATTTAACGTAATATGTGAACAGAATGATACAAGTTTCCTTGTTCTATAGGTCCTGGAACCCTGAGTTCTTGTTAAACTGGTTTTGAAGTTTTTTGTAATTCTTTTTCTTTAATTGACAAGTAATTTTTTTAGGCATATATGTAGAAAGCACAGTCTTTATTATGTATAGCTCCATCTTCCTTCCAAAGTGATAGGAAGAGGCCTTCATGATGACCTAGTCTTATCCCTTCTGTCTAAGGTCAGCAGTTTAGGATAAGGGAAATAGCATTTTTGAGAGATGGCTTCAAGCCTGTCCAGAAGTGTCAGGGTTGGGATGAGGGCAACGTGAAAAGGACATTGTGCCCATGCAGTGCAAGTTCTGCCCCTCCTATACAAGCGTTGAGGGGTGGCGCTTGAGCCGTGACAGCTCAACACTGCTTTTGTCATTTTGATGAAAACACTGAGGCCTATGGTGTTTGGCTAAGTACTATTGGAAAATATTGCCATATTAAATACTACTAAAAAAAGAGCTCTTACTGTTAGGATATTTTGTCTGGTGTCTTGCTAGAACCTGCAAAAATCCCACCCATTGGTTCTGGTCTTGTCTACTGGAGCAGCAAGGCTGTTTTATCTTTAGCCCTTTAGGTATTTAGGGACTTACGTCATCTGCTCCCTTTGATGTTTTCCTTGCTGGTCACCATTCATTCAGCAAGTCTGGGCTTGCACAACATCAACTGCAGCCAACCCACATTTCTACCAACATGTCCCACATCTTAGGGTCACAGTGGGAAGGACTGTCCTATTACTTGGTGGTGGACAATTTTGTTTATCAGAAAGTCTCCCTGGCTGCTGCTGAAGGAAATGCAACGGACATGCTTGCATGAACTGGGAGACAGTCTAGACAGTTCTTCTCGTACCCAAAGTCTAATTTAGAAAGATGGCAAGCCAGTTTCTAAATGGCATCATTTTAATTTGCACAACTAACATTTTGGATCGGTGGAATTTCACCGAATTACACTTGCATTATATTTTATCCTCAGTTTAAATGATGTACAGCGGCACATTACACTGCTGTGCTAAAAGTTCTGGGGCGATGGGCAATGTGTCCTGGGAACAGTAGGGCATTTTTCTCAGTATTTGTGCTCAAATTACTTTACTTATTGCCCATCATGGGAAGAACTGAAAATGGAATCGCCGGCATCATTGTGATGCTGGGACAAGTGTAGTTCTCTTCCCAATTCCATGTCACTTCTGTTATCAGCTCCATTCTGGGAGCAATTATAATGTAATTGGCTTTCAGGCAGATGATGATGGTGTTCAAATGGCTACACTACTTCCCAAACATTAAGTGCATGGACTGATCCCAGTACATATGCTCGATTCCTTTCTTTGTGCTTCTGTTCAATTTTAAAGCCCAAACGATGAGCTAATCTTCTTCACAGAGCAGACCTAAAGATGTGTCTGGTCAGTCTCATTGTTGGCAGGGTCCAGGTCCAGATGCAATCAGGAATCAGCACTAGAAACCTGATGAGACCCTTCCAGGGAATTTGGAGCAGGAGGGACATTTCCCTTGTATTCACAGACTGTGGTAGTTTTAAAGTTGGTGCACATGCAAAATGTGGGTTGCTGTTTGGGCTTTGTGCTGTGTGCGAACCTAGCCATTCTGCTTTGCCTACCATGGTTAATGACCTATAGTATGAGGCATGTTCCTTGCCAATTGTACTTAACTCAACAAACCTTGATTAAGAAGCAACAGCTTAGGGTGTAAACCCAGGCATTGCTTTAGAGCCAAAATAATGTCATGCTCAATATATAATTAGTGCATTTTACATGAAATTAACAAAGGATTATAAGGAAGGGAAAGGTTACCCTTTCCTTCTCAGCCTTGGTCCCCATGAAAAGCACCCACACACTCCTTGTAAGAGTGATATGTATACATGGCCAACAGGAAAAAAGGAAGAAGATAATGTTTATTTTTTTCCTACAGTTTTACAACAGCATTGTGCATATGATCTGGAACACATTTAGAATTTCTTTGTATGGTTAAGAAATGAGTAAACAGTGAATCATTGCTTTTAAAGTTTATATGGACGATTTTGAGTGTGAGTACACTTATTTGAACTGAATTTTCCAACAGAACTGTCCACCAAATCTTTTCATCATTTTTTGGTACCAATTCTATTTATAGCAGCCTTTCCAGAGATGGGCCCTCTCCAGATGTGAAACTTCAACTCCCAGAATGCTCAGCAATTGGCATGCTGGCTTGTTTCCAGGGAGTTAAAAATCACACAACAGGAGGGTGCCCAGGTTAACAAAGGTTGATCTACAGAAAACAAACACAAGTTCTTTAACATTGTAGAAGGAGACCTGGATTAATCTATGGTAGCCCAAAATCATTTTGGTAGCACTTTTTCTGACTAATGGATTTCATTTAAAGGCATAAGCTTTTATCAGATGCATGAAGTGGTAAAAGTGATGTAGGATTTGAAATGGGACGAGGCAAAAGGTGGTTATGCGGTTGAAGTTACATGGGAGAGAGATTATAAGAACTTCATCAATTAATAAAAATAAGGTGTTAAAACCCCATTGTGTTTGTTAAGAACTTCTGAGATAGCCTGAAATCTTTTGATATATGTGAGTTCAGCAGTCTCTCGTTCTACGGTGCTGGCATAGTTCCATTTTCTAAAATGGCAACTTGGAAATCTGTAACTGAGTGTCCTGGGGGATTAAAATGCTCGGATATTACTTTGTCCTTGTTCTGAGTCGTGATATCAAAGTTACGTCCATTAGTTATTTTATGCAAAGTCTGACCTGTTTGTCTAGTGTAGCTTTCAGAAGGGTACAGCTGTCAAATGATGGCATAGATCACAAAGGAGGAAGAGCGTGTGAAGGTACCTCTAATTTTGTATGTGAATGTGCTGGGCCTGTGACTGTGCTGTAGGTATAAATGTGGGACCAACGTAGACACGTTATGATCATTTTTCTGTTGTTTCTTGTGAGAACTTGTTTCAGGTTGGGTGGCTACCTATTTCTAAGTATGGTCTGTCACCAGTGCCTGAGAAAGTGTGCTATCCTTATCCAATATTGGTTGTGGCTCCTTAATCATGAGCTTGAATGGCTTCTGTTGTTCTGTTTCTGATGAAGTAAGCCACAGCTCACAACAGTTTCTGCTTTTTAATAATTTTTTTTAGTTGAAAAAGGTGCTATCAAACTCCTGATTCCAAATTATTTAGCAGTTTCTTTATTGTATAGCACTTTTGTATAATATTAGAGTTGAGTTTTAGGAAATAACAACAATACCGGTAGTCTGCTCTTCAGTTTGAAGGCTCTCAAACTGGATAACAAAATAAAACTGATTAAAATACAGAAAGTGTAATCCTAAGCATGTTTACTCAGAGTTGCATTCCTGTGATCTGGTTGACACATTGTTTTAATATCCTAAACTACCTAGAGTCCCTGAGGCAGGGATAAATCACATAAATCAATAAATATGAATAAACATAAGCAAGCAAACAAAATGTTTTTAAAATAATGGCTGGATTCACACAGTGCACTAAGCCATGAATCATGGTTTACAAACCCCAATGCCTTGGTTCATAAAACACGCTAAAGCAAAATCAAACAAGTTACAGCATGATGTATGAACACAGGCACTGCCTGCTTTAAACACTACTGGCCACAATTACACTCCACAAACACTGTGTAATCTCTTCCCCACATTCCTTTCTAATGAGCTTTAATCAATTCTATATTAACTGCAGGCTACTGCAAAATAAGGGCTGGAGTCATTTGCTTAACCATGATTGCCAGATAAACCACAATTGGCTGGCTGCAACATTAAACCTTAAACCATGATTTATAAATCACAATGGCTGGGTTTATCCAAAGTGTTATCAAGCCAATTAGATTATGATTGCTGCAATGTATGAACCGAGCTGATAAGAGATCAAGAGGTGTTTGGAGCAACTTTCCCCAACTAATACCATGCAGAGGTTTTGAGATCTAGATTCCTGTTGCTCATGGTGGCTGGGGATTCTGAACGTTAAAGTCCCAACACTCTCGAGGCTATCAAAAGAGGGAGGGCTGGTTCAGACTGACCCTCAGAAAATTGATCAGGTAGTTCTTTCTGCTTACCAGGGGCACCTGCCCACTTCATGCTGCTAACTAGTAAGAGCCTCTCCTCCTTAGCAAGTGTGAGCGAGGCAATCAAGCCACCGCACCCACAAAGGTGTGGGCATCCTCCTCCGAGAGGCGCCTGCAGCACAAGGCAAACCGAAGTCTTTTAGCTGGGTCTGTCCTGATCTCTGCAGTTGAATGCTGATGGAATGTTGATCCCCGCTTGAAGTGCCTGCCAATGCAGAAGCTCCTTGAAATGATTCACGGGTCTGACAGATGTCTGGTGCATCTGGATGTGTCCTTGATTATCCCAAAACTCTGGACAGCACTGTCATTCACCATTGCCCAAATTATCTCTGCATTGACGGCAGAACCCTCAGTGACAGTACTGTAATGGCTAATTACCCAGGATACCTTTGATACTTATTTTATAATAGTCTAGAAGGATAAGGAGAGAAATAACAGAGAAGAGGAATAGATGAAAAACACCCCAATAAATAAAAAGTCCAATCTTGTTTCTGTAGAAGCGGGGGATAAAGGGTGGAGGGTGGGATGCTGTTCCAATCTTTAAAATATATATTCACCATGTTTTCATATGAGATCCAAGAAGCTCTTCTTAAAAGATAGATTTCCAGAGCAATAGATGATGCAGCAATAAAGATGAAGAAGCCTGACACTGATAAATTATGGACAAAACAAAGAGCTATTAAAGAAGTAACATCTTTGGGATAAAAACTGAATCAACAACCATTTGCTTATCTCATATATCGAGAGGGGGGGGGCAATATACTGGAAGAACAAACAATGGAAGAAGAACCTGAGGAGAGTGTGAAATGGGATGGAAGTACTGTTTAAAGATTCAGATAGTCATCTTATATACACTTATTTATGAGTGAACTCCACCGAAGGCAGCCAACTTCACTTCAGAGGGGTGATGTATAAGACTCCATTATAAAACAGAGGAAAAATCTCAAGCCTGAGAATGTCCTTTTCCCTTTCCCAATGATACAAATTAGGACATTTTGACAAATGTAGTTTTAATAAAGCAGATATGTATTAGGGAGAAAGGTGAGGAGAAAGAAGATACTAAATCCCATTTTGACTTTTAGTGAAGATGATGAGTTCCCAGGAGAGCCAATGAGGCAGAGTTAAAGGCAGTCTTTTACACCAAGAATACAGCAATTTGCCACTTCCTGTCTATGTTCGGGTGTCACTCCTGCCTTAATTACCGAGACTAACAAAGCGGTTCCCTGTTACACCAAACCTCCACTATCTTCATTTATCAGCTACCGGGGAGCAGGAGTTTCCCCATCCTATGCCCACAAAGACTCGCTGCTAAGGCACTGAATGGGGTTTAATCAAGGCTTTCAAGCTGTTGCTGTGGTGGAGGAAACCAGAGAATGAAGGTAGAAAGACTAGAGCCTTCTCTGGACAATTGTCTGTAAGGACAACTGGAAGAAAAATGCCTGCTTGATGACCGCTAAGAGGTGTCTGGAATTTAAAGATTTGGAGTGTAACCCTGTGTTTATCTATTCAGGTCCATGAGTCTTGGATGGATTACACAGAGTTCTGAATGTTGTAGGAAGCAACTTAAATATGGCAGGTTTCTCGCTGCAGAGGTTCTGCTGGGTGCAAAGAGCTGTGCATTTAAATGGGATGGTGCTAGGAAGGAGAAGGAGAGGAAGAAAATGAGCATATTCCACATGCTTTCCGATTCGCATATTTATATGGGAATCTTAACACTTCTATAAGGCAATTTTGCCCAATTTTATATACTATATTGCCATTCTGAATGGCTTAATTCTGAAAGTGGTTCACTTCAAGACGTAGATGAGTACACATATACCGATCCCACCGTTCCTTTTCAGGATAAGTGATGTTATGAACAGCACAGAACAGGACTAAAACATAGCAAACAAAGAAGCAAGAAAAGAAAAAAAGTATAGGGAAAAAATAGCTAAATCTACTTTACCCCAGCAACCGTCATTATATCTCTCTGTACCTTTGTATTCTTGCACATCATCCTTCCTTCCACTGTGCCCGTACTGTACTCCACTTTGTACATTATCTTCCGCTGTTTAAACTTCTCACCTTTGAGGATCTCATTGACCCGTTCCAACCACAACTTTCTTGGTTTTCTGTTTGTCCTTGACCCATCACGCCTTGGTTTAGTGATTTGATTTTCATACATTCTCTTTATATGACCAAAAAGAACTCTGCTTTTCTTTAGTATTAGTCACTTATTTTAGTATTCAGTCCACAGTTGCTTGGCATCCCTCCATTTCTGATCTTGCCTCTTCTTGTTTTACCACATATATTTCCTATGTACCCCATTCCTACGTTTATGTTTCTCCTGAGTTATCCAACTCTCTCTTCCATTATAACTAAATGGGCAGAAGCACACTCTTATACACAGCCATTCTTGTTTCTTTTGACACTCTTTCCTTAGAACAGACCACGTACTACCCACTATCTTTCCATCAGCATTTGCATGTCTTAAAATAACTCCATCCCTTTTCCCATCTTTACTAAAAAAAAAAAAAAAAAATTGCCATGGTACACAAATGAGTCTACTAGTTTTTCACCAGTTAAATACTACTTGCAATTCTCCACTCCATTTTCCCTGTCAGAATTTTCTTGGCTTTCAAACATTTTATTTTCAGATCCAGGCTCTTTGCTGCATCACACAATCTACCCAAGATTCACTGTAAATTGTTCAGGTTCTCAGCCAATACGGCATTGTCCGTATATTCACTCCCCCAGCCTGCCAACAATACTACAAGCATTCCTTATATATTTGACCATTAATACATTACACGACCAAGGGCACATCCCTCATTCATGTGCCTGCTCAGTGCTGAAGCATTGCTTAACTTTCCATTTATTCTCACATAGGCTTTCCATGATGTACCACTCTTATCACATTCAGCAATCAACCTTTAACTCTGCATTCATGCAAAGCATTCCACAAGTCCGTTCACTTCTTCATATGCTTTCTCTAAATCAACAAACATATAATAAGCTTTCTTTTTCACATGAATTTAAGAGGAAAAATCTGGTCTGCACACCTATTGCCCAGCATAAATTCATTTCCCTCCTTGCTTGAAACACTCACATTACTGATAGGGAATATCATGACTTAAAAGCAGTTGTGCGGTTGCAGAAAGACTGCATGATTGCATGCCTGAATGATGATATACAAAACAGACAAGGAGATGGTTCCTACAGAATTGAGCAAAGGTATGGAACTGGTGGTCCATCAGATTGCATGGCTAACGGGGAGAGAGGCTGGGACATGTAGTTCAGCCACAGTTTCCCCTTTCCTGAAATCAATGGAGTTTCAGTTAGTCTAAATAGTTTCACTGATCTGTTTCGAACATGACTAAGGAGTCTTCCTCCTAGCCATATTTTATGTGCGTTCTCCCAGTCCTTCAGTCAGCAGCAGCAATCTCTCCTGATGGCCAAGATCTATTCTGCTTCAGTAAGAAGACCAGGGAGTGGAGCTGTCATTGCAGTTTTAAAGCAAGAGAAACTGAGGGTAGTGATTGCTGGATTTTCCAGCTACATTTCCAATCCCACAGCATCATCAGTCAGTGGGAAAAGCAATCAATCCCTGTTCTTAACACCGGTGGACCTGTGTCCACAACAGCCTGACTGACAGGTCACGGGCACAGGGGAGAGGAAGAGAAGAGAGTGGGGGGCATGCCTTTTTATCTTCTCCTACACTCCTCAGCTGCCTCTGCCACCGGTTTCTCCGGCTAGCAGGAGAAACTGACAGAGCTCTTGTCAATTCTACCCCAGCTCCCAAACATCCCAAATCAATACAAGGCAACAGAACTGCTAGCAGTGAGTGCAGCACCCAGAAAGATCCCGGGGAGTTAGCAAAATGAAGCCTCTCCAAAGTAATCAAAGTAGAAAGCATAGCCTCGTGATACCCCATGTTAGCAGAAGCAATGGAAATCCCATAACATGCTCATTTGTGATAGCCCAGCTCTCTTTTATGGTTCAAATTGACTTTCCATACCGAGAATGCCAGTCCGTTTTTTTTTGAACCACATCTTTCAAAATTCTGCTAAACACGTGCTTAAAATCAGATCTAAAGCTCTCCCAGAAAAACACTAGTATATATCATGAGCCTGCATAATGCCAGACTGGTGCTTTGGAAAGCACCGGGCAGGCGTTCCCCCGGCAGATGATTCTGCAAAAGCTAAATGCCCAATCCCTCCTGCAGCCCAGGTCAAAATGGGAAGGGAGGCAGCATCTGAAAGTGGTGAGCAACTTGATCATTGCCACCATCTTCAGTGGTGCATCCTACGGCAAGGCTTACGTTAGCAGCAGAGGAAGAACTCTGCTTTACAACGGCAACATCTAAAGGCGAATGTAAGCTGCCTCTGTGGCAGCTGGGGATGAGACGCAGGCACTGATATGTGGATGGGGTATCTCCAGGCCGTGGTCTGTGGGTCATGAGAATGAACCATAAGCCTCTATTCAACCCATGTTACTTAATGTTATTACAGCAGGGTTCCTCAACCACAGCAACTCAGCATGGCTGGCTGGGGAATTCTGGGAGTTGAAGTCCACCCATCTTAAAGTTGCTGAGGTTGAGGAACCCTGTATTACAGTATTACAGTATTTGTTACCTTTAGCTATATAGACCTTTTAGTGTTAGCTCCATTTCTGAATCCCTACAAGAGACTTCCCTCCACTTACTCTGGAGAAATTCAGTGCAGAAGCTCCCTGAAAGGGAAAGAGTCTGATTGTTAAACAAGAGCCCAAGGATGCTTCTCCCTTTCTCCATCTTCTCATTCATTTCTTTATGAATATAGTATACTTTCCCAATGGGTTGTGCCAAATAACAAACTATTTGCATACGTAATGCAAGGATTAGTTTACTTATTGAATAATATTTACTGAGAAAGTAGTCTATGCGAGAGTTTGGCTTCTAAGTGAACACACACATGCGTGCGCGCACACACACACACACATATATAATGTTTGTGAGCAATTTATTTATTTGGGCATAAATGCAGTTCCAGTCCCGAAAGGACTCCCCAGTTGATGACCATGAAGATAAGATATTATATAGGAGAAGAAATGGGGTAATCTGTTCCTTTGGTGCTGTATGTTCAAGCAACAAAGTCTTGAAAGTTAATGTGTTCCAAACATTTTTCTTGGTTTTCCTTTGCAAGAAGCAAAACAAAAAAAGTATCTTAAAATATGGATGTAAAAAGTCCATACTAGAAATGATAGAAACTACAAGCTGATCCATACAAACAAGATCACCAACCTAAGCTGGCACCTGTTCAGCTCTTGCAACAATGTGGCCTTGGGATTTTTTCCCCTCTACACAGCCTGATCCTGTATTTAAATTTTCAGGAGTCTGGTGATTGCCAAACTGAAATCTCCTATGATGTTTTTTTTCAAAATATTTGTCCCATTCAAAGAATAAGGGAAGTGACAAGGATTTTATTTATTTATTTATTTATTAAATCAATTTATATAGCCGCTCATCTCACCACAGGCGACTCTGGGTGGCATGCAATAAAGCTAAAAACAGTAAAATACATTAGAAATATATAAAACAAAATAAAACAGAGAATAGAAGGAAGTTAAAAATAAGGGAGCCACATTTTAAAGAAAAGAACAAAGTAGAATGGAATGGAGTGGAAGTCAAGTTAGAATAGAATGGGAAATCAAAATATTATCTTCTCATTTATATTCTATACGGGAGAACATAGATCTGGTGATAGTTCTGGAGCAAATAAATATTTATGTAGAAGGCTCACTAGTAAAAGCATCAGATTTGATTGAAATCTGAGAAGTTAAGTCTGCTCCAAAATGTTTCTGGAGCTCTCTGAGGCAAAGCAGGATCTAGGCCTTCCTGATGGCAGGTGCTTCAGAGGGCTGTATAAAGACAACTAGCAATTGTGCAGAAAAATATTATTTCCCTTTCCTTTTTTGCACAAATCTTGTTTCTCTTTCATTCTGCGATCCATTATATAAGCGTAAGATAACATTGCACTGCCTGATGTTCCATTCAAACATGATACATATGTTTCTATGACATCCCCAGAAAAATTTGGTGCCACCTGGCATAAAAAATTCTCTACTTGTTATTCTGTATCTGGGCAAGCCTCTTACCAAAAATCAGTTGTACAGTATTTATTGCCCATCAGATAATAGGAGGAATTGGGTACCTTTTTTTTAAATAAAGTAAACTGTTGGTTTAATCGACCATTCAGGAGAGGAGATGTAGATTAAACCCAAATGTCTGTTAAATCCATAAATGAAGTAATTTACATTCTTTGTACCAATTAATGTTATCTGTATAATTATGTCAAATGCAAATGCTGTAAATTTGCAAGAGTTGTACAACTACTTCCAATACACTGGACTTCGTCAGTTGGGCTGAGGTGATGTCTGGAGGAAAACTTTGACCATTGTATCCTAAGACACCTAAATTGAAATTTGTTAAACTTTGGATTTTCAGTACTCCAGACCTTAAGGGTACTGTTCTATCTCTATGAAATTTTATTGTGGCATTTATGTCTGCAAAAGAATTCTGCAAAAAACTAAAACAGTTTTTTCTATTAAAAAGTACACATTTATACATATTTCTCTTACATTTAGCAGGTTATTTCTCCTTAGAAACATCTACTTTGCCTCCAAGTTTTAATTCATTTTTGTTTAAAAAAACTTTTAAACAAGCATAGTTGTTGGTAGATTTTAAATGATAGTCAATAGTAGAACTATTGAATTTTGGTTTGGATCAGTTTGTCAGTCAGTCCATTTCCAAATTACTGAGATAGAAACACACACAATACAATACACATACCATTTCATTTAACAAATTATGCATTTCCAATTCAAACAAATTTTAGGTGCAGAAATATACCACCACCCTTGAGCTAGTAAAGGATTCCCTAAAAGTGTCTGTGTAATTAATTTCAGCTCAGTTAATTTTACTGAAAAAAAGCTGAGTCACAGTTTTAGGTGCCTGATTTATAACAGAAAATGTGAAGAGATGGATCTTTTGATACTATCTGAAATCTGTGTCTAAAAGTGGTATGCTATGTATCATACTTTCTGGGATAAAATCACTAGCCACTGTAGGAAATTCACTTGTCTGGGGAACTGGACTTCATGAAGTATTTCTCACATAGCAAGCCCACAATTACTCATTAACATATTGCAACCTTACTTTAACAAATCCATATTATTGACATTATTCAGAATCATTGTTAAAACTTCCCTTTTCTTTTGCCAGAGCTGTGTAAACTGTATGACTCTCAGGAGTCTTTTGCATTATACAATTGTTAATATGGCTCCTTTGGAAATGAAATTTGCAGACCATCCCATTCATGTCTACTCACAATTGACTCTCATTGGTTTCACTGGGGCAAGAGCCACATTATTTTGGATGTATACTGAATCCCTTTTACATGAACACCTACATCTGCACATATGGAGTTGTTTCATTACCCTTAAACACATCTGCCTTCATGATACAAGAAGTTTCAGCCACAAGGTTCCTTATGATTTTAATTTCATGCCCTCCTTCTGCTGGACTTTCTAGCAACAGGTTGTCAAAATGGAACTCAGCTAGGACTGAAACAGAAGTAAATAGCTGAAGGTTTTTAATCTCCTGTGCCCCCATTTGCAATTTATACTGCTGGGTCCTTGATCTCTTGATCTCTCTCTAGAACATGAGAATCAGTGTAAGGTAAAAGATGGAAACCTAATTCAGTCTGTATGGACTATCTTTCCCCACTATCTTTGGAAAGCAACTGGGGCACAGTAGAAAACGCACATCCCATACATCCCATCCATTTTTATGAGGATTGCTATACTTAGTTCAGATTAAATTTATATCAGCATTGTAAGATCTTAGTGGGTTCCTAGAATTTGCTTAAGTACACTCCAGAGTGTCAAAAATAGGTTACTCGGGGAGATGACTTGCAATGCTAAGACTCCACTGCTCAGTTACTGCTAGTTTTAAAACTCAACAACGCGATAGAAAATTGGCATATAAAAAAGCTCTTTTCTACAACCATTAAAAAAGAAAGAATATATCAAGCAGATAAGTAACAAGCTCCAAAAGACCTTTAAATAACTCAAGTTTTGTAAGGTTTATTATCCTGCCTTTGTTTTATAGCATTGTCTGGTAGGGAAACGGAAGGAGATTTGTAGAAAACTATAGCGTTTAAGTCATTACATTTTATAGCTAATTTCTAATGTGGATTTGATTTTTTATGAGCAGAAAAAGAATCTCATTTGCATTAGTGACAGCAACTAGAGAAATTTAACACCTGGCACTGGTAGTAGCAGAAATTGAATATTAGCTGCGTGGGTGCTAAAAACCACATTACATACCTTCAAGGGAGATTTTTCATTTATTTATGCACTTTTCTAATGTTCTCATTAAAAAACTATTCTTTCATCATGATGGAAGAAAACTTCCAGGGATGAAAACATAATACCTGTAAAGCTCTTGACAAAAGGAATTCCAACAGCAAAATGAATAATTTGTGCTGTTAAAGAATATATAACTCATTCCCTTCTTTTCTCTGTGAAAACACACACACACACGGAGTCCTAGCAAGAAATAAAATTGTAGCAGCAACAAAAGCCAATTGCTTTCTTCAGGCCATTTAATATTAATGTCAAATATCACTGCTTAGTCCCCCCCCCCCCCTCAACATGTTAGAATTCTTCAAATAAAATTAAACCTTAAAAAATGTCCCTCCCGTATAAATAATGCTTTTTTTTTTTTAGTATGACAGAAAAAAATGAAAAATGCACCTTTCCTACATTTGTAAAGCATAGAAAATTAGGGGCATTGCAGAATCTGCAGCGCTGGAAGGCCAAAGATATGGGAAGTGACACTTTGCATAGCTGGCTACAATTAACACATTGATGACATTTCGTGAGGCTTCTTGCAGTGATAATGCTCTTGTCAAATGTGTTTAGTGCACCAAATCTCCTGGAGCCTTCAGCTCGGCAGCCAGCTTTTGACAGATTGAAGGTTCGGAGATGGGCTCTCCTGACAGATGGAAACTGGCACCGATGTTCAGCTTTCGCCAATCACTGGGGACCTGCCCCCCTTATTCTGCAGGGCTCAGCTCCGCAACCTTCCCCCTTCTGATGAAAGCAGGAGATGGCATTGCTAAATACTGCATCTGGGTGGGTTAGACTCCTCTGATGAAAGCCTAAGGCAGACACTCCGCACGGCAAAAGGCAGCCGCTGCTCCAGCTTCATTTGAGGTAGATTTGAGAAAGGCTCCAGGGAGTTGGGATAAAACTTTGGTACATGTCAGAAAAAGAGGAGAGGGAGAGGGAGAGGGAAGGGGAGGGGGAGGGGGAGGGAGAGGAGGAGGAGGAGGAGGAGGAGGAGGAGGAGGAGAAGAAGAAGAAGAAGAAGAAGAAGAAGAAGAAGAAGAAGAAGAAGAAGAAGAAGAAGAAGAAGAAGAAGAAGAAGAAGAAGAAGAAGAAGAAGACTTTTGCCCTAACCAATAAATGTGTGCTCTTATGGGCCTTCTCTCCCTGCCCTTTCTTTTCTCTCAGCCACTATCTGTCTGAGGAAATCCATGTATGTATGCTACAATGTTCACTTCCTTTTTACAGACTTGCATCATTATTTTTTAAATATATATTTTTATTGCTGGGTTTACCACTGCACTGATGGTAGATTATGCAAGATGGACGATTTTCAGATCATCCACCGATTCCCTGACGAGCGGGAGACAGAAAAGACTCTCTGGGAGCCACCTGTATAAGAATCCTGCTGCTCTGGAAGCTCACGCAGTCATTCAGCTTGACTGGCTTAAAATCTGGGGCAATGTTTTTCACAATAATCTGTGGTGGTACAGAGTTTCTGTGGCCCTGCACTTCACACAGCTGGGCATAAACAAGCCGATAATCAAGTTCATGGCCCTTTTGCCCTCCTACTCCTTTAGATGAAAGCCATCCGTCATTGGGATCCATTTCCTTGGGGTTGCTTTAAAACTCACAGGTCGTGGCTAGATTTGCTTATCTTCGACAAATTCCACTTCAAGGTCTTTTAAAAACTGGATGGGAAAGTCTCTCTCTCTCTCTCTTCCGTTTCTGTCTTAATCTTCAATTCTTCTCTCACTGATACAGCTTTTTGGAGCCTGCACACTGCAACCCATTTGAGGTATGATAATCAGCTGATTAGCTGGTGAAGTCGTTTTCCCTGAGGCTCTTTTGTGTGCAAAATCCTCACACTCAGTTGACATGTGGACATCATAAAGCTGATGAAATGCAATTGTAATGAACCAGAGGGAGAGGCATCTGCGGAAGCCAAAATGAAGGGCCCTTCCCTCTCGACATGCTAATTCAGAAAATCTGCTCTTAACTTGTACTCCCTCTGGGTTCCCAAGGAAGGCAGAGCTCCGCGAATGCATATTCAAAGAGTGCATTCGTTGCAGCAGCCTGAGAAAGCCAAGCCTGGCTGGGCCACTTCTAATTTCAAGACAGATTATTCTGCATCAAACGTAGTCATGATCTGACAGTTCATTTGTGATGAGAGCCCTACAGTCAAGGTTTAATGCATGGCCAGAAGCAGGTGGGCAGGAGGGCCACTAACCAACTGCAGTGACAACAGCCACCAGCCTCTCAGACAAGTCAAATGAACCCAGTCACGAAGTCTGACGCATCAGGGAAAGTTGAAGACATTTATGCAATGAATGCCCTCAGAACTAAAACGGACTACAGGAAGCCTCCTCTTTATGCTGACAGGCCCCATAGGCAGATATGCAGCCTGATCCTAACCCTGGTTGTGAGAAATCCCAGGGGTGTCCAAGAGATCTGGTTTAAGGCTGAAACAAAAGCAGATCTGCAGTCATGTCTTCCGGGGCCATTGTTCTTTTCCCAAATGGAATCTGAGAGGGCAAAGTCCCCAGGCAAGGGAACGGTCTCCTTGCATTCTATAAAGTGCTGCGGACACGGAAGGCAATGAGATGATGGCGGTAGTGACCATGCTGATAACAATAATCAGAAGTAACACTAGCAACAGCCAAAACCTAAAAACTCTGCTCAGTGAATAAGGGCTCCTGCATGCTTGTCTTTGCTTTCTTTATCAGCAGAACACTGTGCCAAGTCACATGTGGTTTTGAAAGACCTTTTTGATTGCTTTTAAATGGACATGCGACCTGCTGATCATGACATTTATCGCAGTCTTAGCACATGGATTCATTCTGCAAGCAAGCAGAAATGTTATGTCCCATTCCCGTGCAGTTCCCACTCATTTTGTGGAATGTAAACAGCTGAGTTCCCAACAAGATTGCCCAAGGTGGGAATAATGAGGATCACAGAGGGAACTAGAGAAACAGGAAAGAAAAGCCTGTACTAATGGGTCTAGGAGTTGGAGATGGTGCTGTTTTATAAAGTTAATTTTGGTCCATACTATTTAGATGTGACGTTTTCTCAGTATTCAAATCAAATTTGTGGTAGTCAGAAGCAAAAGACCCCTTAGGAAGCCTGTGCCCACGGGACTTCCGGGGAAGCAATGACAGACTGAAGATGGCTCTGAGTGAGCGGAGCCAAAGGCCGCAGTGGAAAGAGGAGCTGATGAATGAGCCCCACTCCGGATTAAGGAGGGGACTAGGATCACTCACAAGTTTGCTTCATACAGAGGCTCTCTGTGAAGAGATTGTAGAATACTGATCTCCGGTGGGTTTGAGAGCTCTGCAAGCCAGGGGAAAATCATCCTGCCTAGGCTGTAGTTTGGCACCTTCAAAAGGACACTGGGTTCACCCACTTCCTCTCTTAATTACCTTAGGAAATTGCTTGTTATTGGTTTTTTTGGGCGTTAAGGACCTTCCGAAGGGCAAGTTTCATTACACCAGGAGAACTTCCTTCTATCCTGGATGAAAGAAGTTTCATGTAAGTTTAAGGACTTAAAAAAAAAAAAATAATAATTTTTGGAAAACAGAAAAAAAGGGACTAGAATATTGATTTTGGAAAGTTAATGGGCCAGACAGACTTGAAAGACTATTTCCTGTGGGTTGTTTAAAATTGTATAAAAGTATATATGAAGATTTTGAAATTAACTGTAAGAAATCCTCCCATGGGAAAGTATTGCTGATTGGAAAATAAACATACAATAAGAGGGGACTTTGAAGGTTAGCTAGAGGTGACCAGAAAGAATTAAGGATTACAATTAAAGAGAACAGACCTATTAAGAGACCTATGGAGCAATACTATCTGACTATAGAAGAAATTAAGGCTGGGAACAGTGTACTCAGAAATTACTTTCAAGATTGTCCTCCACTATAAAAATGGATCTAACAGAGACTACGGAAGAGGAACAGATTTTACTGGACAAAATAGAGACTGAAGCTGACTTGAATGTGGATTTGAAAATGGATTTTTAAAAAATGCCAGACTACAAGAGTGATATGAAAAAATATGTGATTTGAAAAGAGATTTAAAAATGACAGACTATAAGAGTGATATGGAAAAAGATGCCACAATGGATTTACAAATGAAACTGGCTGATGTTTTAATAACTAAAGGGGACATACCAATAATAAATTGGAGTGACAAGGATGGCCTTCTTATCTTGGATTTACAAAAGGGATGTGTTAAACTCCTAAAGCTGTTCCTGGGAGGAGACAAAAAAGAAAATGATAAGAAATCAACTTGTGGGATATTATTTGACAGGATTAAAGATCAAGCTTTTTAAAAGTAAATGGAAGGAATACAAAGTGAATTTATTTGACCAGGGTTAAAATATAGATGTTGTGGTTTCTGGTAGCTATTAATGGAATTTCTTTTTGACCAGGACTGAATGACAATGATTTAAAGATTTGTTTATAAATGGGGAGAGATTTCTTTTGTTTTATTCCTCAGAGAAAGTGATAAGTTGGAATACAAAATGGATTTATTTGGTTAAGGGTAAAATATATATGTTATTATTTCTGGTAGCTCTTAATGGACTTTTGCTGAATAGGATTGAATGATAAGTTTTTACAATTTATTTATTGATAAGAGATGTGATATGGGAAGAATTCTTTTTTTGAAACACTAGAGAAGGTGTTAAGTTACTGAAGTTGTTTATACTTGTCTGGAGGGAGGGGGGAGTCATTCTTTTATGTATCTCTTTTTCTTATTTTTTTCCTTTTTTCTTTCCTTTTTTCTCTCTCTTTGCATTTTTCTTTCTCTTTTCTTCACATTTTATATTTTTCTTAGTTTGTATTAGTCTTTTATCTTTGTACTTGTAAACTTTAATAAATTATTAACCCCCCCCTCCCCCCAAAAAAGGAAGCCTGTACCTATGTAGAAATCCAAAAATGAGCTGCTGAGAGTCATTTTTGAGTGTGGCAGCACACACATGTTGGAAGGAAGGAAGGAAGGAAGGAAGGAAGGAAGGAAGGAAGGAAGGAAGGAAGGAAGGAAGGAAGGTTTGTTTGTTTTAGAACCAAGGTGCAAAGACTGGATTACACAATTCTTGTTCTACATCAAATATCTGTAGTCTATCCAGTAAAATGGCCATTATAAAAAGAAGACAAGAAACTATCCTATGATGACACCAACATTTTTAATCATATACCTCCCATATAAGTCAATTGTCTAACAAAGTATTGAAATAAAAGGATTTCAAAGGGCAATGCCTTTGGAATGATGTGTGGAAAGGTGACATGTTAACAGTTGAGGTGTGATTGGAAGGACTCATTTTGTAGCAATAAATCTCATTTAGCCTCAGTACATTTCTTTCTGTGGACCCAGTTCTAGTAGTGTATTTTTGCTAGAGGAATGGACAAAGTGCCTATTTCACATACATGCACAAACACAATTTCCTCTAAATGCAGAAGTATTAATTTAAAGACATGACAAGAACAGACCAGTCTCACAGACTAACTCTCTTGGTTAAAACTTTTCGTTAAACGAAACTTACAGTGCATTCTGCACTTCATGTACTTACTAGAGACAACTATGCATACTAAACCAAAAACTGGCAGCAACTCATAATAAATTACAGTAAGAAAGGTTGTTCATGTGTAACAAAGGCTCTTCAACCCAGCCTTAATCCATGCCTCACTTGATTAGGTGCCATCACACTGGTGTCAACTATTAGTGACCACATAAATAGACCATCTCCAGGATGCTCTGTCCCCAGTGGTGCACTCCTCATTCCTATAATTGAGTCCATCCACCTTGCTGCTGGTCATCTCTTTCCTTCCACCTTTCCCCACCAAGTCCTTCAGTGCTGCCTCAACATGGCAGGGGGTGGTTGTGTTCCTGGGAGGGATGAGTGAAGAAGGCTGGGAGTATATGTCATATATATATTCCCACAGGTTCACTCAAGGCATAAATGTAATCCCAGCTGTTTAGGTAAAGCAAGCAGTATATCAGGCACTGGTGATACAGGAAGATGCTGGGAGCGGATGATCACTTTAGCAACAATGGTAACAGCATCATTTCTTATAGCAAAAGGCAATGGTAAACCACTTGTATGTTCTGTCAAGCAAACCACATGCTTCATCTTGGTCACACAAATGTGGACATCTGTAAGAAAGAAGGTTCTTTGCCATGTTGCCGTAGCTGATATGAAAACACAGTAGACAAGACTTGCTCACAAACAAATTATTTCTTTATTCACTTTCTTTTGCTCACAGCATACCCTTCCTTTCTCTTTCCTCTCTCCTTCCATTTGTTTAGTTCCTTCTTCATTCTTGAAGTTAATTTCTCCAAAACAAAACTGGGAAGATATCACTGGGTTGTCACACATGATCAAAAGACGCAGTGCATGCCCAGCTTATGAATGCAGCCAATTGGAAAATCTAATTCATCCCTGAAATTATTTTTGAAGTTTGCGCCACAGAAGGAAGACAAGTAAACATGAAACATAAAGAAACATTCCTCACCGTTTGTTGTAGTCCTTAGTTTTCTGCTTTTTCCTTCTCATTTTTTCCACCTTTCTCCTTGACTATCTCAAAGAGGCAATAGGAAACAGTGTTTGAGCACTATAGAGAATAAAAGGAATCCACAAAGATGGCTAATGTATAAACAATACTGACCAAAGATAAATGACATCATTAGGATTTTCTTTTGTGTATGTCTTCAAGTTAGTTTTCACTCCTCACTGAGGCAAAACCAAGCCATCTTAAACAGACCTACTAAATACATGGCTGCAAAATTATTTTTGAAAATTTAATTAAATTAGGCCTGGCATCAAGGTTCAGTCAGCATCATTGGACACCCATCAAGACCTATGTCCCACAAGGAGACTGCATAGCAAACTTCTGTGAACCTCCAGAGATCCTTAGCCATGCATGTCCTCCATTCTAGACTGCTGCCTCTTCAACCTCTTCTCTCTGAGCAGGTAAACAAAGCAGGTATATGGAAGAGAAGCAGCAGTTTTCTACTTACCTGGACTCTCTCTTTCTCTCTCTCTTCTTGGAGCCCTGAGAGAAAGGCCGAGCGAATGGAAAAGGAAGTGCTCCTACCAAGATATCTCACCTAAGAGCTTCCGAATAGTACAACTTAATGCACTGAATGGTGAATTAGAATGGAGCCATAAAAACAAACAAACTGATACCATATAGATTTGTCATTGTAATGCAAAGGAACACAGAATGCTTCTCTCATAATTTCCTGCAACATTTCTGAGACAGTAGAGAAGTGCCTGAACATGTTGGGAGCAACATTTTGCAAGGATTTATGTGGCTGAATTCTGTGGAGTTCTGTGGTTCATTGGACTGAGGAAAATACTGAGGTGTAGGATTATATAGAATTGGAAGAAATTCAATTCAGTTCTAAGAAAACCTATAGAATCATGTCTTCTTCATACTCAAACAGCTCATACAGCTATATGTAAAGAGCATGGAGTCAAGTGAAAGGTTAAATTTCGGCTTAACCTCCCTATGCATGCATGCTCTACCTCCTCCAACTCAATCTCCCCACAATAAGAAAGAAAATCTGAAGTAGACCTTTACTGTACTTCCGATCATTTCAGTGACTAAATTACCCCTGCAGCTGGGACCTTTGAATGCACAGTTTTACTCCTTTTCATGTAAATGCAGATAAGGTTGAGAATATGAAGCAAGGGGAAGATAGAATGGATGGTCTCATTTTTGCTTGATTTCCCTCCTGGACTTAGTATCTGAAGAGGACTTCCGGTCAATTGTCAGTGCTCGATTTACATCCCTTTTGCATAACTGATTGTATGAAATCTTTGCTAGGTTTTAAGGCACATATGACAACTGTCCAACACAAGTGTGTATCTTCCCATTGCTCCATAACCTTATTTTTGCCTTATATAGTAAAACTTTAATTTAATGGTCCATTTGGGGGAAGAGATATTTGTTACTACTGAATGTTTGTTAAACTGCAAATTATATTTGCATAATGACATCATTACACAAATAACCTAAATTCCTGTGAAAATTAATTGGCTTATTTGGGCTACTTCACTGCGGTGGACTTGTCTGTTATTTCAGAGGAATTTACAGACACAAATTTAACCCGTTGCATCCAAAGGTGATAAATGGAAGACAGTTTTAAATGAAGGTTTCGCCATACTGCCTTCCTTTGACATTTTGTGTATAGATAGAATTCCACGGGTGTTTCTAGGTCAAGGACAAACTGAGCTCAAAAAGTAGGATTTGTTTGATTAATTTCTTCAAGGCGTTTTGAGAATAACTGTTTCTCTCACTGGCCGAGTCCCTGAAGTGGGAAGAACCACATTTGGTGGGCTTCTTGCTCAGAGAAAGCCACACTCTGTCCTGCTGAGGAGTGCTGGAAATACTGGAGAGATGCTGCCTGGAATTCCAGCTCTGACAACAGTATCTGAATGTATGCCTCCCATTTTATACATCAGACAAGTTAAAAGCAACAAGTTTACATTTGGCACCATCTCAAATGGAAACCTGCCGTTCCTTAACTATGAATCTGTCTTATCTGCCAAACTGAAAATGCGTCCAGACAATGCTGGAATATGGGATACGGTGGCTAATTTTAGCAAACTATAGGACTAAATTACTGGTTATATAAGGTGAGGCTTATTTCTCTTTAAATGAAATGCATATTTTATTTTTAATGCTTACTTATAGTTCTGATTTTATTTATTTGTTTATTATTATTCCCCTGACCACCAAAGTCTCTTGGCAATTTACAGTTTAAAGGTTTATTTATTTATTGGGTCAATTTATTAGCTGAGGACCGCCAAAATATGCACAGATATTGGGCGAGGTAGTGCAACCCTGTTGAAAACTAGTGTTAGGAAAAATATCTCTGGAAAATTAAAGCACGTAAAATGAACAGTCAACAGCCTATTTAAAATGGTGTATTTTAAAGGTTAATAAAAGAACTGACATCCCTCAATTTAGCACAGAGTATTCCAAAAACCGGGCAAGCTATTGAAAAAGCTTAATCTTATGCCGCTGAGAAGTGATTGCACAGAAGCTATAGGAGAACGTCCCCAAATGACTTCAAAGAGGGGGCTAGATGGGGAATCATGTACAAGGAGGTGGTTTCTCAAAAAAATCTGGACTCAAGCCATTTAGGACTCTAAATTCAGCACTTGTATTTCATGCAGAAAGAAACTGATTCCACACAATGCTTTTAGGACAATAATGCAGCCTCACTGAGTTCTTCCAGAGACCAGTCTGGCCGCTGCGTTGAGTATCTACTGAATCCAGACTACAGTGGTACCTCGGGTTACGAACGCCCCTCCTTACGAATTTTTCGAGATACGAGCAGCTCCGGCCCCAAAAATTTACCTCGACATGTGAACTCTGCCTCGAGCTACGAACTGGATCCGCGGCCATTTGCCCTGCTGCCACGTGGTCGCGGCTTCCTGTGGGTGAGATCGCGGTAGCAAGGAGACGTTCGGTGAGGCTTGTGGTGTGTTTTGTGGCATTTGGAAGGTTTTTGGTGTGCTTGTCAGCATGGCTCCAAAGAAAATGTTTCAGAACTGTTTAACCGTATGTATTTACATTGAACCTTATGGGGAAATTTGCCTCGTGGTGCGACCAAATTTGGAGGTGGAATGGATTAACCGTATTTACATTGAACCTTATGGGAAAATTTACCTCGCGTTGCGACCAACTCGAGTTGCGATCAGAGTCACGGAACGGATTAAGTTTGTAACCCGAGGTACCACTGTATACAGAAAATAAGCTCAATACAAACTGTATGACAATAGTCAAGCTTGGAGATCAGCAGCGCTTTCACCACAAATCACTTTCTTCCTGGAAGGACATTCAACTCAGTTGAACTGATATAGGAAACAAAGTTCATAAAAGCCAGACTTGGCTTTTGTCTTAAATCTGGGAAGCCGAGAAAGATTCAGATCCAGAAGCATCCCCTTACCTGCTCCCTCAGTGAAGATGGGCATCCATTGTCTATCATCTGTCTGAACTGTGATACCTCACAATAAGCACTCTTATTTGGTCTGAATTTAGTTTTACTTTTGCAATCCCTCCTCACCACTACCAGTTGCAGGCAGGCAGTCAAAATTACCTGAAGATGTTCCTGAGAACTAGATTTGGATATCATCAGCATATTGATAATGCCCAACTCCAAATCTCCTGATAATCTCATTATTACATGTGATTTCATGCAAATGTAGAAAAATACTGGAAACAGAACACAATACCATTTGAAATCTACCTGAGAGGAACTGAATCACGGCCGAGCAGTGCCTTCTATTCCCAGATATTAAAGCCAGAAGGATATTTTGCTGATGGTGCTGAAAGCCACCAAGATGTCAGAAAGAACCAAGAGAATCATATTCTGTCAGTCTGCAGACAAAGACCACCTATCAAGCTGACCAAGACTGCCTTAACCCTACAGCATGCTCTGAAGTCAGTTTGAAATGGACCAAGAGATCTGCTAACTCCGGGATTGCCTGCAACTGAGTAGTCACCCATTCTCTTGATTACCTTGGTTAATCGTAACCACGGAAAGTTAAAGATTGTCCTGTAATCGGCTATCTCCAGGATAGGACTAGGGTAGCTAACTTTTTTCCTGCAGCTATGGATTGCCACAATGAAGCATTTCACGTGGCCTTGTAGCCTTTTCAGCAGAGCCAGAGCAGGATGAAGTGAAGCAACAGGGCTGTTTTGTTTTCAGAAGCAAGAGGAGCCATATCAGTTGCTCCGCTCGGATCTTTGTTAAATCAAAGCATCTCCTCAAAAAATCTGCAGAACCCTATTGCTGAAGTTTTGCTGATTTTAATGGGCTGTAGGACCTGACTGGTTTTCCTTAACTATAAGGTCAATCAATTCAAAAGAATCACATAAAATTCTATGGCTAGTTTCTTAATTTCTGTGGGACATAGGTGTGCTTAATTCCTACTGGATTGCATTCACTGACAATGGATAATTTGTCTGTTCATCTTTTATGTGACAAACACAAATACTCTTTCCACCACATACACACATTGCTCCCTTCTGAATTTTCAATAATAATTGCTGTCATGTAACTACAGCTGGGATGTATAACCTTTTTTTCTTTTTTGCAGTTCTGCCATGACACTAAATATCTGAAGCATAACCACTGTTGAGGACAGGACCTAATGGCCTATTTGCATTATGTCAGGATGCATTTAAATTACATACTCACTAGTGTAAGCAAACTGGTGTATATTCTGTTACGTGGTATTTAGTGAAATGTGAATGGGCAAATCTTGTAATTAATTCTGGGTTTAAAAGTTTTCAGGCACCTTCAGATCACTGCTTTACTATATAAACAGAAGGAAGGAACAAAGCAAGCACTTTTTAAGCTATGAAATTCAAAGAACTTTAGCTACCATTGTTTTTAAGCACAGCAATGAGTGTATATGAAACATAATACTTCTTCACATAAAACATTAATTCATACCCAATTCAATAAAGGGGAATGACTATTATTTGCATTTATTGCCATAAGCAACCCGTGCAAGAAATCTAGATTTTGTTTTCCTTTATGCTACTACAAGTTCCTTTCTTCCTTATCTATTTTTGCTTAATTAAGTTGGCAATCATTTACAAAATGTACCTGAGCCTTCTTTCTGGACAGGCGTGCGTAGAATTCTGCTGAAGAAGTTTCAGTAGTCAGCAAAGAATATACCATTTTCCCAGCAAACCTGATTCTTAGAGGTCATCCTCATGGCCCATTTATCGCTGCATAAAGACAACCCACTGTCCTTGTGACATTGTCTTTGTGTCATTGACAGTGCACTGCAGAAACACTGAAGTTGTCTTTAGCTGTTCTGCTGTTACAACGGTGCTTTCCGTCTTCTGCTGACACCAATCTTACAGAACAAACAATCTACTGTACAAGGTATTCGTGATGCTGCTGGTGATGCTGCCCTGTTCCCATTGGTCACTTAAGTTGCAGACATGCTTCCTCACTCTCCAGTCTTTGGGCTCCATCCTCTTTAGTCATTCTGGCCTGAGCTGGAAGAGAAACTCGACACCTGGCACGCGCAAGGGCATTGCCTCACAGATGCTTCAGAAAACCCTGGTTAGGCATTATATACGCTCCTTGTGCCTATATAATGCTGGACTGGGGCTCTGTGTATCAATCACAGATGCTTCAGAAAACCCTGGTTAGGCTCCTTGTGCCTATATAATGCTAGGGCTCTGTGTATCAAATAAACAGGTTATGTGTATGTTCCAAATAAGTGTTATTATAGGCTTTTTGCTGGTCTTTACAAAAATTGTACTAGCTTTATTATTTTTTGATGGGGAAGGCCCACTGTTTGAACTACTCCAAGGCCATTTTGTGTACTGTATAGGCTACTTCCAAATATTGCCAGGCAAGGCTACTTGTCATGAGCATCGCCATTCCCTCTGGTTAGGATTAAGGGCAAAAAAATATCCAGGCTGACAGGCTGGTGGAATGGAGGGGGATACAGAGCAGAGCAGGAAAGAGTGACAAGACCACTGACTGGCATTCCTGGGCCAAGGAAGAAAAAGAAAAACCCTGGATGATAGGAAGGGTGCATAAAAAAGTTGGAGGGAACTTTGCTGAAATGGACTCCATCCAAACTTGGAAGTGTAGCATTCCTGTGTCTGCACATCTGTATTTATAGGCTGGTAGGATATAGGAAGGGTGCAGGATGATGCAAGATACATTTCTCAGTGTGTCTGCAAGCTTCTTCCCATGTCATCCTGCACTCTGCTCCACCCCACCAACCATTCAGTTGGAGTACACACACACACACACAGAGAGAGAGAGAGAGAGAGAATGAAGACCAGTCTATCACAGGCTCATTTTGGCACACAAAATGTGTTCACACACAAACAACACAGATAAGAAGATATAGGTTTCATTTCTAGTCGTTGCTTCACAGATGCACAGGGAGATCTTAAGTTCTACTAAAATAAAACCTTAATCCTAACTCTTATACCTCACTTTAACCTACACTCCTGAAAGCTTCCTATAAGCCTCTTAAGTTATTTACAGAGTTTTCTGCCATGTTTTTATTTCTGCCTCTGCTTCTCTAAGTGCTGTAGAGATTTCCCCTCCCCCCTTCTCTCTAAACTGCCTTCACTTTCAGTCTTTTTATGCAGTATTTTCTTAGTCTACCAGCTCAGACTGTAGTTCTGCTTCTATTTATTTATTCAACCCACTTTGACCCTGCCACAAGCAAAGCAACTTTCAGCAGATGGATGAGTCATGTGGAAGTAAACTTTTATGTCATCCTGTAGACCAGACTGTTTCTTCTTCACCTGCAAGTTCCTCTGAACCATCCCTGCCATTCTTTTGCTGGTCCTGGGATGATTCAGTGCTCCTCCTGGCTATCCCACATATATCCTCTGTCATCTGTAGGCAAACCGATATGCTCCAAACTCAAAGACAGAAGCTTCTTGTCCAAGACAAGACACCACCAGCAGCAACTCAGCAGTCGCCCATCAGCAGTTTTGCTCTCAGCCAGCCTCTCTGCTTCAGTCACAGTTCTGTGGATCAATTAGCAGCTGGCAAGTAGGCAAGGAACATGCAGCAATTCCGGTTTCTTCTAGAACCGTTTAGAATCTATCATACAAGAATGAACTTGTATCTTCTAGAAGTTGGAAGTCTCTCCAAGGCATGAGGCCAGGGACAGGGAGGCAGAAACCCTGGACTTTCCCACTCCGTTCCACTCTATGCTCCTTTCTATACGTACATTTAAAGGAAGAGTTTGCATTTTCCAAACTCTTCTGGATGAGCTTCCTTGCACACTATAGACCTGTATTCACTCAGGAAACTTGAAAAGTGACTAAACTCTCAGTCTCAGGCACAAATTTGGAGACCCACAATCTCACTCTTCCACGTTATCATTTTTTTTTTTCCTGTCAGTAGCTAATGCTAGTTGGGAGGAGAATGAAAACCAGAAAATCCATCAACTGTTGACCTGAAATTGTCCCACATTAAATATATAAGTACATAACCATCCCCTGACCTCTCTGCTCAGCTATGGGAACAGTGCAAATTATATCAACATACTTTTCTGCCAGCTCAAGGACAGAAGGAAAGCCTCTTAGTGTGGCATGAAAAAAAGCTCTGTGAATCTCCAGAAGCACAGAATAAAGATCCTGTATGCCCGTGAGGACTCTGGAACAAGTTTCATTTTATGCTGTGGGTGTTCATTGCACCACACAGATTCAATGGGGAATTGTAACTCCACCATAGTTTTGTTGAAGAAAATCACAACAGGGCTACAAATAGGTGGCTATATAATGCACTATAGTTTTTCAGTCATTGATGCTGCTTCCATTACCAGTGCATGTACCGAAGACGAAGAATTGAATTGCAAGTACTGCCAATACTACTGATTCAGTGGTCATTTTCATATTTTTCTTTTATCTGGTTAAGGGGCACTGCTTTTTCAGGTGCTGTGCAGCCTTGGGGGCTACACTATCTTTGTGGCTTGCCTTGGGGGCCAAAGGAAGTGTTGCCAATCACTACAATAGATGGGGGTGAAACTGTGACCCCTGGTTTTTTCCCCGTCTTGAGAAGCTTAAATGTTTCATTTTGCCCCTTAGTCCCTCTAATGGGAAAAAGCAACCTTTTATTATTATTTTTTTTTTGGTGGGATGATATTTTGAAGGGGTGAAATGGATTCCTTGAATCTCTGAAAAGCTGGAGACACCCATTTTTTCTCCCGTTGAAACCTTTTCAACCCTCCAAAATGCAGAAAGCCCCGAACCATTTGTGGGATAAATCTAAGAGCTGCAGATGGAAAGATTATGCCACATTTGGCCTGCAGACCATGGGCTTTCCACCCTTAGCCAGCACCAACTATAACTTTAGAGCCAGTCCTGAGTTTGAGAGTTGCTTCCCTGCAGAGACTTTCCAAGCGGAATCTCTTCCACCGCCTATAAAATCCATTCTCATTGTGTCTGTTCCCAAACCCTTCCACCTGTGGGAGGCTCTAAGGGGTGACTTCCCTCCATCCTGGGACACCCAGTAAGAAGAAGAATATCCCTTCTCTAATTGTGAACTTTTTACTTATATTATTAGAAACAGTATGCAGACATGTGAACAATATACACATTGGTACAATAGGGACTTTAAATTATACCAAACAATCCTGTTCGTCACCCAGTAACTCTTCTCCACCACCCTTCCAAAATGTCCTCCTTCAGCCAGTATCTCTTGTAGCTGCCTGCTGATTGCTACCTTTATGGGTCAGATTTTCAGTCTGCTTTTCTCCTTTCCCTCCCAACCTAGCATCTTTTTCTTCTGGGTCAACTCTCTAAACTGCTTCTCAGCTTCTCCTCCCTGGTGAGGCTCCCAGCTCTTCATCCTCCACATTGACTCAGCTACCAATTGTGGCTTTCTTGCCCAAAGCCTCCTGCCTTCTCTCCTTCACCTCTTGCTTAGGAGTAGCCTTTTTGCCACAGAAGAGCCCTCCCTTGCTAGTTTCATATACTCTTCCTTTCCTCTTTCTCCTGCCAGTTCCAAAATAGGGGTCTTATATATGTTTCTGAGCTAGGTGTCTCTCTGCCCCCTCCCAAACTCATTTCCTTTCTTTCCTTCTTCACTTTTAGGACTGGGCCTTGTTCAACTATAACCTGGACTCAGCTAGTCTGGGATGAAGAGCTTCCTATCTCTTCTGCACATCTGTGTTTCCATTTACCTCCCATCTTGCCTCCTGCCATCTGGCTATTTCATATACAACTTTAATCTTTCCTGCCTTATGCCCAACTTCCCTGCAACCCCTGCATGGCACTTCTGTCAAGAGCATGGAAGATCATCTGGTTTCCTCTGACACGCTAGGTGATAGATACAGTTACTGGGAACCAGCTTTATTTTAAAAAGTACTAGAATTTCTTCTACTGTAGCATCTCAAGAATATTTTTCAATGGTTATTGGCAATCCTTTAACATTTCAGGAAAGCCCACACCATCTTTTAACACACTGAGCTGGTACCAATAAAGGTGAATATGTGTAGCTTAGGGTTGAACTGTGGAGTCCTTGGGGTTCTCTGAGCTTGGTTCTTTTCTTGCAAACATTTCATTACCCAGCTAGGCAACATCTTCAGTGCTAGAATGGGATGGGGGTTGCTCTCTGTTTATCTACTGTGGCCTGCCTTGCCAGTGCTGGTAAGGGTGGGGGGTTTGTTTTGCTCCTCTGGTAGTTCTTTGATTGGCACGTGTTTGCTGCTTGATTGTGTGCCTGGTGGTGACCTCTGCTTATCTGGGTGATGATTGCTGGTGAGGCGATCTTCTGGTCTTTTGTCTCTTTTGAATAGTATGTAGATGCTGTTAATCTCTATGTGTCTGTTAATTGCTGCCTTGTCTGAATACCAGGCTTCCAAGAGTTCTCTTGCATATTTGGATTTGGCTTGGTCTAAAATGCTGACAGTTTCCCAGTTAAAGCTATGGTTGAGTCTGTCCATGTGTTGTGAGATTAAGGAATTTTCATCATGTCTTCTGACTGCTAGTTGGTGCTCGTGGATGCGCTCTGTTAGTCTTCTGCCTGTCTGTCCTACGTAGTGTTTGTTACAGTCCTTACACTGTATGTTGTAGATGACTCCTGCTTTTTCTTCTTGGGCTACTCAGTCTTTTGGTTTACTTAGGGTATTTTGGAGTGATTTTGTTGGTTTATGTGCTACAGAGATGCCATATGGTTGTAATAGTCTGTTGGTGGTTTCTGAGATGTTTCTGATGTATGGCAGTGTGATCCTTTTCATAGCTTGTGTAGGTTGTGTTGTAGCTGGAGCACCAAAAGCATTTCTTTTCCCACAGCATGAACTTGTCTCTAGAAATATCACTCTAATGAATTATTCTCATTCGGGAAGGATACAAATCATCTCTGCAGGATAGTTTCAAATGAATAGACGTCAAAAGAAATATGACTAGATGGAACTATTTCTAAGTAACCATGTGAACGTTCAACTGGGTGGCTATAGTCATAAGTACTTACTTGCAAGGAAGGGTGCTTGGATTTGGAGAAACTTTCACCCTCCAGTTGTCAACAGTTTAGTAGGCAAGCATCAATGAAAGGTGGTCATGACTCCGGGCAACCCCAACAGCAGAATCAACATTATAGGCAGGTAGGAGGAAAAGCTAACACAGAAATACAAGCAAATGTTCTACAGTGTCCCTTAAGTATAAATATGTTTGCCAACAACACTCACACACATCAACCATTAAATTACCCATACAATAATGGTGCTAATCAACAAATCCTAATGACTGAATACTCTCACTACATCACATGATGCTATCCAGTTTCAGTATACAGTATACACATCTTTCCTGTGCCACCAGATATTCTTTATGCCAAGATTCATGCCAAAGTAAGATGGTGGGGCCCAAGGGAAATACCGTTTGAATCTGAATCAATTCTGCATTTTTCCTTGTCAATTTTCATTCATTTTGAGGAAAGAAATTTTGTTTTCAAATTTCCTTTCCCATGAGAAGAGAATCTTGAAATTCTCATGGCTGAAGTGTAACCTTCTTGTACTAATTTAGCAATACGTAGCAAAGAAGTGGGCAGGAGTGTCTTAACGTACAATCATTTCTCCAGAAGCCTGCAGGCTTCCCATACTTTAATGCAGTCCCACGAGAAGGATGTGTCATAAGGGACCTCCTCCCAATTTTTACAGATTAGGAAGTGAGGGCAGTCAGGAAGACTTCAGACTGAAGGAAAGATGTGTAACAGAAAACACCACCTCAAGGAGCATGCTCTGCCAAATATAAAATAACACCAAGGGCAGTCTGAAAGAAATTCTCCAGTATTCTGAAAACTTGAGGAATGGTAAAATAGATTCTGGCACAAAATTAATTTGAATCCTGCAATCCTCTATCTTTTAAGTGACAGCAAGAATAAAAGACACTGGAACTGGATTCCAATGTTAAGTAATAATCATGAAACAGATAGGCTGTATCTCATCAGTAACACTGAGCCTTTCCATAGGTAGGAAGTTGTTTTGTTTTTTAAGGAAACACTAAACAACTAGACTTAGGTATTTAAAAGATGTCCTCTGGAATTCCTACTGTTTTTTTTAGTTTTCTGTAAGTCAAAGTATTCTTTCTCCCATCCTTGAGTTGGAAGGAAAGTATACCAACATAATTTGTACTGCCCTCACAGCCTCCCTTTACTTCACTTCATTTACAAGACCAGACAGAACTGCTGCCCTCATACTACTAATGTAGGATAATCTCAGGGCAATCTCAGGACGCGGTGGCACAGCGGCTTAATGACGGCTGAAAGTTGCTGGCCAGAAATGGTCAACACTTCAGCAGTTCGAGCCCAGCTCCGCGCAGCAGAGCGAGCTCCTGCTTCCTCCTCAGCTCCTGCCAACCCAGCTGCTCAAAAACTTACATGAGTAGATAAATGGGGACTCTCACCCCGGTGGGAGGAAAATGCTGGCGGCGCTTGCATCGGAGATGGGAGCAGTTGCCGGTAACGCGGAAGCCATGCATGCCTGAAAAAGGCACAAAGCAACAGCAACCCCGCCTCCTGCGCTCGCCAGCTGGGCTCTGCTCTAGGAAGGAGGCAATGGCAAACCACTTCCGAAACACCTTGCCTTGAAAGCTGCAGGGACTCATCCAGTCGCCGCAGAATCGGTCATGATTGAGTGCGGATTAAAAAAAAAAAAAAAAAGTGCGGGATTCCCTACCATTGTTTCCCCTACCACCCAGGGTCCCCTACCACCAATCACTCTCCTGAAAGTGTGTGGTAGGAGAGTCTTGGGGAACTCCAGGCACTCCCTGCGTCTTCATCTGCCATCCCTCTTACGCTCCACCAGGCAGTCAGCTCTAGGAGGGTCAATATTTATCTACTTATTGCCATGGGAATATTGATCTCTCAATCTCCTGGAAGATACAAAAGATCAAGAGGTTGATATTCCCATAAAATAGCCTATATTTTTCAAAGCGTTGAAGGCCCCAAGCAAACTGCTGAGTTGAAAGCTCCTTCTTTGTCCCTTCTTGAGTGCTGAACTGCCTGTCTCAGCGGCCACTGGCTGGCTTGCCTAGCGTCACCACTTCGGTCATTACCTCCCACCTTGCTCTTCGCACATTCTGCCCAGCAGAAGCCCCAGTTAGAGTGGGCTACCTCCTGGATGGTGCTCAACCCTGGCCAGGAGAGCTGGCAGCTACCAGTGCCCTCCATGCCTCAGAGGAGCAGCTCTCCTTATCCCATGTCTATTCAGAGGTCAGTCCCACTGAGTTCTGTGGGACTTCCTCCTGGCATTTTGGACTGTAGCATCAATCACCGGCTGAATGCTTTCATAATTTAGCAAACTCAAAAGCTCCTGTGCCATGTTGTTTTTAAAGCTCTTCACTCTCTTGAATCTCAAAGATAGGCATTGCCTTGGGAAGCGATCCTAGCTCGATGTCAACCGCAACCACAGCATAAGTGACAGGTGCTTCTCCTGTTTTTCTCCTGTCCTAATGATGCACTGATGAGGGAAACACATTGAACCACTTCCAAGAGCTACAGCTTAGAGCAAGTGTAGCTCTCTTGTTAGGCGTCCGGCTCTTGTGACCATCGCCAACCACAGCTGATTGGAATTTTTTTGACTGCCACATTGCTTTTATTCCCAAGATTGCTCAGTACAAATTCCCTTGTTCTGAAACAGCCCCGTCCTTTCCCTGGTGGCAAATCCATTGTAGCTGCCTGCTTTGGGGAGTTATTGTAGAAAAATCATTAAAACCATCAGCCCAGTGCACAGCAGCCGAATGAGAGGCAACATGATCGGGAGCTGTATTAGCAGGGGGATACGATGCTAACTGAGAGGTGAGCGGGGTTCTGCTTAAGAACCTTATTAGTGGGAGCATATCTAGACCCCTCTGCACGGTGGTCACTCGAACAGAGGATGGATATGATTGCTTTGCAAGGGAGGTAGCACAGGGCAACCAAGATAATGTCAGGTCTCTAAAATCTAAGTTCTGAAGAAAAGTTAAGGGAGTAGAGCTTATTCTCCCTGGAAAATAACAGGCAAGAGGGTGACTTAAGAGAAGTCTTCAAAATTGTGGAAACTATTGATGAAATTTACTACAGATATACTTTTTACAGGGACAAAATGTTCAAAAAAGTAAGGGATGTAAAAATTACAAAACTCACTTTAAACAGAATGACTACCCTACCAATTTTTGCCTTGTGTTGCCTGATACCAATCCTGTTGCTATGGGCAAATCTTTCACTGATATCTGTTTAGATGAAGGTGACGATGATGATAAAAGCCCAATTTCTATCAATACAGCTGTTGCAGATAAATAAATTGATCAAGATGGATGATAAAGAGGCCCTAGAAAGTGATCAATGTAGCACCAGAGAATTTGTTTTAAGTGCATTTTTTAAGAACAGTCACATGTCTCTAAAATGCTGATATTATTTCATGAGTGACTTAACACTATTAAACAATGTTAAGCTTGTAATTAGTCATTTCCAAATTCTCCAGAGTGAACAGAAATTCTTTACTGACAAATAATATGCCAAATCTAAGATTTGTTATGACATGCATGTTGATTTTACATGCAGGAAAAATATGTCCACTTATCTGCAAAGCTGGAGTGACTGCAATGGTTAGTTTAGTTGGACAAGGCACACACATCAACGTGCAGTTCATATTTGCACATAGCGCTCTAGGTCAGTGTTTCACAACCTTGGCAACTTTAAAATGTGTGGACTTCAACTCCCAGAATTCCCCAGCCAGCATGCTGAGAATTCCCCAGCTGGCACGTCAGCTGGAGAATTCTGGGAGTTGAAGTCCACACATCTTAAGGTTATGAAACACTGCTCTAGGTGACCTCTTGAGAATGTATCCCACATGAGTTCACTTGCAACTGAAAGCTAGTTGGGACCTTTGCTATAGAGGCCAAGAGTCCTGTTTCAGAAGGGGCACACTTCTGTCCCAAGGAGTTGTCTCATGAGAGTCTTGTTTAAAAATAAAGATGGTACATATTGGGAATCACAAGGATCTTAAGTTGGCCCATCATCATTTAACATCGAGGCAGCAGACTGAGCTGGCCTAGAGGTCACCTGGTTGCAGTTGTCCCCACTGTGGTGAAATGTACTGTATATCTATTTAAATTAAGGAGAGTGAAAAGGAGAACTATAAAGGAAACCTTGAATGCCTCTCTTCCAGTCTGAATCTAGATTCCTTTGCTTGGCAATCCCAAAGATAAATTGGCCAGCAAATTGCTTATTTCCATAACTTTTCTTGCTCCTTTGCCACACCATCATTTTTTTCAAGTTGCTATGAAGTTTCTCCAGAAAGGATTTTATTAAAATCCACCCCAATTTTTTATTCCAGCCCTAGCTATAAAAATTAGCACCCTGACACAACAAAGGATAATTAGCTACAGATAACAAATTATGTAGGTTCTAGCAAATAGAAAGCCTAATTATTAAGAGCACGGTTGCAGTCAGCTGTATGGCCCTCCATAATATGACTGATGGAGCGCTCAGATCCATGGCAGAAATTGAACTGCAGTGCCGTGCTTATATCAGAATTGCAAAGAATCAGAAGAAAGTATTCATGAATCAAATAGCAACAGAAGTGAGTGCAGGGTTATGGGAACTGAAAGCGGTCCACAGGCAGCTTTTCAAGGAAATATTATTTCATATAGGAACTCTTTCATATAAAAATTTGTACACGCTCTTTGATTTTAAAACCCATTGGCCAAACCCCTCAGAGTATAAGGGTGTAGATACATATTGTTCAGCCTTTCTTTCTTCCATAAGTTTGGGCAAATAACAACAGTTAAAAATTCCCAAATCAGTTTAAGCCTACTAAAACCTGACACTCAAACGAAAACTGAAATGAAAAAGATTCACAGCTCCTTCAAAGATAAGATACATTGAAGACAGTCCAGAACAGACTCAAAAATACTCATCTTGCAGTAGCCCCATTTGTTTTTCCAGGCTTGGAACTAAACTGTGAGTTTTGTTTCTCACTCAGAAATTCTCAAAACACACAGGTTCTGGTTCGCTCTTGGAACACTCCAGACGACTGTTTTGAGGTTGGAACATTTTGAGGACTTTGTGACTTGCCTATCTCATGTGCAAAGCGTTCCATAGTAGCCCTTCACAAAGCCCATCTGTGTGATGGAAATGCTCCTACTTAACGAATTAAAGCAGCAAGGCTTGTGCAACTTTTCCAGTTCTGTCCTTAGCCATCTCCACCTGCATATGCCCACACAACACTGTGCTCTGCTGATAATCCTGGTGGAAGTGCTGCCTCTCCATGCATGTGCATACTCAACCACTGAGGACAGCTTCTAAAGCAGCCGTACGTGCCTTGCTATTTGAGTTTTTCAAAGGATGCAGTTGCTTTAATGCTCTGAAGTGAATGCTTTGTTTATGCTAACATGCCTTTCCAATGAGAAGATGAACTGAATCCAACAGCCGAGCATCATGAGCATAGATGGGCCTTGTAGGCTATGAGAGAAGCTCTGTCAAGCTGTGCCTGCCTGAATTATTCAACAAACCAGGGATAATTTCCTCTCTCCTAATTTCAGTGAAGAGGAGACATTAACACTGAACTTAGGAAAATGGAAGTACTGTAGCTGCCATGGTTGTGTGTCTTAAAACAAAGTCAAGTAGGACTAAGACAGGGTTCTGAAGTTACTAAGGGAAGCATCCGCAAACACAAAGGTGCTTACAAGTGTACATGTAGGAGATCAGGAAATGAATAATCTCCTGATGTGAATAATGCGTAATGAACATATCTGCTTTTGAAAATGAACATATCTTATACACTAAAAATATAATGTAGGCAAATGGCTAAGACTGCTAAAAATGTCTTCCATTGTGTTAATTATACTGCAACAGCCTTTCCTAACCTCTGTTCCCTTCAGAAGTCAGATGCCCACTCCCAGAATTCCCCAGCACCTGGCCATTGTTGAGATTTGGGGGCCATGTATTTGAAGACCCTGAGAGTGGGAGAAAACTAAGCAGGAAAGATCTTTCTTCGTGTACCTCCAAAGCTGTGGAAAGCCCTCTCCCAGTATTTAGGAAGTCAGCAAAAACATCTCTCTTCCACCAAGCTTTTGAATGCTAAGGCTTGATTTCACTTGCATTTATGTTGCTTGTTTCTTTGTTTAGTTTCTGTTGTGAGTCTTTCTGGTTGTAAAATTGATAGAAAGGTAGGGTATAATTGCTTTTTTTAATATAAATTTTATTAAAAGTTTTGCAAAAAACATAAAAACCAACACAAACTAATAGAAAGTACGAAGAAGAAAAAGAAAGAAAGAAGCAAAAATGCAGAAAGAGAGAATAAAATAAAAGAAGCTTCCAATTTCCTTTGCAGCAAATATAAGCATAATTACAAAATGATCTCTTACTCTATGATTACAAAAATGCTAACTTTTTTCTATTATCCAATTTGTTTCTAATCATCAAAACCACAAGTTGTAAGTGCATTTTTTTTCTGTTTCATGCAAAAAGTCTATAAGGGGTTTCCAGTCAACTATAAATGTAGATATAGTTTTTTCTCTGATCAAAGAAGTTCATTTAGCCATTTCCGCAAGTTCCCTCATCTTCAGCAACCATTCCTCCATTGTGGGTAGTGTTGAACCTTTCCATTTTTTAGCATATAATAACCTTGCTGCATATACAAAATGCATATACAAAAACAAGGTATATCATATACATAAACAAGGTATAATTCCAATAATTGATTCATATGTATTGAACGTGAGATGAAAGATTCACTTTCAGAATTTTATTTGCTCAAAGTATCCCCAAAAGGTTACTTTGAGCAAAACACCTCCTTTGAAGCCAAAGCAACATGGCTACTTGTAAAGAGCAGAAGGGGGTGGCTACATTGCTTTGCCTTGCTCTGATAGCTTCATCCATCAGGTCCAATACTGTGTGCCAGAAACCTCTTCCAGTTACTGTACTGGTCAGGAGAAGAAATCAGAGTGATGGGAAGGGCTTTCACAAGCTGAATAGTATCATCTCCCCAGCAGAAAGTGCCTCATTGAAGAAAATGAGGGCCCCAACCTTAGCACAGGCTGAAAGTTGGTCTGTCTGTCTGTCTGTCTATCATCTATCTATCCTTCCATCCATCCAAGGTCATCCAGCTGGTTCTGTGCCTAAGGCGGGACTAGAACTCATGGTCTCCCGGTTTCTAACTACTACACCAAACTGGCTCTCTTATATCCTGTATCAATGAAAGAATTCTTTTTCTAAAAACAAAAACGGGCCTACACAGTTAAGACAGATTACTCCCCAAAGGAGCATGGACATAGGCAGTACCTATTTACACTGAACAAACTCAAGTTCTCAAAGCTTCATAAGATAATTTTTCAGCTCAAGTTTCAAGAGGATGAAACGATTTTTTAAAAATATCTCCTATGATAAGATAGCATATTGCTATTTTTAATCCAGATATGAATACTGTCTATATGATTAAAAAGAATAAAAACACAATAATAACAATTGGCATTAAAATGTAATAGAAGTCCACCACAATTCATATAGGAAATAGAATACAACTACATAAAAATAGCTATTCTGATACAGGAATTAAATTTTTCTATTAAAATCTAGGATCTAAAACCTAAAATGTTTCAGAGGACAGGAATGTTTTTGGCTGCCACCCAAAAACTAACAAAATAAAGGTTTGATGGGCCCTTGTTATGGAGAAGCTTCTGTAGAAAACTTCACAAGCTGAGGAGGATCTCATGGCCGCCTTCAACATTTCAACCAGCTGGAGCACCTAAGAAGGGTCTTCAAAAACTATTGACCCAAGAAGTTGTTCTCTCAGATATTCTTCTCCAAGCTGTTTAGAACTTTAATCATTGCCTCCAACACCTTGAACTAGGCCTTGAAATGGATAGATTCAAAGGATTTACAGCTGACTGTGTAATAGCATTATATGACTGCATGCACTAGATCCACCAAGAAACATAGCAGCTTCCTTTGGAACTCTTCAAGCATTTTAAAAGGGCAACTTCACATAAAGAGCAGTGCAGTCAATCCTGCTTGAAGGTGGATTCTTGTATTGGAAGGACTGACTGGCTCATCTGAAGCATATGCAATCCCCTTTTCCAAATATGTGTGCTGGCATTAAGACTTGAAAACTGGATTTCAGACTCCATTAAGCATGTGGAAAATTGGTTGAAATCAAAATGAATTACAAATGCATAGCTAGTATCAGAATTATAACTCTCTGAGTTAATTACAAATTGACAAAAAACAAGTGCACGCACACCATCTCTTGTATATCTACAAGTAAAACATTTAAATTGTTACTGTTTTCTGCATACAAAGGGAATGAAGGATGCCTTGACAATTGCCATTGAATAAGTCATAAAGGATGGGGGACTTTGGTGTGCATAGAGAAGCTTCCCCAGCTGGATCCCTAAATTGGAAAAGATGTGACTGATACAGCATTTCCAAACATTTATTCAGTTGTCACTAATTAATATCCAGGCAACAGTGTGATGAGACCAAAGATCGCACATATGTTGATAATGCTAGAAACATTAATAGGAGCAGGTACAAGACAATATGTTTCTAAGAGAGCTGTGATAGAGATTCTGACAGAAGCACTCTGGAAGCAAAAGAAAATGTACATTTTGAACATGGAGTCATTAATGATCTACTTTTATCCATTCAGAAAATAACATAAATTGTTCCTGAATTGATTTGCACAACAACAGGTAATCATGAAAACTGAAGCCACCTTTGATGACAAGGGAAGCCACTGAGCCACCATGTTTTTGAACACGCAAACCCAGTCACCCACGTATATCCTGTCACTGAGAACAGAAGATGCGTCTCAGAAAAGGATATGCCAGGAAGCCATGCGGAGTGGAAGGAAGGGGACCCTGTATCTCAAACGCACAGGTAACTTAATTAGTAAATATGATGCCTGCTGTGTGATGTTGCTGTCTCTTCAGTTACTCTGTTATAAAATCATAAAAGGCCTCCTGGTCAGATGAATAACGATGCTTGTTTTTGTATCATTGTAACGTTACAATGATATTCATGGACAGTTGGGGAAATTACATTTTCCAGCATGAAAACAAAGCCACTGCCAAAGTGGTATATTGAGTAGGTAGCCCGTGTAGGTTCAGTATTGGATGGACTGTCCATCACTGCTCACTGCTCAGGTGACCGCCAAAGTTCTACAGAAGCAACTGGGTGCTAACGGTTGATTCACGCTTGGTCAGAATGCAGTGAAGATGCCTGTGCTAATCAGGCTAAACTCTGTGCAAGGGGGTGCTTGGAAGGAATGGCGGGCCCTGTTGGCTATACTTGACGGTAGTAGTTTTCTGAAATATCTAGAGGGAGGCTGGGAAAAGAAGAATCACAATTATAAGGGGAAGCTTGGACTTTTTTTATTAAATTAAGGACCTCATAGTCAACTACACAGTGAAGGTGATGAATAGATTTAGAGGATTAGATTTGGTAGACAGAGTGCCTGAAGAACTATGGACGGAGGTCTGTAACATTGTACAAGAGGCAGCAACTAAAACCATGCCAAAGAAAAAGAAATGCAAGAAAGCAAAATGGCTGTCTGATGAGGCTTTACAAATAGCTGTGGAAAGAAGGAATGCGAAAAGCAAGGGTGAAAGGGAAAGATATAAGCAACTGAATGCAGATTTCCAGAGAATAGCAAGGAGAGATAAGAAGGCCTTCTTAAATGAACAATGCAAAGAAATTGAAGAAAACAATAGAATGGGGAAGACTAGAGATCTCTTCAAGAAAATTGGAGATATCAAAGGAACGTTTAGTGCAAAGATGGGCATGATAAAGGACAAAAAAGGCAGGGACCTAACAGAAGCAGAAGAGATTAAGAAGAGGTGGCAAGAATACACAGAAGAACTATACAAGAAAGATCTTAATGTCCCTGATGTCCATGCTGGTGTGGTCACTGACCCTGAGCCAGACATCCTAGAGAGTGAAGTCAAGTGGGCCTTAGGAAGCATTGCTAACAGCAAAGCTAGTGGAGATGACAGTATTCCAGCTGAGTTATTTAAAATGCTAAAAGACGATGCTGTTAAAGTGCTGCACTCAATATGCCAGCAAGTTTGGAAAACGCAACAGTGGCCACAGGATTGGAAAAGGTCAGTTTACGTTCCAATTCCAAAGAAGGGCAATGCCAAAGAATGCTCAAACTATCGCACAATTGCACTCATTTCACATGCTAGCAAGGTTATGCTCAAAATCCTACAAGCTAGGCTTCAGCAGTACGTGAACCGAGAACTACCGGATGTACAAGCTGGGTTTCGAAGAGGCAGAGGAACTAGAGATCAAATTGCCAACATTCACTGGATCATGGAGAAAGCACAAGAATTCCAGAAAAACATCTACTTCTGCTTCATTGACTATGCAAAAGCCTTCGATTGTGTGGATCACAACAAACTGTGGCAAATTCTTAAAGAGATGGGGATACCAGACCACCTTACCTGTCTCCTGAGAAATCTGTATGCGGGCCAAGAAGCAACAGTTAGAACCGGTCACGGAACAACTGATTGGTTCAAAATAGGGAAAGGAGTACGACAAGGCTGTATACTGTCACCCTGCTTATTTAACCTATATGCAGAGTACATCATGAGAAATGCCAGGCTGGAAGAATCACAAGCCGGAATTAAGATTGCAGGGAGAAACATCAATAACCTCAGATATGCAGATGATACCACCCTAATGGCAGAAAGTGAAGAAGAACTAAAGAGCCTCTTGATGAGGGTGAAAGAGGAGAGTGCGAAAGCTGGCTTGAAACTCAACATTAAAAAAACTAAGATCATGGCATCTGGACCCATCAATCCCTGGCAAATAGAAGGGGTAGAAATGGAAGCAGTAACAGACTTCATTTATTTGGGCTCCAAGATCACTGCAGACGGAGACTGCAGCCATGAAATTAAAAGACGCTTGCTCCTTGGGAGGAAAGCTATGGCAAACCTAGATAGCATATTAAAAAGCAGAGACGTCACCTTGCCGACAAAGATCCGCATAGTCAAAGCTATGGTTTTTCCAGTAGTAATGTATGGCTGTGAGAGCTGGACCATAAAGAAGGCTGAACGCCGAAGAATGGATGCCTTTGAACTGTGGTGCTGGAGAAGACTCTTAAGAGTCCCCTAGACTGCTAGGAGGTCAAACCAGTCAATCTTAAAGGAAATCAACTCTGATTGCTCATTGGAAGGATTGCTAATGAAGCTCAAGCTCAGATACTTTGGTCACCTAATGCGAAGAGAGGACTCTTTGGAAAAGACCCTGATGCTGGGAAAGATGGAAGGCAAAAGGAGAAGAGGACGGCAGAGGATGAGATGGCTAGATAGCATCACTGAAGCAATGAGCATGAAATTGAGCAAACTCAGGGAGGCAGTGAAAGATAGGAAGGCCTGGCGCAATATGGTTCATGGGGTCACGAAGAGTCGGACACGACGGGGACTTCAACCTGCCATCCCTGGGACGGTCCTTGGAGGCAGCTCGGGAGTTCATGGCTACCATGGCAGCCATGGGCCTGTCTCAAATTGTGCAGGACCCAACCCGAGATAGTGGCCACATGCCGGATTTAGTTTTCTTGTCTGAGCAATGGCAAAGTGATCTGAGGGGAGATGTACAGCTTTCTCCGGTGTCATGGTCAGATCACATCCTGGTGACCCTGAGTTTCTCCTATGCCATCCCCCTCTGCAGGGAGGCTGGACCCATGCGATTGGTCCGCCCCCAGCGCCTGATGGACCCATCAGGGTTTCAGAGGGAGTTGGGGGATATTCCCGGGGACCTGCTGCACGGTCCAGCGGAGGCCCTGGCTGCTGCCTGGAATAGAGAGGCGGCCGGGGCCTTGGATAGGATCGTGCCTTTGCGGCCTCTCTTGCCACATCGGCCCCGACACTCCCCGTGGTTTACGGAGGAGCTGAGGGAGCTGAAGAGGGTTAAGAGATGCCTAGAGCGCCGCTGGAGGAAGACAAGGATGGAATCCGACCGAACACGTGTTAGAGCCGCCATTAAGGCCTACATTGTGGTGATAAGGGCGGCGAAGCGGCAATACTTCTCCGCCCTTATTGCGTCTGCAGAGTGCCGCCCGGCGGCCCTGTTTGGGATCACCAGGTCCCTCCTTGGTAAGGGGGATCTGGGGGTTCACTTGCAGGGCCGCACGGAGGAATTTGCAGAGCACCTGCAGGATAAAATCGCTCGGATTCATTCCAAGTTGGACTCCGAGCATGGTGCAGGGTCTGGGGAGATACCGGGGGATCATTCTTGCCTTGTTATCTGGGAATGGTTTGATCCTGTGGTTCCTGAGGAAGTGGACAGGATCCTCCGGACTGTGAGGGCCACCACTTGTCATCTGGACCCATGCTTCTCCTGGCTTGTGAAAGCAGCTCGGGAGGTGACATGTGGTTGGATCCAGGCGATGGTTAATGCATCCTTGCAGGAGGGAGTGTTTCCGGCACCCTTTAAAGAGGCGTTGGTGCACCCCCTCCTCAAGAAGCCTTCCCTGGATCCTACTGTACTGGACAATTTTTGCCCAGTCTCCCACCTCCCCTTTTTGGGGAAGGTGGTGGAGAAAGTGGTGGCTTTGCAGCTCCAAAGGGTCCTGGAGGAAACGGATTATCTGGACCCCTATCAGTCAGGTTTCAGGCCCGGCTATGGAACGGAAACGGCATTGGTCGCACTTATGGATGATCTCTGGCGGGAGCGGGATGGTGGAAGTGCGACCATCCTTGCTCTCCTTGATCTCTCCGCGGCGTTCGATACCGTCGACCACGGTATCCTATTGGGACGGCTCAGAGATATGGGGGTGGGCGGCACGGTTTTGTGCTGGTTCACCTCCTTTCTCCGGGGCCGATCCCAATCGGTGGTGATAGGGAGCGAGAGGTCCCATCCTCGGCCCCTCCGTTGTGGGGTGCCGCAGGGTTCGGTTCTCTCTCCACTCCTTTTCAACATCTATATGAAACCGCTGGGCGAGATCATCCGCCATCATGGGATGAGGTATCATCAGTATGCTGATGATACTCAATTATATATCTCCATCCCTGGTGAGGTAAGTGATGCCATGACCGCCCTTTCTCGGTGCCTGGAGGCTGTGAGGGTTTGGATGGGGAACAACAGGCTCCGGCTGAACCCTGGCAAGACAGAGTGGCTGTGGGTTAATGGCTCCTCTGTATCCGGGACGTTGTCATCGTTGGTTCTGGATGGGGTGGCACTGCCCCAGACAGACCCAGTGCGTAGTTTGGGGGTCCTCCTGGACTCACGGCTCCTGCTCGAAGAGCAGGTGGCAGCCGTGGCCAGGAGGGCTTTTGCACAGCTTCGGGTTGTGCACCAGTTACGCCCTTTCCTGGATCGGGATGCCCTACGGACAGTCACTCACGCCCTTGTTATCTCCCAGATAGACTACTGCAATGCGCTCTACATTGGGCTACCCTTGAAGAGTATCCGGAAGCTTCAGCTGGTCCAGAATGCGGCCGCACGGGCAATTTTTGGGGCCCGAAGAAGGACCCATATAACACCTTTGCTCCGCGAGCTGCATTGGGTACTGGTTTGCTTCCGGGTCCAATTCAAGGTGTTGGTTATTACCTTTAAAGCCCTACATGGCATGGGGCCAGGTTACCTGAAGGACCACCTTGCCCCCACGACTTCAACCCGTCCCACCCGATCTCATAGAGAGGGCATGCTCCGGATCCCCGCGGTAAAAGAACTTTGACTAGCAGGGTCCAGAAGGCGGGCCTTCTCTGCTGTAGCCCCTGCCCTTTGGAACATCTTGCCCCCGGGGGTGAGACAGGCCCCCTCACTCCAGGCCTTTCGGAGGGAGTTGAAGACCTGGCACTGCCATCTGGCCTGGGGCGGGGAGGGAGGATATCAGAAATGGGGTTGGCTGGCCCCTTAGCGGCCTGGTGGGGCCCTATTGCCCTCTTGGAGTTTTTAGCTTTTTATTTCTGTAAATTTCTAGTTTTATAGTGTATAATTTTTAAACTTTTTAAATTTAATTGTGATTTTAGTGGTTGTAAGCCGCCCAGAGTCCCCCATTGTAGGGGAGATGGGCGGGGACAAATTAAATAAATAAATAAATAAATAAATAAACAACATAATCAACTTCTCATTGTGTGTTAAATACAGGAAACAAGGCTTTCAATGCAAAATATGTTAACTAGCAAGTCACAGCAAATCTCTGTTACAGAACTGTAAAACACAAATTCACCCTTTTTATAATTTTGTCATATCTTTGCCTCTGAATGTTATCAGAGGTTCATCTGGGTCCTACTGGCTTATAAAGGGAGTCTAAATGAGCAAATAACTCCAATGCTTGGCATTTCATAAGCAGTCATTCAACATGCCATGCGCCGGTATAAAAAAATGTTTTCCCTCTTCCCCCCCACCACATACAACTGACTTAAAAGGAAAAAAATGGGGCTATAATTAAACGTAACAAAGACCAAGCTAATGACAACAGGAACAGCAGCCAACCTTACAATTGACAACAAAGACAATGAAGTGTGTGGCAGATAGCTTCTGCTTTTAGGATCCAGCTATCAACAGTAAAGGATTCAGCAGTCAAGAAATACATAGCACTTGGTAAAGCAGACATGAAGTGTTTGAAAAAGATATTCAGATGTTAGGATGTTTCTATATCTACAAAGATCAGAACTGAGTAGGCAATGGTTTTCCCCGTGACACTTTATAGAAACTACAGGAACTCCTTGACTTACAACCACAACTGGGACTGGAATTAATGTTTATTATGACACACCTCATCAGCAGTGGGAGCAAGAAGACGGTGAAGGTCAGCTGGGGCAGTGAAGTACAGGGCGGTAGGGGGACAAAAGGGCATAGGTGGGGGGAGAAAGGTGGGTGGGGGGAGTTGAAGCACCCCTGCGGTCATAAATGTGGGTGAGCTGCCAAGTGCCCAAATTTTGATCACATGGCCGCAGGGGTGCTACAATGGCCATAACTTTGGGCACAGGTCATAAGTCCCTTCAGCACCGCCGTAACTTTCGAACAGTCACTGGATGAATGGTCAAAAGTCAAGAACTTCCTGTAAAGGTGGGCTTTGAAGAAGCAGGATAGAAAAAGTATTGATGCCTTTGGTGTTGAAGAAGACTCCAGAAAATACCATGGATAGCCAAGAAAACAAACAAATGGATCATCAAACAAATCAACCCAGAGTTCTCACTCAAAACAGAAGTGACAAGGCTCAAATCACACTTTGGACACATTATGCAAATATCCAGCTCCCTTGAGAAGTCCATAATACTGGGAAAGGTATAAGGAAAGTGAGGAAGAGGATGGCCAGCAAGAAGGTGGATGGACTCAGTTACAGTGCCAGTGGGTGCATCTTTAGAAGGCTCAAAGGGGCAGGTAGGGACAGATCATCTTGGAGAAGGTCCATCCAACATTGGTTGCTAAGAGTTGACATTGACTTTATGGCACATAATCAATCAATAAATCAATCAATTAAAAACCCACATGGAGCTCTGATAATATTTATATATTTGTTTAATTAAAAACCCACATGGAGCTCTGATAATATTTATTTATTTGTTTATTCAAATTCATTGGCTGCCCAACTCCAATGGACTCTGGGCAGCAATATTCAATGGCAAGCAGGTAAAAAGACAGAAAATCCAAGAAGAGGCAAATACTTTTTTACAGAACTGTACATAATCTTACCTCAATGCAAGTTCATGCTGTTTTGCTTCCAGAATTAGTACTTGAATGGTGCTCCTCCCCTTTGCCTTAAAATAAGGCCTTTTTAAAACTTTCAGAAGTGCAGGGTCAGAATGTTCATTTACACATCAAACCCCTCCCATCTCCATGTTCTTCTTCCTGCATGCTCCAATACACTTTTTCCCTCCATTGCATTTTCTCTTATCGGTCAATACAGGTAGTCCTTGTTTAGCAACCACAATTGGGACCAGCAACTCGGTCATTAAGTGAAGCGGTCGCTAAGTGATACTATGACTGTGCCTGTGATCTTACTTCAGCTTTCCTTTGCTTTGCAGACCTGTGAAGGTTGTAAATGCAAGGATTGGTCATAAAGTAACTTTTTCATCATTGTCATAACTGCGAATGGTCACTAAACAAGGACTACCTGTAGACCAATAGTCAGAATTGTGTATGGAAACATGAAAAGTTGAAATAAACATTATCACTATATTTTTAATTGATTGGTTAATTGGTTTTCATTGATTTCCTAGAATGAAAAATATTTCAAATACTGAATTATCTTTCAGATAGGGCCCCTGCCATGTTGGGGCCTGGGTAAATTTTTATGTAGACCTCATAACTTCATCTTTGCTCATTTTCTCTACCTCCTTTTCTTATAATTCGCTTGTGTTTGTTTGCTTTCTAGTCTTCCTCACTCATCTACAAAAAAAAAGTTTATTTTTAGACTTTGGAAATCATTTGAGTAAGTACTTCTGTGATCTCTTTGTATGGAACTCTCCATCCAAACAGCAGCCCCAATGCATAAATGAGGAGATGGTGTTGAGAAGTAAGGTCACATCTGTGGTCTACAAGAGAACATGTTGGAACCTTCCAGACCTACATAGAAACTAAGAGCTCCTCTTGAGTCAAGATGGAAGCAGCCTACTGACCCTTAATATCAAAAAAATTTTGATCCCGTGGTCGCTTCCTTTTTATCCCTTTTCTTTTTTATTTAAAGAGCAACAAGTATGCAAAAGGAGAAGGATCAATTTAATCTACACACCATAGGTTCTTTATCCCTTCTATATCTACTTACCTAGGAACTGGACCCACTGAACTCAGTGGGAGAGGGGTTCTTTTTCTAGGAAATAGGCGCTAGCAGTTTCTTCCTGTGGAGTTCTCTCTCTTGCGTTCCACTTCCTGACATCTGGAATCAGCCACAGTGGCTGGTGTCAGCATGTTCGTCTGTGCCTGTCTGTTCTGTATCACTTGACTTCTCTCCTTGGATGCCTGGCAAAAGGGGGTTCTCTTTCCCTGGGTGGGCCTTCAGCCCTTGCCCCAAGCGCATTCTCTGCGCCACAATAAACATTAACTTTGCAATCTGTTTCAAACCGTAAGCATTCAGTCTAGGAAGCCATTAAGGTATTACAAATGCAACATTAAAAATGGGTAAGCTCCACTATTTTATTACCTGGCACTTTCATTGAGAATGATTAACACTGATTAATGACGATCACTATTTAGCAGTTGTTAAAATATGTGCCTTATGAAGTTCCTCATGAAATGGACCAAATTCCATTGTGATTACATAATTTGTGTCCACCTAGCAGTTCGAAAGCATACCATCTGTCAGTAGATAAATAGGTACTCCCATCCTTGGTGGGAGGAAACACTGGTGGCACTCTGCATGGGGAGCAGGAACTGGTGCTGGACCTCCCTAGATGTGATTGGTGGAAAAAGATCGGCAGAGGAAGAAAGCCCAGATGATTTCCTGCGACCGCTGCTGGCAGAAACTAGTAATTGTGTTGTGTTAAATAAAAATAATTAATGTTGTATGCCGCCCAGAGTCGCTTGTGTGAGATGGGCAGCTAATAAACGTGATGTATAAAATAAAATAATAACATTTACATCACTTGAGGATGCACTATGTGATTGACTGGAATTTGGGGCATAACAGACACCACTGTTCCCAGTTACTCTATTGAAACTATAAGTTGTTACCAGTTTGATCAAAAGGACTGAGAAGAACTGATTTAAACCCAGAGATAACAGCAAAGATCATAAGGGGTAACAAGAGCTGGACAACCTGATATAGAGCCAGACCAAATGTGACATATCAACTCTGCAACAGTCTTTATTCAGTGCTTGGGTCTTATTGAACCCAAGCACTGTAGGTAAACCATTATAAACCATGTTTATGGCTAAGCATGCTGTGCAATCCAACAAAATTATGGTTCAGTAAGCCATGATTAAGCAAGCCATGGCCTGGTGAACTTTTTGAACCAAGCATGTTGTAAGTCCCAGTACTGTCTACTCTGAATGGCAGTATCTCTCCAACAAGGATTGTTCTCATCACCTACTATCTAGTCCTTTTCATGGACAACACCAGGCATCAAGAATGGGACTTTCTATATGTCAGAAACATTTTCTGTCACTGTGCTATGATCTTGCTGTGGTTGGACAAGCTAGAAGGATATGAAAGGCTGGTTAGTAAAAATACAGATGGACCACGCGGGCTCTTTGTTCTCCCACATTTGCACTAATCTGCAGTTAACGCAGTCACCATGCCAAAGGGACTTCATGTCTTGCCCTGATGTAACAGCTACTCTATCCTGCAATCTAAGCACAGGGCCAACAAACTATCAGCAACACAGAAACCAGTTGTGCTACTTATGTGCTATTTACCAATTTATTCTCTGGATATGTTTTGACATTGCCGGTTGAACTGGCTGGATCCGATTTTTATTGTGTTAATATTTATCACATCAATGTTTCTATTTTTATGGTGGTGGCCAAATCAAACAACTAAGCATCTGTATTTCTGATGCAAAAAGTCTCTGTGTGTGTGTCTATACATACATATGTACAGGCATGTGTATCTATATGTGTGTTTAAATACATCTTGCGGCTTCTGTTTTTAAGATACTTTCCTGCCCCTGTGTTTGTGCCAGAAAAGAGCCTCGTATGTAAATGCACTCTTCCAGGCCAGCCTGTCTCTGCGGGATTACAATAAAAATACTTTAGGCATTGAAATTACATTTATATTTCTCAGAACTTGGTAAAAAGTGGAGTGCTTATTTAAATGCCTATGGTTGTTTATTTCCCCCCTCTCCTTTAACAACAGGCAGCTCTGAAGTGCCGTTAGATGTCTGTTTACAGTGCACAGATATCAAATTGACTTGCTAATGCTAACTTTTATTCGGTATCCATGGGTTACTGTGTCATGTGATTTGACATCAAGTACAGACAGTGCTGATTAGTAGCATCCAGTTCTGTCCATCTCTGTGCATCACTGAACCATCTGGTCATTTATTCACTAATAAGCCCCTAATGGCCCAAATATTCACCGGCCTGTCATTGTGACATGGCATAAAATGCCTACATCTTTCAACTTGCTTTGACATGTTGCTTGTTTCACATCAAAACCCGTCATTTACAGGAAAAGAGCTCAGAGGGGTAAAATCTTGACCTAATCTGCAGTGTTAACACAAAGACAGAGGCTTTGTTATCTGGTAGCCTGCCGAAAGCATGTAAATGGGCATGGATTCATTTTGTACATTCTCCCTCATTCTCATTTTACATCATTCTTTAAGTTTGGTGTATCGGTCCTAATATGGCTGTTTAAAAAAAGGCAGAGGTATGCTTGAAATATCTTTTCTTTATCTACTTTTGGGTTAAAGAAAGCTTCAAAGGGAATTTGAGAGCTGCATACACCTTGGCACGTTTGAAATATCCAGAGAAAAGGTGTGGTTTTGAAGCCAGAGAGCTCTTCAGATTCATTAAAATATTCATAATATCGTTGAACTTTCAAGGAGCTCTATTATATGCATTTTTCTTTCAATGCCAGTTTACCAAGTAAGGTAGTATCTCTTTTTCTCTAACATTAGACTAGAATGATCGCTGTCATTTCATCTGCTCTTCCGCTGATACCTTAGCTAAGAAGTCTATTCTTGCTCAGAGCACATGAATGAATACCTAGCAATTGGGCAGCCCTCTAATTTAAGCCACAAAACTGTGAAATTTATTAGTGAAGAAGTTTCAACGAACACCTTTATTTATATCTCCTCAACTGTACCTACACATAATTAAGATAGGTTTGCTTAAAAAAACCAATTACACTAATTGCTGTTGAAACCTTTCTTAATACTTCATTGAAATGTGATTAAAGCTTGATGTAATTGATTGTAACTACAACAGTGAGAAGGGTTTTATGGCCCTGAAGTCATTGATATGAATGGAGCACATAATTCAAGCAGAATGTTGTGATCTTTTGGTGAGCGTCTTAAAGAGCGCACTAGACTATTGAGATCTACCAAAGTCCCACTTTTGACATCCGGTGACTAGTTTCCTTCCTTTTCTTTTGGGAATGTATGGTAGATCATCTGTCAAGAGCAGGGTGTGGAGGAGAAATGGCATTCACATTTCAGAAGGACTGTGGTCTCAAATTTCAACGAAGTCCAAAGGCCCCATCTCTGGAAAAATTCAACATTTAGAAATGCATTGGTTAAACAAAAGGTACTTCATGAATGTTTGTCAGTATTATTTTTTATTCTTTTCACACCTCATGGGTATATAGGAACATAATTCATCTGAACTGACCAGATGCAAAAGAGGACAGAGGTTCTGCATCTTTGTGGCTACACGGAAGAATATCGATACAGTTTTCATCACAAATCGCTCAGGTGGAATTCCTTTTTCTACACAATTATCTTCTTTTCACCTGCCAACCCTATTCTTGATGCAAATAAAATAATTATGCTGCAATACCATATAAGGGGATGAGGGTAGGGGGAGGCTGTATTGCCCCTTGGCAGAAAGTGGCAGAGAAGAGAATGGGGTGATTCAAACATGGAGGAACAGACCTACAATCACGTCATTTGTCTGAGGGAATGATGGCCTTGTGGGTTGAATTCAATCTACTGACTGGAAGTTTCCCACTTCTCTGGGAATGAGCTCCACTGAGCATATTGTGGGACCTACCTCCCAGTCAATGTGGATACCAGATACATCTCTACGCATTTATCATAAGACACATACAAAGTACACAACCTGACAGATAGCACGTGCTCAGAGCTTTTTTTTTAAAGTAAAGCTCTGAAATAAGTTTTATTCTACTCTCTGCTTGACCTTGATCCTCAGTTTATTTATTATTATTCACTGAAATGACCCTTCATTAAGAGAGAGCGGTAATCATCATTAGCAAATCTGTGTCGAATAAACATGCCAACCAACACACTGTGCTCTTGGTGAATAATGTCAAATTTAAATTCTATGCTTACATTTCATATTCATCATTTTGGCCCATTTTGTAACCTAGTCTAAAATGGTATCTGGAACATTAATACATCCTAAGGCTTATGGTTACTGCACTGAATCTTTATTGTTACAATAAGTGTCCCTCAGTACTGAATTTACTGAAAAGGAAGGTGTGGAGTGTGTCTGTTCCCTAAGACAAAACAGAGGATTGCAGTCAGCTTGGGGTTCCTTGGCTCCTTCTTCTTGGGGAACCCAAGGTCTGGATTAAGGGCCAACTGTTACATTTTTCCCATAGAAATCAGCAGGGGTCATGGGGAACAAAGGACAGGGGTCATTTAGAAATGGTAAATCCAAACTGCTGCTTTCTATGGGTATCAACTTGAATAAGAGAGAAAAATCTGGAAACTGGGGTCTGCATATGAGATATTAGAGAAATGAAGTCAAATTCGGCTAAAGCTTGGGTGTTGGTAGACCACACCCAGCTTTTCCATCATCAAAAACCCGCCTCTGTTTAAGTTTCATCATTGTGTCTTTCGTTGCCAGCCTAAGCAATGTTGCACCAACTCCATCCCTGCCGCTGACCTCTCTCTTTCCCATCACTCTAGTGGTAAATATTCATTTTCACTGCACTGCATTTTCACTTCATTGCACTGCACTTGAGGTTTCCAATCTCCTTGAAACTGGACTGCGACTACTGTAGAGGGAATTGGGAATGGAGCTGGAAAGGCTGATACTGTGGCAATTCAGACTGTAACTCCTGGAGAATCGCCCCCTTCATCCTACTAAGGGCACTGGCTTTGTAGCTCTGAAGATGATTCAGTCATCTGGGTGCAGCACAGTAGGGCTGTTGCAGAGAGTCGAAGGAAGAAAAGAAACAAAGGCTTGATAGCAGCAGAGTGTGAAGAAAACAGTGGCAAGAAAGGATTGTGGGTTTTATATAGGATGATCCTGTGATCATTTGTGAGTGAAAAGGAGATTTCTGAAAAAATGATATGGGAAAAACCCTAATATTGTAACATTTTATGTAACTTATGAAGATTTAAAAATATTTCGAGATATATTTAATTTAATTTAATTTAAATGCTGCTGAACACTTTACATCCATATTTCTCACAAGCCATAACATTGTTATGAAACAGATTAAAAACCCTGCAAAAAGGACTTGCAGTGTAATCACACTTAATTTTCACTGTCTGTTGCTTTAAACGGATTGTTTTCATGTCACCCAGTAAGAAATAACATTTAGGATAATATCGCTACAGTATAACCAGCTTTTCCCTTAGCTTCTTGTTAAGGATTCTGGCACATTCAAGTGGACTTTGTAATGTCACATTGAACATGAATGTATATTAAAGGGCAAATTGTACTGTGCATAGAATCAAGATATAATATTATTTCATGGAACGAATAATAAATGGTACATCTCACAATTAATAGTTCTTAGACTATGACCACATACTTATCACAAGCTCTGACATACTTTAATAGTGCCCATCTGGTATTTAAGAGAGAGGCCAGGGTTATAATATAATTGAGCCTCCCACTAATGCCGCGAATGAAATATTCATGATATATCTTAAGTTTTGTGCAGTGCTGTTTGAAACAGATGCAACAGTACGCGTACATAGCAATGTTTTATGAGATATATTAACCACAACTGTGAATTTAACCAGCTGCTAATTGCTCACAAATTACTTCCTCAAATAATTAACCTCAAAATGTAGTATTTGTTAGTTGCTATCAGCTCATCACTTACAAATATCTACAACTAGCAGAACCGTTTGGTTTTGTTTAAATAGAGTCATTTACTTGCCAATACTGGATCATTCCCCTCCCCCTTTTAATTGTGTTTGATATTTTTAAAAGAATTGAGGAGTATCTGCTTTTAAAGGCCATTTTTCGTGAAAGATTGGTGCCATCAAATCCAGTTTTAAATGAAACTTGTGTGTGGGTATGTATATGCACATGAAAGGATTGGAGGTTTTTTTTCTCCCCAAAATTGTATATCTGCAAAAGGATGGCTTTGATTTTTTTAATTACCAGGGGATGGAGACGCTGAAGAAATAGCTGAGGGATCTGGGTATTACACAGAACTCTGGGCGTCAAATGGAACAAAGGTTCCAAAAGTAACAGGAGAGGGAAACCTGTTGAGCCCCATGAGGTAGACCAGACCAGGAACTCAACAGCACAGGAAAGCTAAAACTACTTTTACTGAGACTGTAATAACAGAATCTTGCAAGTCTGATTTGTTGTACCGCCTCCTCCTCCTTATGGTCTAGTGAATTAGGGAGGTGTCTATCTGAGCCACTTCCAAATGTTACCTCGCTTCTCTGGACTTAAAAAATGTTTCTGCCCCTTTTGCCTAGGTAACAATCCTTGCATATTTCCATCAAGGTCATTTCCCCTGCTCTCTACACCTGTGGCCCCTGAGTTGCATTTCATCCCTAAACTTCTTCACTGCAGTCTACCCAGGCCAGATGCACCAGCAAATGCTGCTGGCAACTTACCAAGACAGAGAGCTGCAGTTTCCTAAATAGCAGGCATTAATTCTCTGCTTCTGGGTGGTTTGTCACAAAAAATAAAAAATCACTGGTGCTACTGTTGAGGTCTTTCAGTAGAGAAGAACATAAAATGGGGGGGGGGGGGGTATGAGGTTTCCTTGTAGATTTCACAGCCAAAAGTAAACAAATTGACCCTCAACACCAACCTGCCTATTTGTACAACATTACCTATTCATTGCACATGCATGCACACACACCCAAATTAAAAGTGCAACTCCTGATTATTGAAAGGTTACCTGCCCTTGCTCTATCAATTGGAGCTTTATTCGGTTTGACCCCTTCATACGTAAACTCTATGTGGAGAAGAGAGTAGGAAGTAACACACTAACTCTGCCTTCCTGTTGCTCCTCTTGGGCTCAACATATGGAGAAGCTAAACCGTTTACAGCTAAAGTGCTATTGGAAAAGTGTCTGCACAGCAACTGGAAAGAGAAAAACATTGGAGGAAGGGAGAGATTAAAATGTAACATAAATGCAGGCTCAAATGAGTATTTACTTTTGCTAGATTATCAGACCAAAAGAGCCTTAATCTAACAGATCATAAACATGAGAAGACTTATCATTAACCAGTTAAAGCTCTCAGAAGAAAAAGTAGGACTTTTATGAAAAGTTGAATTTTGGTATTTCCTATACATACTATTTGTTCCCTTATTTCAAAAGGAATATTGTTTCTTTAAAGCGGGGGTGGAAGTTCCCAGCTTTATTTTCCTGCTCCCTTTCTTTCTCCATATGTCCTGAATCTTGTCCTTTCTGTTTTTCTAATCAGATGTCTTGAATGCTGGCATTATGCTTAAGACAGAGAGACCCCCTGAAACCTTTTCCTTCTCTTTTCCTACTGAAAATGGAGCTGCCTGTTGCAAGGATTTGTGATGCTTGAAGGACTGCCTCTAAGGAAACTGAGATAAGGGTTTAGCTTGAAGATCTGGTCCAGGTGCAGAGTCCCTCCCCCCTCCCTCCCTCCTCCCCCCCCCCCCAGAGATGGTTCCATCCTCACAGAACTTCCTACCGTGAAATCCTTTCATTCATTGTCTTGAACAGAAAAAGCCCTCCCCCTAAGAGGGTGGCCATGATGTGACCTACATTAGAGGGAGTTCCCTGTTCTGAAGACAGGCTTTAACTGAGGGTTGCTCAAATTAAGTCATATTTGCAAACAGAGGAAACAGGGTCCATCAGGAGACATTTGGGTAGCAGCAGAGTGGTCCCCCAGATCACTCTGTGTCGATCTTCCCCACCATGGTGAGAGATAGTTCTCCTTAAATCCTAGTAATTATTTTAAAGTTAAGGCAGATTTTATATACATCTCTATCCTCTTTGAACTTTTTTCTAGCCGTTTGAAACTGTTCACCCTGTTCTTTAGCCATTGGCTGCCTAGGCGTGGCCCTTTCTCTCTTATTTTCACCAGTGGTTCTTCTGCCCAGTTGTCCTGGGCCCCCAGGGAAATGGCTGTCATATTCTGGACATGGATGAAACTTGGTCCATGCCCAGGCATAGAGCTTTACTGCTCCCCTCTCTAGTTTTCCTCTTATGCAGGGCAGCCAGTGGGAAACCAGGGCATTTGCATGTCAAGGTGGAAATTGTTCTGCCACAATAGCTGGGCCATGTATTGTTTGCATACCACCCAGAATCTTTTGACGGGGCGGTATAACAATTACGGTAACAAAGAAGCCAACAGCGGATAAGGGAACTGTGCCAGAGCCAACCGAATCCTCCACCACGCAGATGCCAGTAGGAAGACCAGGCCGAAGCAACTAGGAAGGCCTGATAATCAGGCCAGACGTGATCAAGCCAAGGAGACTTTGGGATACTTGTGAAAGCGTCCGGATTAGCTTTGCTTCTCACCCGAACAACCAAGAGATAGGCTCTTTCTGCCGCTTACAGAGGCCGCAAAGATTTGCCTTCTCTTGACTCGGATGTGATTCATGGCCTTTTTGAAAAACAAAACAAAAACCTAATCGTTCTCTTTTTATGACTAAATTGATTTTACTGCGAGTACTGGTGGGGATTTTCTCTCTAACTGCTTTGTGTTGTCTCCACTGGGAGGTAATTCCAGGCATTCGTAGTTTCTTGTTCAGATCTTGTTGCTTTCTTTGTTGCCTGGCCTGTATCTTTCCCACTTTAGAACGTCCACCCTTTTACCATTTAAAGTTGTGTGGCCCCCATTAGCCATCGAGTCCAATGCTTTGAAAACGTCGTCGTCTTTCCAGTTTGCTCCCGATTATCTGCACCATCTAGTTTAATAGTTTGCTTCTTATTTTAAGAGCTTTAAGTGATCTGGCTTCTCCCTCCTTGCCATCCAGCGATATGTTCTCTGGTGCACTGCGGGGTCTTTGAACAGTGCTCCGCCGGTGAGGCTCAAATTCCCTGCCTTTCCTTTATCTGTGATGTTGCTATCGAACCTTTCCATGTGCCTGGATTTTTTTCCCTCTTAACTAATATCCAACAGCTTGGTTGTGATTAAAAGCTTCTTGAAATACATTTTCTGTCTTTGACTTCCTTAGTTTTCTGCTTTCAACGGAAAAAGAACGTCTGCATGGTTATCAAAGAGTAATAATGTATGGTATCATTACAAAATTGCATTTGTACTACACACTTACCCATGGTTAAGTTCACCGTGGTTTATTCAATCAACCCAATTTTCCCTGACCCACTTGACCATAAAATAACCACACCAGCTGGGACTGTACAAGCTAGTTGTCTAAACTGTTGTTGGCTATCGTTTGGGACTGTGTTTGTCATGAGAACACAGCCTGAGGGAATTGTGATCACTATTAATAATTTATATATAAAGAGTTTCAAAACTTTTTCAGGCCAGAGAACCTGTTTACTAAAAATAATAATAATAATAATAATAATAATAATAATAATAATAATAATAATAAAAAAAACAGAACTCCTGATCAAAAGGCAAAACTCTACTGACAGAAAACAGTTTGTCTTTGAATGATTTTTTTCTTTCTCTTAGTCTCTCACTGAACCCCATCAGGTTTTTATGGAACCCCTGATCTATAACACACCCCGAACCTACTACTGCTGCTGTTGCTGCTGCACTACTATTAATTTATTTATAAAGCATAAACAACTCCAGAGGATTGCCATCTTTTCTACATCATTTTTTTTCACAGCTGGGATTTTTCTGTCTCATATGACTCTATTATACTTTGCCCACCTAGAGAAGCAGAGGAAATAACCCCTTCTCCAGATGTCCTACATCCTTGTGTCTGCAATCAGTACAAACAAGAACAGAGTCAACAAGTGGGTTGTGCGGTGCTTTAGATTCCAAAGGAAAAAGGGGCTTCAAAGCATGCAGGGATGTGTACATCAACCCTGCCTGCAGTACTTTAAAGCGGTGTTTCTCAGCCTTAACAATTTGAAAATGTATGGACTTCAACTCCCAGAATTCCCCTGCCAGCATGTTGGCTGGGGAATTCTGGGAGATGAAGTCCACACATCTTCAAGTTGCTAAGGCTGAGAAACACTGCTTTAAACCAAGCACCTATTTTCCTGGGATTGCACTGCAGCTGCAGAGAGCAGCAGAGCAACTCTAGGGAAAGACGCAGCTGCCTTAAGGAGTTTCTGAAGCAGTGCTCCCTCCCATCAAGAAGTTAAAAATAAGACCATACAAATTGAAAATCCTAAAATCAGGAAAGGTAGATGAAGAACTGCTAGATCCAACAGAAAGACGTTCATTGTGGGCAGTCTTCCTAGATCTGAAGCTGAAAGCAAAGAAGTAGAGTTATAATGGAAAGCAGAAGAGTTGAAAATGAGCATTTTCCATATCTTCCCCCTAACATATCCCCCAGAAAATCTAAAAGGGAAAAAAAAGCAAAGTAAGCCTTGGAGTTAGTATGTTTCTGTATCATTAGTTTCAATTTCAGAAATCCCAAATAGAGAAGATAAGGAAAATTCTCACTTTCCTTCCTGCCCCAGGAAACATTAGAGAGTGGTGGGTTTTTTTCTCCCAAAAAAGCTCCACCTCATTTCAGCGCCTTGGAATTGCTCTTCCGGATTACAACAATCTCACCAGCTGGCAAAAATCTTAATCAGAGGTTGCTAAGAACTTCAAAGGGGAGGAGGTCGTGTCCAAAATAACTTACCCAGGGAGAACTTGGAGACCAAGTCTTCTAAATGGTGGAATATAGAATTGATTTCAGTCAACTGGGTGGAATTTGTGGGAAGAGGAAGACTCATTTTGAGGCTTTAAAGCATATGAATTAGGCCACAAAGGCAATGAAAACTCAATGCAAACATGAGTCATCAAATTCTGTATTAGCTAAAGTATCTTGTGCTTGTCAGATTTGTTGCTCTGGGATTCTAAGAGCTGTAGCCCCAACTCAAGAGGCAGTTTCTATTAGAATAGAGTGAGCAGACTTTTTGGTCCTGAGAGCAGCTGACTTGCACTCACTTTATTTACACATACTCAGGAATGCTGTGAGTGGAAGAGTTTCAGCCTCACACCCCAACCCTCAAAGAAGGAAGGAGAGACAGCCATGGTGAATGGCAAGAGCTGCAGATGTTGAGGGCTTCATGCCATCACATGAATCACCCACTCATATTATGGAACTGCTGATGTCCTTGCATCATCAAGGACATCATCAATGTCCTTGCAATGCACGCTAAGCCATGCAATCCATTGAAACATCTTCTTGGCTGGGGGAAGCTGCCACTAGTTAGCTGACGTAATATTACTTTATATTATTATATTAATATTATTACATAAACTTAATATTAGCTAAACTGATTTCCAAAGACGCTCTGGTCTTCTGATAGAAATTGTGGATTGTGAGTTGTGGACTAGCCTTATCTTTGCAGGTAGTCCTTGAGTTACAACCACTTGTTCAGTGACTGTTCAAAGTTACAATGTTGCTGAACAAAGGGACTTATGACCGGTCCTCAAAGTTCTGGCTGTTGCAGCACCCCTATAGTCACATGAACAAAATTTGGGTGCCTGGCAACTATCTTACACTTATGACTAGTTGCAGTGTCCCATGGTCACATGATTGCCATTTGCAACCTTCCCTGCCAGCTTCCCCCAGGCAAAGTCAATGGGAAGCCATCAAGTAAGGTTGCAAGCTGCTGGGGTAAATCTCACCCCCAAGCTTTTCTTTGCTTGCACACACTGTGCCCTCCTTCCCCCCCTTCACTCACACAAACCCCACACCCTCTTTCCACGGCCTCCCTGCAATTGCATGCATCCTGCGCCCTCATTCCCTGGCCTTTCTGAGGTTGCACTGCAACGAGCATCCTCTCCCCTGACTTGTGTGCAGCCTCCTAGAGCCTCCCCCACCACCCTGTGATAACCCCACACTCCTTACCTGAGAGTCTCGCCACGTCCCACTTAACGACCTGTGTGTCTTGGGGTTACAACGGTAACTGGGACTGCCTGGATTTCCATCACTAAGCAATGCAGTAATGTAACATTGTGCTTTGCAACTGCATCGCTTAGTGATGGCAATCCTGGTCCCAGTTGCAGTCATAAGTCGAGGTCTATCTGTACTACAAGAAACAAAACAAAACAAAACAAAACCTGACACCCAAACTCTGGAAAGGTACATGAAAAACACAGCTGTCCCCCAGAACTGTTGAGATACTTTAAATGTTTTAATCAAGACTTATTAGATATTAGCAGCACAGTTAATTTACATCCAGATGGCTCAAATCCAAAGATCTTTGCAGGCTTTATCACAAAAGCATTCTTGGGAGTTGTCCAAAGGAAATAGCCAATTAAGTAGGTCCAAGTGGCTCAATGCCATGACTTAAGAAACTGGAAAATGAACAAAATGTATCAAAATGTAAATTACAGAAAGTTGATGCCATTATTTTGTCAGTGTGTAAGATATCATGCAGGCTTTAACAAACTAAAAAAGGGGGCTACATCTGCCTAGTTATAAAGAAGAAAGGATAAACTTACTGGGTCTCCTTTTATATGATGGATCTTTCTAGATAGTAAGAGATGAATTACTAGGCAGTTGATCTATGGGAATACCAGACTTCTTTCCTAAGGGTAGTACTTCTGTGGAAGAAGTATTATATTTTCCCTGCAGGGCAATGATGGGGTTTCCTAGTTGGAAGAGAAAGCCATTTCAAAATTTACCATAAGAAACTATTTTTTTTTTTATGTTCCTTGTCCAGATTAGAATTGCACATTTTGGGTTCTTTTTTCTTTTATAGTACTGTGTACTAATGCCTTTGGAGGGTAACATTATCAGCTGAACACGCTGATGAAAAAAAGATCAGCACTGTTGAAACTGCCCCTTTTGTCTGCAGCAAAACCAAGAAACCCATGGCCTTCCAGATGTTGGCTGAACTTATGTTCCCATTAGCCTCAGCTAGCATTTATTTATCTGTCTATTGAATTTGTATCGGCATGCTCCCAGCAAGGCCAGAATGACCAACGGTCAGGAATGATGGGAGTGTCAGACCTGCAGCAGAAAGGCCACCACTGTCACCTCGGTCCTAAAGCCACAACTCCTCATATTGGTGGACTCCTCCTTTTGACCTGCTTCACTTCTGAAGGGCACATTTCTTTGCCTACTTTGAGTGTAAGAATACCTCCCTTTCCATTACATGGGAATGGGATTCAGCACTATTGCCGTTGTATGACCTTGATCTGAATATCTTACTGATAGGAAGTAGATGCAGATATTAAATGGTCTAGAAGCCCCTGAATTGTATTCGGCTCAGTGAGAAAACTGAGATTCCTACAAGCAATTGTGGAACGGGTCTTCATTGTACTCATATTGCACTAGCAAACCCTCTGAAAAGCTCTAAACAAAATCATGTTCCTCATAATAAAGATAACGTTTCTGCACTTAGTTAATCATTCGATTGGTTGATTGAGCAATAAACCTCATGAAAAGAAAACAGTGTAACACTCTTAGATTTTTTGTATCAGATTACTTAAAAATACAATTTGATTATACTTTACTTTTAAACCTGGACAATATCTGGTGTTTAATTAGTTTTATTACTATGTATATTTCCAAATGATCTTTTGTTTTAACAAAGATGGGCCCAAGTTTCTCAGGAAGCATATGCATATGCTTGAGTGGTAATTTGATCCTGGATCCTCTTACTTTACAGACATTATACTAGTTGATGCTCTACCATGCAACCTCAGAGGAATTGTTTATTCTATGTACAACTAGGTAAGTTAACTACAGTTTGAATTATTAAATGTTAGCATGTTCATATATTCGCCAGTCATACTGCTGAGGAAGTATTAAAAGAAAAATAATAAATAAAAGAAAACGATTGGTTTTGATCTTATCTCTGCCCTTCCTTCCCATGCAGATTCCAGATGTTTTCCTTTAGACAGCCCTTCATCTCACACTTCAGGGTCCAACTCTTTTATAAGAAGCTTAAAAAAAATATGCAGGTCTCTTTTTGTTTTAGTAGCTGCTTATAGAATTTGCTTGCTCTGCACGAGGGGGGTCTCATCAGTTGCAACAGGCACACTTAGTTGTTATATTGAATTTGTTCATACAAGACCTAGTGCCAGAAGCCTGGTGGAATTAAGTAAACCAGTGGGGGGAGTTCCTTAAGCAGGATGTGGCTGCTGACCAGTTTGAACTGCAGTGCCTCAGAAGGAAACACATTGGAAACTTTAAAACATCTTAATTTGCTGTTTCACACTGGCTCTCATCTATCCAGAACTCCAAATCTGCTTATTACCAGTTGTCACCCTCGTACGGCCTGAGGGGAACCTGAACAGGTTCTTTTTCTTCTTTTGAGCACGCCGGCTTGTTAAAAGCCAGTCCAGTGGCAGAAAAGTGGGTAGCCTAGCCAGAATTATCCCACCATCCTGCAGGGTCTGAAGTAATCTTTGCTAATGAAGTATCTGCCTCAGGGCCTGCCCAAATGGCAACTTTCCGTACTCTTGACTCAGCTTGGAAACGCTAAGCTGGAAGGGCAGGGAACACGTGGGAGGTGTCCTGCCCAAAGCAAAGCACTATTGTCTCCTCACCCATGCAGAATGGGAGTGAATGCACGCGGGCAGAAGTCACCCCTTCCCCCCCTTGCTACAGCTGTAAAAGAGAAATGCGGAGCCTGCCCCTTCCAGAGCTTCGAGAGCACGACCTTTTTATAACTAAAAGCTGCAGGCTTGTCTTCTGAAAAGTTTCTTTTTGTCTAGTTTTAGTCTCAGAGGCACTGTGATAAATTCCTATTGGTGGAAATCCAAGTCCAACAGCACTGATTCTTCAACATCTCATGGTCTACTGTTCGAACAGTCAGTAGGGTCTGGATAGAGAGTTAAAAATGTGTCGATCACTCTGCCCATTCTTTATCTAACATTGATAATCTGAGGTCTCTTCCTTCTGTCCTTCTTCCCAGGCACATAATACAAAGAGAACAGGCAGTGGGATTCTCCTCCTGATAGGATGCAGCTAGCCAGATGCTAGGCCTTGCCTATCCTCATCCCGGTCATGCATTTCCTATAAATAAATCTCCTTCCTCTTAGCATTAAACTTGCTTCACCAATCTTTGCTCAGGTTAGATTCCTGCTTTCAGGAACACTCAGATGCACACACAGAATGCTTCCACCTCTGACGGGGTTATAGGTCAGCAACGGAAGCAAACATACGTTGGGGAAAAAAAATCAGAGTTTCCTCAGCACTCTTCTGCCTTCTCAGTCACCTAAATAAAGAGGTTTTAGGTTCATCTCTCTACTCAGTCAGGACAGAATTTGTGAAGTCTCAATACCTTTATTAAGAATCTGCAGAGTTTCATCGAGTATACAAAGAAAGTGTTTGGCAACATTTCCTTGGGCAGGACCCTGAGCATATGGTCAAGCAAACTTATATCGATAGTTCAGATATAGGGAAATACAAAAAAAGAATTTGCATTGGCTTTCACCAGCATCTAGCTATTTTCATTCAATCCTGCACTACTAACAAACCAGGAAGTCTTCTATTTGCAGTTAGGGCAATTAATGCTTAGCTTTCAAGGAATTCTTCCATTTGCTTGGCCCCAGTGTTAGCCACATCCTGGCACCTGCAGAGATACCCTAACCTTCTGCCTGAGAATAAGTTACTTCCTTGTTTAGAGAGAAAATGCAGTTAGCATAGCAAAGTAGAATAACAATCAATGATAACAATACACACACACACCTTAAACAAGTAAATCAATTTCATATTCCTTTCCTTTCCTTTACTCAGTAACTTATCATTTTCTCTAAAAATACAACTAAAGCACAGAATTCAGTGCCAGGCACAACCCTATGTATCCATCTTCCACAGGTGCAAAGAGAAAAAGAAGAGTCCCCTGAGCAGCCAAAGGAAAGATTAGAAAAGAAAGCAGAAAACTTTCAGAAATGGAGTCAGGAAAGCTTCAGCTTAAGTCAGTGTTGTCCAAACCTGGCCACTTTAAGATGAGTGGACTTCAACTCCCAGAATTAGTATCTGTTTCTTCTTTCATTTCTATTGCAACGTATTTAAAATGAAGGCAACAACATTTCTTCCTCTGCAGGCATGTTTTCAACAACAACATATTGAAAATCTTGATCTTTAATCCCTTCAAATAATATCTCACAAATTAATTTCTTATCATTTCCTCTTCGTCTCCTCCTCTCAGATACTCCTTTACAAGTTTAACACTTTCCATAGCTTATCACTTTCTCTAAAAAATACAACAAAAAAAATCTCTTCTTCCCCTATCTTATATATAAACAAATCTTTAAACCCTCGTCATTCAGTCCTGGTCAAGAAAAACCCATTAAAAGCTACTAGAAAAAAATCATATATATTTTAACCTTGGTCAAATAAGCCAACTTTATAGTCCTTTTTTGCTTTTGAAAGTCTTGATGTTTATTCCTTTTAAGTAGTGGCCCAAAAGCTGGTTTCTTTTTATTCTCTCTTTATCTTTTCTCAGGAACTCCTTCGTAAGGATAACACATCTCTTTGGTAAGTCCAAAATAAGAAAGTTATCCAAGTCACTCTTCTGAGTTGAAATCCATACATCCAAGTCACTCTTCTGATTTATTATTTGTGTGTCCCTTTTAGCTATTAAAACATCAGCCAGTTTCATTTGTAAATCCTGTGTAACATCTTTGTCAATATCATTCTTGTGTCCTGTCATTTTTAAATCCATATTCAGAACAGCCTGATTCTCAGTTGTATCCTCTTCTATCTCCTCTTTTAAACCCATTTTTATAGTAGCAGAAAATCATAAGAGAAAGGTCTGAGTACATTGTTGCCAAATATCCTTGAATTCTTCCAGAGTTAAAATACTTTTCTCCATTCTGTATTAGTGGGTCTTCTCCTTTAATTATAAACTTTAGTTCTTTCTGGTTGCTTCTAATAACCAGCCTTCAAGGTCTCCTCTTATATTTTTCTCTAATCCACAACATTTTCCCATGGAAAGATTTCTTACACTTAGATTCAAAATCTTCATATATTTTTAATGGGATTTTAAACAACCAACAGGAAGGCTTCTTATAATTAGTTTCAAAATCTTATTTCCAGTCAATCTGGCTCCTTAGTCTGTTTATAACTTTCCAAAATCAATGTCCTAATCACCCTTTTGCTGCTTATTTCTGAATATTTTTTTCTTTAAGTTCTTAAACTTACATGAAACTTTTTTCACTGAGGATTGAAGGAGAATCACCCAGTGTAGTAAAACCTGTCCTTCTGAAGGTTCTCAGTATCCAAAAAGCAACTTACACACCATTTCCAGAAGTGATTAAGAGAGAAAGTGGGCAAACCCAGTGTCTCTCTGAAGACTCTGAATCGCAACTTGGGCAAAGCTGACTTTCTCTGCTCCCAGAGCTTTAAAACCCACTGGAGACCTCAAAACAGACCGTGGCTATTTAAAAGACTCATCGTGGGGTGCATCTGAATGGAGGACTGTGGGTGATCCCAGGTCCTCCCCTTTATCTGGAGAGGAATTTTGAGGTGCTGATGCATTAGTTGGCTTCCCGTTCTGCCACAGTCGTCAACTCTGCTAAAAGCGAAGCTGTCTTCAGTCCACCCCTGCTCCCTGGAAGTCCAAAGTTCAATACTGAGTTCAATACTGTAGAAGCAAAGAGTCTAGGACACTGCAAACAACAGAGCAACTGGGATGATCTGCTTAGGAGTCAAGAACTCCATGATTGTGCATTTAGATCAATCAAAAGACATTTGGAAAACTGTAAGATTTACCTGATAAAAGATCCATGGACTTCAAAGGGCATATTTTCAGAAAACTATATAACTAGTATCTTGGGAAGAGATCTAAGTCTGCATATAAATTAAATAAAATACATTGTAAGTCAACTTGAAAAATAAAACATGCCTGCAGAGGAAGAAATGTTGTTGCCTTCATTTTAAATATGTTGCCTAGAAATAGCCAAGCTGTGGTACATGCAATAGAAATGAAAGAAGAAGCAGATGCGAGCAAGTTACAGTTCTCAGTCAAGAAAATGCTTGTAAGGCTAGAAGAAAATGTTTCATTTGCCATGACTGGGGTTGCATTCTAAAAGTGACAACTCTCCTCAGCCCAGTATAAGAAAAGGCCATAAAGGAGGTAGAACAATGCAAATTGGCCAACAGATAGCATCTATTTTGATTCTGCTGCAACTTCTACCTTTGCTAAAGAGAAAGAGAGGTTCATTTAATTGAATGAGTATAAATCTACCATTTACTTGGCAAATAGATTACTTGACAATCATTTCAGTTGGGAGACATTCTGTAAAGTTCCGATCGGCATTAGGCAAAGGAGAGGTTTTCAGTTTAACAAAGATGCCTTATATGTCCCAAATCTGGAGTTAAATGTCATCTCAGTAAAATATATTGCAAAGAAAAGATGTGATATAAGATGTAAATTACAGTCATGTAACTGAGAATGGAGAATTGCTTAGGAAAGCACCCTCCAGAAAAATGGAGAATTTGAATTAGATTATGTAGAATATAAAGCAAGATCAGGAAGGAATTGCAGCCGCAAACATCACGTAACCCAGTGGCACTAGAGAACGGGACATGGAAACCCAGATACTATTGGTAAATTGGAGGGACCAGCCAAAGGGCTAAAATTGCAGCCATGTGTGAATTGGACCAGGTGTGCAGGTTTTATATAAGTCAACGGTATAAGCCAATAAATGTATCAAGAAAAGGGGGGGAGGAGACAGACAAAGAAGCCACTGGGACCAGTGCATAGTGGCATTTTTAAAATATATATATATATATATATATATATATATATATATATATATATATGTATGTATATATATATATATATATATATATATATATATATATATATTGTTTTATTATATCGTAAGATGCAAGTAATGCATTGTATTCTTTGGATACGGTGGTACTTATACAGTATTAACTAGAGATTATTAAAACTGTGATGATTTAGGTAACTTAAACCTTTAAATTTAGGGAAAATAAAAGTTTATATCAATATTAACTATTTCTAAAATGTTAAGAAACATAAGATTGCTTAACTTGTACATCTAGAGCTGAGGGTAGCATTGATAAAGACCTGCAAAGTGCATTAAATTATTTTGTTATATAGTAAAGATTTCTGTCCTTAGCTCAATACTAAGGTCTCCACTGTATTGTTACTTCTTGTTGTTTATGCATATTAAAAAGAAAAAAGAAAAAACGGAAAGTAAAAAGTAAAACGTAAAAGAAGCCGCTTGAAAAAGTACAAAGGCGTTTTATTTCTAACTTCTCCCTTCTTTATACCTCAACCAATTAGTGGTACTTATATACGTTTTAGGCCCCCTCAGAAACCATATTGTAAGTTTGCCTTGCTGCATAATATGTTGTACATATGGGAACCATTTTTGCTTCAATCTGTGAATATATGCTGTGAATTTTGCCATTGCTGCATATTTTCCAAATTTAAGTTCCCAGTCAGATGTCATTAGAATTGTGTCTTCCTTCCAATGTTGGACAAACGTTATTCTCACTGCCATAAGCATGTATCTCAGTAAATTATGATACTTCTTGTTGATATTTTCTGGGATTATACCTAGTAGAAAAAGTTGTGATTTCATTTCAAATTTAATTTCCAAAATTTTCTGAATAGTACTGTGTACATCTTTCCAACTTGGTTTTTTTTTTTTTTTACAAGTCCACCACATGTTCCCTCTGTTTCATGGCATTTCCAGCATTTATTATTGTATGATTTATCTATCTTGGAGATTACTGACAGAGTTTTGTAGCATCGTAAAACATTTTGTACCAGTTTTTTTTTAAAGAAAACTTGTAGTGAATTTTATGGAAGTGGTCCATAATTCTTCCCATTGTTGTGTTGTGACTGTTTCTTTAAAGTTTTGTATCCATTTTATCATGCAATTTTTTATTTGTGCTGTCTTTATGTCATATGTAAATAGGAGTTCATATATGTGCCGTATCAGATGGTATTTGTTTTGCATAAACGTTTCAAATTATGCCATTTTTCTTAATGTCCCTCCCTCTGATAAGATCAGCTTTTATCCTTCCAGCAATTTGTAAGTACATCAGCCATGGTACAGTCTAGCCTTCATTGAATAATTCTTGCTGTGCCTTTAATCCATTCATTGAGTCTGAATGGACCATATCTACATATGTGATTACATTTTTCTTACTGTAATCATGTCCAACAAGAAAATCCTTTGAAAGAGAGGCTAATGGTGAAATTGTTGAGTTCATGATTTTCCTTATAGAATTCCATGCTTTTATCAAACCTTGTCTGATAAGATATCCTTTTAAACTTTTGTCCTCCTTTGTATCTCTGTATCATATATATCTGTGAAGTCCATTAACCAGGCCAGGTCCTTCCAGTATTGACATTCTACAATTTGGGAATTTTACCCACTCTGTTATCCATGACAGGCAACTTGTGTTATGATACAATTTAAAATTTGGAAGAACAAGACCACCTCTGTCTTTTGAATCTTGTAATTTGACTCTGGATCTTTTCCCATTCCATATAAATTTACTGACAATTTTTTGCCATTCTTGTAAAGTTTTCTCTAAGACTGTAATTGGAGCCATTTGGAACAAATAATTTATCATGGGTAATACATTCACTGTAATGATTGTAATTGATCCTAACCAAGATGGCTTTAGATTCCTCCACCTTCTGAGATCATTTCTGATTTCTTGCCATACTTTAGCGTAGTTATTGTTATATATTTCTTGATTGTCAAATGCAGACCAGGATATTTCACTGAATGGGCTGACAGTCAGATTGTTCCTGCAAAAGATTTTCTCCTTGCGCTAAATTACGCTAAATATCTTGTAATTATTTTTGAGTGTTGGACACTGATTTTGTATAACATTTGATGGTAGAATTTGAGGGGAGGTTATATCATGGCCACATTTCTATGGCGGGGAAGGGAAAAAGTATCCATCCCTAATCTAGATATATGTATGGAAGAGAATTCACCCTGTGATCACTGATTCTGAATAAAAGGAAGTGAACACAGGCAGTGTTGTCTGGCCAGAAGGTGTGTTGTTGCCATCTAATCATTCAAAGGCTTTTGGAGCTGCGACTAGATTTTAGGGCAGAAAAGTGAGCGGGATTTACTTTTTCTTTTAATGAGATGATCAATCAGGATTTTACCTATAACTACTGAAAATGGGGCTGAAATGACAGGGCATGCTAGAATGGGCGTCAAAAGCTTTTTGGAACAGTGAATATTTATCTTTGCTGAAAAAGTCATAACGTGGGAGGTTAATTGGCATGACTCAGCGTCATCGTACTTGCCAAGAGGGTCATTTTTCTACCTATGACCCTTGATTAAACATAGGGTTTTATATATATATATATATATATATATATATATATATATATATATATATAGTGTTCCTATCCACATTCGAATGTTTGGGAGGGTTAGGGCATGAATTTTAACACTTGCAGAAGGTTCCCAGATCTTTACAACCAGTGAAAATCAGCACCACATCTGTAATGCTAGCAGCACCACCCTTTTCTCTTTGAAGTCTGCTTGCTGCTTTTTTATTGTTCTATTTTTAAAATGTATTAAAAGCATTTAAAAGTTACAGACACTTTCTATAAAAGCTGTGTAGTCTAGGATCACGATGTTGGTCCCAATTTAAAATGGTTGTTAAACATGAGTATATTTAACTAAAAAAGGGTCTGACTTACAAACTAGCTTTGACTATGTTCATTTTTACGACTAAATTCTTCTCTTCGGGGCCACAGAGGTCAGTCTCTCTTTATCATCCACTATCTGCAACCTTTCCTGTAGCTACTGTGTGGGAAATTGTAAATGAGATTCTTTTCCACTGACCATTAAAATGAAAATATTAAACAGAGAGAGCGCGAAAGAATGTAATAAATGTTCCATATTTACTATTGTTTGGGCTTATGATTTAAACAATAGCTGACGTTCCTACCACAAGTGATTGTAACCAGAAATGGATGCAAGGCTAGATGCCTGCTATTCTGTAATTGGCCCCCCAAAATTTGCATTTAAAATTTTTTCTTCCCTATAATTTAGATCTTTGTCATAAGCAGTACATCAAAGAACACAGCTGATTTCTTATCCTGGACAAGAAAGTTGTGTGAAACTAATGTGAAATTAAGATGAAGGAAAATGAAATGTCTTGAATTATTCCTAAATAAGGGTTCTATACTTTGTGGAAATGTGCACTTCTTAAAATATTATTCTGGGGAGGCAAGTGAGCAAAATACTGGTCTACTTTATACAGAGTGCTGGACCGTGTTGTGATGGCTGTTTTTGCATAGTGTGATATTTGAGCCTACCCATTTTGGCTTAAAGTTTTGTATTACCTTGTTCAATAAAGCATGATTTTAAAAATCCTGGGGAAATGTTTTATGTGGAAATGCTAAACATAAGCTTTCTCCAGAACTCACAGAAATAGTATTGTATCTTACATACACATTTGGGAAAAGGAGAGAAGACACTCTCTAAATGAAGGGGGAAACCCCCCACATCATGTGGTAATAATTTTTTCATGTTATCTGGCATTTCCATTTGTGTAAAAACCTTATTTCCTGCTCATTCATTCTATGCTCAGTGAAGCCAACTCCCTTGTAGGTATGTTTGTGGCCTCAGCAATACCAGCCAGAGACATTGTGTTGGCAAGAGACAAGATGGCACTCCTTCGGATTACCAGATAAACATGCCCAGTAGATTGGCAGATTCTGTTATGGCCAAAAGCTGGCTCACCTTAAAGCCACCAAATCACTTTGAAGATGCAACATAATTTTATTAGGCATGCAAACAGTAACAATGCACACTGGGCTCCCAGCAAAGCATTGACAGGTTGTTGGGCAGCCCTGAGCAAAGGCAGAACCAGAGTTTATATAGCCTTGGCCTACTACATTGCAAAGGCAAGACACAGAAAAAGGCGAACCAGTGGAAATCATAGCATGATGTTGGCATGTTTTTGATAAACCCATCTGGGTGACCTTATTATTATTTGTCCCTTCCTACTAGGTCAGCAGGTTAGCCATCCCATCTCTGAGATATGGTCGGCGAATATCAACAATGTGGTTTGCTGGACCACAGGTTCCTAACTGAGTCTTCTCCCTGTTGCCACTCAGGGTCAATTCAGGATGCTGTGAATGTTTTCCTACAAGGGCACTTTCAGCAGTTCACATGTGTGTGTGTGTGGGGGGGGGCATCTCATAGGCTTGGTAGTGAATGCAGCTCCCATGTGTATTGGGGGGGCGGTATCCTTTACCACCACAACTCTTACCTTCACATTGGCACCAGTTCAGACAGTATCCTTTCCCCTGTATCCAGGCGAAACAGATGTCTTCCTGCCTCCCGGCCCCGACTGCTTGGTGGGGATTGCATTGCTTGGCTAAGTAGTAGAAAGAGTCCTGCTCCTGGATAACAACAACAGAGAAGGTCAAAATGAAGCACTTTCAACATAGAGATGTGCTGCTTGTACCAGAATTAAATCCAAGCATCTAAATTAAATGATCTGGGAAGATCTCCTTCACTAGAAAACAAAGCAGTGGTTGAAAGAGATGAAAAGTTATTGGTTGCATGGAATGTGTAAAAATAGATACTCAGAGCCTTCAAAAATGAATAGATCCATTCTGGATTGTTCCAGCAGTAAAAATTAACTACTGTATTATATATATAAAAAAAAGATTAGTGATTTGATTTCTTGAGATTCAAAATTCTGAGCCATTCTCACTGCACAGAGTTACTTGAGTGCTGGTAATGGCATAATATTCTCCACTGTTGATTAAAGGGATCAAACTACTTTGCCTAATGGTAGAGCTGGCCCAACAGTTTAATGCTATGAAATGTAGGGCTACCATGTCTACTGATCCAGATTGTGAAAATATAAAAGCTATCAAACAGTATAGATAGGGTCTACTTTGAAAAGTGGATAGCTTCTATGTTAATAAAAGAGGAGGGGGGAGCAGGGTGATATGGAACATGTTTGTCCCTTGTGACTGGCAGAAAGATCTCCTGCTGTGACAATATTTCCTGTTTAAGATACACAAGGCCTACTGCTAGATCATCATTCAGCTCACTGCTTCCTGCCAACTGCTTTTCCTCTCTCTGGGCCACTTCCCAGGCGACATTTTGCAGTTTGCAATATGAATCTTTTACAGTCTTTGCTCAATCAACCTGCTTCTCATTGATGTCTCCTTATTATAAGGGGTTTTTTTCCTCCTGCAAGCAGTCTCCATGCTTCCCCAAAAGCTACTGCGGACAGTTTCCCAGAATTAGTGGGACAGATTCCCCACCCCAGCACGCAGGGACGATTGCAAGGAAAAGGAAATGGGTTTCACCAGTTCCAAGGATGGAACTGGACACAATTCATTATCTGTGAACTTGCCCAACTTATATTCTGGAAGAGATCATGCAAATGATTTTCTTCTAAGAATGTGAAAAGTAGCATTGCTAAATTGGTGCAAAGGTTCATAAAGGCCAGCATTCTGCCTCCCACAGCGACCAGCCAGATGCCCTTGAAAACACACACTAGTCCTACTCCCATTTCAGGGCATCCTGTCTTTGAAATGGGAGGTTGTATACCACTGACTCTTTCAAAAGGGCTGCTTTATTCCTTACCTTGGAAACCGTATTTTTTATTCAACTCAAACTTTTTATTTGTGCCAATGAAGTATCCCCAGGAACGAAACTGTGCTTTCTAGCTGTTGCTATGAAAGTGAGAGGCAATGGTGGTTTGGAATCTGCATTGCAATGCAAGATTTTGGCTGAAATGTTCAGCCCCAACTTTTATCTCAGGATTGTCTACCTTGGATGTTCATCAGCATAGCTGCTCATACCTTAGGACAATTACTGACATCAGAAATCGTCAATCTGGCACCATCCAGGTATTCAGACTAGATTTTTGACCATCCCTTCCCACTGGCAAAGTTGCTTTGACTGATGAGAGTCAACGTCCAAAACAATGGACGGACAGCTCGGTTCTTTCCCATTGTAGTTTAATTCTCTTCTAAAGCACTAACACGGTGATGCATTCAGACTTAACTTTGGTCCATAAGACACACAGATGTACGTGTGTGTGTATATGTATACATGTGCAGCACACACATATGCATATACATACATACTATATTATGTCTGCATATTGTATACCCCTGTGTCTGTTTGATACACAGGTACCGCTGTCCTGTCTCAGGGTTGCAGGATTTCTTTTTAATAAGGGGAGAGAGAATATTGCCAGAGTTGTTGCATGCTTGCCTTCGAAAAGCCTGCAGCTATAAACCAGCATTTTGTGTTCCATATCCACCTCCAATCTTCCCAGCCTGTATAGGCAATCATAGCCCTTCATTGTCCAGTGCTATCATTACAATATTGTTATCATCTGAGCTTGAGTCTGACACTTTCTCTAAGACCTTTCAAATAACCCCTTTACTAGGCTTCAGTATCAAACCATTCAGGGCAAATCTCTGCTTTGTGCTTGTCAGCCTTAATAGACTGGATGTCACTTTTGCCTGTAAAAAGTGCTCGCTCTTCAGCTGTCAGTCAGTCCTTGCGGTGTCAGCCGAGAGCGTGGCTGGAGCTGGCTGGATTAGAGGGTAGTTACCAGAGCTGTCAGATTACTGACAACCTGACACCCACATTCCCAACTTCCTTTTACTATATTTGGTTTCCCTCTAACTCCTCGGACCTTTCTTAAGGTGGATCCGTCTCTGGAAACGAAGTCATAGATTTCATAGCCGATTTTGGAAAAGTTTCTGCTTTCCTTTCTATGTGTGCCTCTTACAAGAACTCATATTCATACTACATCTTTAAGAAGCCATTTTTATAGAACGTTTCTCTAAAGAAAATAACAGAGGTAAAATACCAACAGCCAGAATTGGTTTTATCGTTACTGAGAACAAGATTGTAATGAATAAATATTCTAGATTCCTAGCCCTCCCATAGCTCCCATCAGCTGTTTAGTTTTTCCTCTGTCCTTCATCACAAGCCAGGGGAGTACAAAAATCTGGATTTCTATTAGATTAGGGATACCGGATCTAGCAGGCAAAAATCTAGTTGCCCACTAGATGGCAGCAACGTCTTTGAGTTTTATGTATATATCTGTGGCCATCAGGTGGTCATCTGGATTACTGCAACCCTGATCTGGCATACTGTGTTTTCTAAGCATTCATGGAGAGAAGCTTTAGGATCCTCTTCCAAACTTGGTGCCCTACAGAAGTGTTGGAATTTCCAGAGCCCAAACTGGCTGGGGCTTCTGGGATTTATAATCCCAACAGATCTGGAGGTTGTGAGAATCTAACCTAGAACTGTGTGTATTTTAAGGATGTTAAGAGAATGTTCTACATTCTCAGCTCATCTAAATGGCAAATAGAGAGCAGGCCTAAGTAGGGATTAAAGATAGCTTAAAAACCATCACTAAGTTAAGCAAAAAAAGAAAGGAAAATCCATGGAGAATGAGTGTCAGTATGGGAACACTGAGTTCAAGATTTCCTAATTTAGAAGACAGCAAACTCCTTGTGCTGTAACTTGAGAGGTTACAGGAGGGCAAACTCAGAGGCACTAATTGACATCTAGATTCCCCAGTACGTTAAAGTGAGCCCTCTTTTAGGATGGTAGGAATGGACAGAACTAAGTGGAATCATTCACATTTGGAAGTTTTATAAAGCATTTTGCTGCAGGTACACTGACATTTTCAACAATGAATGGACAAAGTTGAAATTTCAACATGTGAAAGAGATTTTTGGCACCTTTGAGTCAGTGTCGACTCCTGGCGACTTCCTGGACAAGTCCCTGCAGTTTTCTTGACAAGATTTTTGGAGATGGTTTGCCCTGGCCTCCTTCCCAGGGCTGAGAGTGAGTGAGTGGCCCAAGGTCACCCAGCTGGCTTTGTGCCACGGTGGGACTAGAACTCACAGTCTCTCAGTTCTAGCCTGGTGCCTGAACCACAGCACCAAACTGGCTCTTGAAAGAGAAATACATGTCTATAAACACATTGCCTGCATGTTCATAGATATTGGCTCTTGTTCCTTTTTTGCCCACCAAAAGTTTTTGTTCACCAATGAGTTTCACGTACCGACTGATTACGTCCACTTATTTTGACTGTCATGTGCTTTTTCCCCTGACAAATGGGTTACAGTTAGGGTTAGGGTTAGGGTTATCGATTGATGCTTGACAGCTACCTCTGCAAATGTACGTACCATGCCGTAATCGCAACAAGAACATAGTACCAATTGATTCCATCTGCAGCAGGCTAAAACCTTTTGGACGTGAGGTTTTAACAGTAGTGGTAGGCAAGAGGGATAGAAATATCTACCCAGGTTTACGACAGTTCTTTTTTATGAACCAAAACCTCTTCGAGATCTTGTTTGGAAATTCTCAAGCAAGTCAGCAGCTGACGTAAATAACAATAATTTACTAGAGAAAATTAACAAGAGAGGGAAGATGGATGAGTCAAGAAGATCAGGAACTACAACATCAACAGGTCCAAGGATTAAGTAACACTCCCTCGTGACTTTCTCCATCAACAGAGACCTTGTGAGGGGACTTTCTTCCCATTCTCCATATTGCCTGAGGTTAGTTTCCATAGGAAAGAGCCAATGACAGCATTGTTGGAAACTTTTCTCTGCTCCTTTCATTAGACTGAATCTTGCTGGAACATTTTTTTTTCCTGCTTGATTTGCTATTTAGGATGGCTAGATAAATTCAAGGATACTGTTTCTGTGTTGTTGCCTTAAAAAAAAAAAGCTTGATCTTGGTTTAATCAGCGTATGTTATATGGCCTATACTAAAACTTCTAATACCTTCTTTTGGAGCCCTTTAGCTGAAAAATTGAATTGTAATATATAATCACATTAATGTAAATGCTGTGGATTTTTGGACCTTTTGTGAAGATAATCCTTTACAGATATTATTTGATGCGTGCAGGTTGCTATAATCTAACATGTTGTGCTAAAACAGTGATATACAGGCTCAGCCTGAATTTATTCAGTGTGTTCATTAGAGTGAAATTCATCCCTTTCTGCAGCCAGCCAAAGTAATTGGGATTTGTTTAGAGATTGGCACCGGTTAAGAGAAACAGTCCTTATAACCCTGGTTGGAAATAAGGGTAGGAGCTGCAGGTGGTATCTCCCAGCAGTTGCCCGAAGTTATGGGCTGGAGCAAAAGTGGTTTTTTGCAAAGTTCAGCAACCATCCAATGTTCCACTAGAGATCACATAAATAAAAGTGTATATGATAGGTACACCCCCCTCTCCCCATAGGCCTGTTGTCATATTCCTTGACCCTGATGCAATCTTAGTATTTATTTATTACATTTATTTATATGCCAACTCTATCCCAAGACTCCGGGTGGTTTATGATATCAATGCAAAAAACCCCCCCAAAAACCATAAAATCCAATAAATCACTGTACCTAAAAAACCTGTAAAACTGATCCCTACAATCAAATCAAATCTGAATACTTTATGTATATTGTAGAAACAATTTATGTTTTACATACATAAAGTAAGATACAGATTCTTGGCTTCTGAAAATGGGAATAGAAGAAAGATAAGAAGAGACAGGGTAAGCAGTCTTAAAGAGAAAGCCTCTCTTGAGCTGAGCTCAACTCTTGGTGACCACCTGGGCACCTTCGTGCACTCTTCTTGGCAACAATATGGACGTAATTTGACATTGACACTTTTGGGGATGTTTTTTCAACTTCCCAGTCTAGCTTGCAACTCTGAAGTTTTCTGATAGCCTCCCATCCAAGTTCAGTGAAGGTCAGCAAATTGTTACCACTTCTAACCTTTTGGGTATTCTACAGTGCAATCCTATTCATGGCTTCTCTGAATTACTGAACTCAGTTTGATGAGATTTACTCCCAGCTTATAATAGAGCATGACCTGCTAAATTAAATACTTTCAAATCCCACTGATTTTACCAGGAGTTGAGCAAGTGCTCAACTCTGCCATCAAGATGATAAGACTTCATCTGATCGTGCTCCTAGATACTGAATGAAGCCCACCTACTGAATCTCAGATTCATTGCATCTCTAGTAAGGAAAAAATGCTAGAGGCCATGGAAGCAACCCTTAATGGTGTGAATATGACTTCAGCCTGAATAATACTCTTTCCTTTTGCACCACTTTCCTCCTCCTCAGATATAAGGAGAAGAAACAGGCTGCTCATACGAAGTCACTGAGTGTGCAACTCATGTGATCTGTTCATGACTACGCATAGCTCAGCCACGGGGCCTGCTACTGTAATCAAAACCCCTACCCCTACCCCACATCAGTGTATTTTGCAGTAGCAGTTGTAGAAACTGGGGTCATTAGCTGTTCCGCAGTTGAGTTCATCCTGAAGTTCTGTGAGGTTTGTGAGAATGTTATAATGATATATGAACCGTAGTACCTTCTCACATTCTCTTGCTGCATTCTCCCCACTGTCCTCCACCCTTATTGCATTTCATGGCCTGTTACTGTTGCTTTCCAGAGGAGACAGATATGATTATAGATGTTCCACACCTCATCTAACTTTTCCATCAGTTTGTCACTGCATGCCCTTAAGGAGTTGATGAAACATTTAAAACTGCCCAACTCTTCCACATCAACTGAAGAACAGAATCACAGAACAGAACAAAACAAAACACCCCCAAATCTACCCTCCAACCTATTGCAACTGCAAGACAGAGAAATATGTGAGATTATCATTTCTACGGCAGCGCTAATTTGGACTGTATGCATGTTGTTGTGCCTCCTTCTATAGTTCTGGATGAAGTGTGAATAATGAGCGAAGATCTTACAGGAAAAAAAGTCAACAACTGCAGCAGCATGACTAAGTCACTATTTCCTGAACATGACATTCAGAATCAGCTACCTGTGGAACTATCCCACTCTGTGTACGGGTAAATCTGGCCCTGCGAGAAACATGTTCATATGCTTCTCAGAACTATACTCCTATCTGGATGGGATCAGTGTCTGAGTCTCCTCTCAAGAAACTTCCAGGCTAGCACTGAGCATGTTCATCAATCAGTTGACCAAGCCTTTCCCCGGTCTGGTTCTTATGCCTCCTGCCCAAATTGTATATTCAACTAAAATTCATTGTCTCCAACCAGTTCTTGCACGTCCCATTTCTTCTTCTTTCCCATCCATATTATTATCCCATCTCATTCTTATTGAGATCGGGAACAGGGAATGTAAGACAGTGTAATGACATATTACTAGTATTACCCTACAGAATTTCTATGGTTGCTCAAATTCCTTGGCAAGCTGACATATTGAAGACAGACCAATAAAAGCTCTCTTAACACAAATAATTAATTAAAAACTGCACATGCTTTCTACTCCAAGGAAAACAGATGCATCGCATAGGAATGTCATCCATAAGACATGATTCAGGGGTCCAATGTCAGGGGAAAGTCAAACTCAGAGGTCAGGGAAGGGCATCACTATATTCCTCTCCTAACTCCCACCTGCCTAATGAAATCAGGCTTGTTCCAAAGTCAGAAAACCTGCAAAAGGGGGTGTGGTGCAGAACTGCCTCTTCTGGGTCCTAAGGTCAGTTCTTCCTCTGGGATACCCCAACTGAAGGATACAATTGACCAGAGAGGGCAGCATACAAGTTAATTAAGCAAACAAGCTCTGCATGGGGCTGCCAGATGCCACAATTGCAGCAAAATACAGCAGCCCAGATACCGGCAATTGTTACCCACAAACATCACATTACACTTGGGCTTCAGGACCTACATTGGTTGTAATGCAAAGGGCTGATTTTGACCGCAAAAACCCTATATGGCTTGTACTTCCAGAACTGCCTGCCCTTATCTGAATCAACCTGTCCAGCAGGTTCTTTCCAATAAAACTGCTTGACTATACCCCACTTTCATGAAGTAAGAGGAATGGAGGTGCTATTTCTCTTTTGCTGTTTCAGCCTTCTGGAACTGCTTTCCCTTAGAATTAGGTTTTGCTCCCTCCCTCTTAACATTCAGGAATCTACTTAAAATGGAGCTCTTCCGAAAAGCATCTGGTGAATAGTGGTTGTAATTATCTGAATTCTACTTTGAATTTACTTTAAACTGATTTATGTTATTTCATTTTTGTATCTGGTTTTGTTATTTTGTTTCCATAAAACAACACTTTATGGATGTTACTTTGCACAGCACTGTGTGTCTGTGTTGATTTGATAGCACAGGTAGAATCTGTAACATCAATATTTAATAGCTCTTAACATTAAGAAATTTTTCATGGTGTCCAGTCAAAATCTACTTCCTTGTGATCTTAAAACACCGTTTCTTATCCAGCCTTTTTAGATATCTCTGAACAATTCTGTCCCGTCTGTCTTACAGATACTGATACTGAAAAAGCCACAAATCTAAAATAATATTTTTTGATATGAGTGAAAGTCTTTGAAATTATTATTGACATTTTGAGCTAGCCCTGCTAAATCTTTCATAAGGGCTTCAAGCTTTCTAAAGAAAGAATGGAATTAACAAATATTTATTATTTCATTTATTAAATTCCCTTCTATGCTTATTACAGTTTACATAAAATTTATCTTTTGCACCTCAGTCGTTTATCTAGGATTTTTCCCTTATTTAACAGTTATTTTAACAATTAAAACAATCTGCCTTAATAATTGCTCGCCAACCGATTTAAGTCACACACACACACACACACACACACACTCTTCCACACACAAATCAATTTACATTATATTTAAAAAACCAGCATGAGTTGAAGAAGAAGAAACTTCAGGTGTGTGTTTATTCCTCTGTTTAAAATGAAGCCAAATCTACCAGAATTTATTGCTTTAATGTTATTATTAGGTCTACTCTAGATACATACTGAGAAAAACCATCTTCAGTTTGAAGTGATTTTTTAACAGCTGCCTTTTAAGGACCCCAAAATGGAGTTGATAATGGAAGTGCTGACACAACCTTATCCACAATATATTGGAGCGAACTGTATAATAAGCAGTTATTATGTATGTGTAAAAATAATGAGAGACCCACTATCTGAAGAGAGCTAATGTAAAATGCTAAGCAATTATAGTTGGTTACACAGTATAGGTTAATGCTCTTTCATAGAGCTACACATCTTCCCCCTCTTTTGTCTTCCAGAACTCCTAATGAAAATTTGGAGACCTGACGTTAATGATAAGCAGCCATTCACATGTCCTCTGTGTCATGGCTGGAGCATTAATGCCTTCCTTCATATCACATTTTGCATAGCCTAAAGCATCTATTAAAATCCTTTGTAAAATTCATGAAACAAAAGTGGTCGGTTGAGTCTAGCGGGAGAGAAAGTAAGCTGCTTATTAGCAAAAAGGGGGGAAAAAAAGCCCAATTACAGAGCCGGAGAAGAAAGCTGAAGAAAGAACAGGATGAGGGGTAATTCTTCTTTAGCCCAATGGGCTCAAGAAAGAGGCAACTTAGATATCATTCAAACACACATGCACGCGTGCACACACACACACACACACACACACCACCAAAAGTAGGAAGAAGAGAAAATATTCTAAGCGGTAATTAAACTAAAATATTTGAAGTTCGAACAGCTCTATAACAATGGAAGAAACAGTTTCAGGCGTAGCCCTGGCCTGGCTTCTTACGCAGATGCTAAATTGGAAGGATTGCAGGATGTTCCCTGAAGAAATGGCTCGGGGAGAGTCAAGAGGAGCCGGGAGCTCAGGAAATATGTAAAAAAAAAAAAAAATCTCTTTGGTATTTCAAATGCTATAAATTAGATACAAAGGAAGGAGAGCCTGCTGTGGAACAAGCAACATAAAACAGAATAAACCTGCAATAAGATTGCCCTTTTTCTGTTATAAACTTGACATTAAGCCTGTCATGTTCGATGACAACCTAACAGACCTCATTCTTTACCCTCTGGAATTTGAGAGATTGGCAGATGTCATGATTTCCTTAACAGCAAAGACCTGGCAGATAATGCTGGTTGTGCTTCCTTTCGTCTCCCAACTTCACTCTCATACTTGGAGAATCATGGGGTGAGATTTGCAAATTGGACTGGAGATTTTCCTTTGGTCAATAATTGCTTCTGACTGCCTGAACATCTTTTCCCTGACAAAGGGGAAGGCAAACGCGATTAGAGCTTTCTCTTTTCCTTATATGATTTGCTTTACTAGTCCAAATATTCCCCTACATTTATAATAATGAGGCGCTTTTCACAAAACAGCTCATTATTAAGAGAGGAGATTGAATCACTGAGAAGTTTGGCAAACTCTGCCAAAGGAGAACTCCGGCATGCCGTAGGCAAGCTCCCTGTTTCCGATGTTTGGAATATGTCAGGGACACAAACTCCTGTTTCCTAAAGCCAAGTTGGGGTCCTTTTAATCGTTGTATCTGAAATGCACACTGGGCTCCTTTCAATAAATTCTTCAAAACTGTGTTGAGTAGAAACAAAAGATGTGGTTATCAGTGGCTTTGATACTGTAAGGACAAATAGGCAATTGGAGGGCTACAAAATTCAGTACCAGGCTTAAAAAAAAGACTAACGGAGGATATAGCTGTAGCATATCCTAGTCAGGGCCTTTCAAAGTATAGGCCATGAACTCCCTGGGAGAAACACAAGTAAATGTGAGGGTGTTGCAAAAGCCAGACTCCTGCCTAACCACAGTCAGAGCTTTCTTCTCTGCTCTGCTTGGACAGACTGAGAGTGGGCTTGTCCAGGCAGAGGGGGAAGGAAACTCCCAGCCTTGTGGAGAATGCCTCCCTTGCTCTCCCCCGCCCCCAGCCTCATGGCCTATGCACCCTCAAAGCTGGATTGCTCTCAGAATACGCTCCTACTCTACCCGCCTCTGTTCATCCTTCTCATTAAAAATACAGTTTCAACTTAGATGATTTCATTTCCAGTGAAAAGGCTTTGTGGAAGGGCTGACACTTGGTGTGTCCTTTATTACGTATTTGATTTATAGATTAATTTAATTAATTAAAATCAATTATCAAAAGTAATATATGTATTTATTGCCTATTGTGGAAACAGCAAGCATGCAGAAAGAGGCTTGACTATCAAATGTTAAGGATGGAAGGCAGAATTTTACTTATTTCCATAGAAATGATTTGCTGTTCAAACTTTCACAGGAGAAAGAACAGGGAAGCTTTCGACGCTCCCATTGCTTCGGGCCAAAATGTGCTCCCTCCTTTGGAAGACCATTAAAAAATGAAGACTCCTCCAATATGTGTAACACCACTCGGAATGATTATTTCCTAATGAAGAGCGCTGGAACAATTTTTGGATTGAGAGATTAGTACCATTTGCTTATTCCCTTCACACACATACTGAACACACAGAAGAGAAAGTGAAATGCCAGCTTTCAACTTCATCCATTCATTGGTAGTACGAACAGGCACCCTGAACAGACCACTGGGTGTATGCGGGCTCCTCCCCGTGATCATGGTTCCTGAATGCCCAAGACATTATAGGGTTCTTAGTCTCCAGGAGTAGGCTGCATATGTGCAATTGTATGAATGTGGAATCCCTTCATGATTTCCTCTGTTCATCTGATAAATAAAAATAATGAGTGGAAAGACTCCTTGGGATTTCTGATGTGTCCATGCCATCATTCTGAAGTTTTCATCCCTGTCAAATAAAGATCAAAATACAGTATTACTGTTTTTACCTAATAAAGTATGTCAGAGAGGTACTGAACACACTACTTAAAGGGAGGAACATGAGATTGATATGGCTGCATTGGGTTTTGTAACTGTAATACATGAATATAGAGTGGTGAAGTGGTCCAAAGTTCACATAGTCCTTACTCACATTTTATCTAGTAGAAATAAATATATGAAGGATCACTGTCTTCTCATTCTGTTCTGACTTCTGCAGAAAGTATTCTATTTGTACAGAACCTTCAATAGGCTCCTACATATATAAGGTTGAAAAAATGGAATGTATATGATTGAAACATAGATTATGAACACAGGCTCTATACACACAGGAAGCTTGAAACAGGATTAAAGCAAATCCTCATCTCACTATCTATATGAATAGCTAAACAAAACTATTTTGGCATCAATATACTCTGCAATTTTTAAAAAAATTCTTGATCTCTGTGTTTATTTTGTTACTGTATTGTGAGTCTTTAAGGAACAGATAACTGCTGTGGCTCCACTTTGCCTCCTGCACATCTTTCTTACACCACCAGAACCATTTCCTGGATAATTAATTCCTTTCTCTTAAGTTAACACATTCCTTTTAATTAGTACTTCCTACCCCAGGAACTCGTAAGTGGGTCTTGATATCGACATGCATCTTTTGTGATGTGTGAAATAGGTTTAGGCACTTATTGCTGACTACTTCCAGACCAAATCATAACAAAGCCTTGAATTTCCCCCGATAAACTTAATGAAGAATCAGACTCACTTTACTCGTTTTTCACTTGTAACCAATCAAGGTGTGATGCACTGAAGGGCCACCAATCTTCCTCTAAGCGATGAGTATTGATTATCAAATGCGGTAAAGTTTTAGTATGTAATATATAACCTACCATTGAACATCTCCATTTGGAGTAAATGTCTGGGAACTTTTAAAGGAAAGTTCTTCCACCAACTCCAATCTTTTGAGTCATATTTCTGGGCTTTAATCCATAGGGCAGTAAAAAGACAGAAGATGAGCTAATGTCTGATCAGTTGTAGGTTGGGAGCTTGGGTGGCAGTCTCACATATCGCCAGGCAAAGGGGGCATGGAGCATGTTAGCTCCCTGACTTCAATTGCCAAGCAGAGATGGTAAGTTTGGAAAAGGATGCATTGCCCAAATTCTGCCTCACATGACAGGTGAATAGAATGGATGATGCTTTAGCATTATGGTATATATAGATAGAGAGATATAGAGATAGTTATATTCAAGCCCACATTTATATAAACATCCTATATGCCTTGCAGCATATAAGGCAGCATTATGCTCAAGTGAGTTTTTATCCTACTTTAGCAATGGACACTGGGGAAAAAAAACCCTAATGTTGCAACTGTCTCTGCCTTGTTCTCTGTTTACATTAGGCATATAAATTGGCGATTTCTCTTGGAAATCAAGGCAGAAATACTGAAATACCTTTTGAGCTCCTAAGCCCCATAGATACTAATGGGAAGTCACACATAGTTCTTTGACTGCAGCCCAGATCTTTAAGCAAAGACACATTTTCATACAAACACGTTTGCAAGAGCACATACTGAAAAGGTCAGTATTATATATTACAATTGGAGGCCGCAAACCCAGACATACCCACACCTGGGAGTATGTCCCTCTGAACTGAAGTAGTAGCTGCTCATAGGAATGCACTGTCAAGTTCCCATTCCCAGATCCTTACTCTTACTTCAGCAGCAAAACACTGTGATCAGATTAGGAGCAAAACTTTTGTGCAATACAGTCAACAGGATGATAAACATGGGCTTTAACAGACAAATCATTAAGAAGTCAAGCTCAACTGAAGAGCAACTTTGTGGTTTTTTTACTCGCTTTAATTAGGGACAGAAGATTTAATTGTTTGGTCTGAGAATTAAGGTTCATATACTCTTTAGGCCAGCAGAGAGTAACTCCACAAGAGCTCACAATCATGCATTTAAGTCCAGTGTTATGGTCATTCAGTAGCACGCTAATGGTTTCTTCTTCATCACTGTACTTTATTGGTGTGGCCCAACTCTCTTTCCTTGGAGATGCTATACCATCTGCTTCCTTAGACCATCTATTCTCCCTTGCTATCTGTGTGACATCATCCTGCTTCTGTAGTTGGCTCATTCCACACACCCAATTTGGGCTGTCCCAGGATCAAAGCCACCTCCTGCAGCCTTATGATCCTGGACCCCTTTGGCAGCTCTTCTGCTAACATCAGACTCAGCTGTGGTGCAGAAGGAAATGCTACAAAGATAATTTTGCAGTATTAACCATGGAGCTGTTGGGTGGACGGTTTTCCCTTGGAAACAACTCTTGCCTCATTCATCTCCTGGCTCCTCAACTCTCTTCTTTCCCTCTTCCTTCCCAGCATTTCACCCAGCATTTTAAAGTGAGCACAGGGGTGGCTTTGCAGCCCTACTCACAGTAACTGACTTTTAAAAAATTGAGATAATGATGACAGAGGCACTGGCTGGATGCTGATTTGAGGACTCCCTAATTGGTCTATTAAGAAGATAATGTCCATTACAAGGTCAGCAGCAGTGAGGACACTTACAAGGTAGCACAACAATACATATAAGGGTTTATGGGGAGATCTCTCTCCAGTATCCATCTAAAGGAGTGTTGTCCAAACTTGGCCACTTTAAGATGAGTGGACTTCAACACTCAGAATTCCCCAGCCAGCCATGAGTTGAAGTCCACTCATCTTAAAGTGGCCAAGTTTGGACAACACTGATCTAAAGTATGAAACTAGGTTGCAACTTCTCCTTTCTTCTTTGACAATGTAGCCAGAGACTCCTAGCATGGGAGCATCACTCTTCCTCAATCTTTATCTCCTTCTCCTGTCCTCTCTCTTGGTCATTACTACTCCCATCTCTGCCCAGCACACAGAGGTTTCATCTTTTAGCCTTTCAGGCCTTAACTCTGCTTGTGGTTCAGACTTTCCCAGATGCTTCTTCTTCTGAACCATGTGTTGAGGTGAGACACTTCCATGAAAATCCAGTGAAGCCCATCCAAGTTCAGCTAGCTTCCCACAGCATCTTTTCTTTTCTTTTTTTTTTAAGTTACATTTTTCATGCTGCATTATTATATCACAAAATGAAACGAAATGAAAGCAAAGTTTAGTTGAATGTGTTTGTGCATTAAACAGTGAGAGTTCTTAAGAAGAGAAATAGTTATTGTTAGTTATAAAATGTATATCCTGCCCCATCCAAAATTCTGGATGGCCATGAGGAACTGGTAATATAGATATAAAATATTGTTGCTATTTAACTGGTTTGAAAATCCAATTCTGAACCTACTGGTCATTAAGAACTTCCATGGAAGCCTCCCCGCCCCAGGTTTCCTACATTCTAAGTTCTGACCAGCCTTCTCCAACCTGCTGACCTTGGGATTTTCTCAGACTATGGCTCCCCAAATGCCCAGCAAATACAGTCATGTAGTTCCAGTCCATTTGGAGACTGTCATGTTGGGGAGATTTAGTTTGTCAGTGAACGGAACAAGGACCTTTGGGGAGAGTGAAACTTAACTGAAGAACAGATACCAGCCAAAAATTACTCTGCATACAGTATATATTTAGATCAGGATTAAAACTGTTCCTACCATTAAGAGATTTCCATTTGCGCTACTGCGGAGCTATCGCTGTTCTGTGGTTTTATTATTTTGCCATTTTTAGTCTCTGTTTTACTTCCATATGGATATTATTGATTTTCTTTTTTTAATTGTCATTGAAGTTAATGATGCTCTTTCCTTGGAAACAGATTTTTTTATTATAAGGTGAAGCCACAAATGCTATGAATTACTAAATTAAGCATCCTTGAATAGTTGGCCAGCCGATGTTACACTGCAGCACTGTAGTAGTTCTCTTGTGATAATGCAGAAGGACTATAGAAAGATGGCCTATAAGTGGTTTAGAATTAGAATTCAAAGAGAGATACAGTATTTTAATGCTAATCTAACAGTAGCCATATGAGTGAGGATATTTCTAAAGCCTTAAGGTCATCCCTGGCACTGTTGGATAATCTTTCATCTTTTGAAATACTTGCTTAAATACAGATACTGAGCAGACAGAGAAGTCTGTTTTCTATTACTGACACAGATGTTTCTTGACTTCATTTTGCCCCTACAGTTTTCTGTGTCTTCAAATAGAACTCTTATGGCATCTTGCATAAAACAGACCATGAAATTTCACATACGATATAAAAATAATCGCATTGTAATTTCTAAATATGAGAATATTTTTTTTACTTCTCCCCAGTGCCTTGTAAGAAATTTCAGCACAATGAAAATGAGATAAAATAAAGATGGCTGTATTTCAATGACTCTTATGGTGAAGGAAAATGAACAGGCTTCTGTTGTCCATTGGAAGGCCCTGTTCTTCCTTCATGCTTCTGTTCCTCTTGTACATACAAAAGAAGAACAGTTTTGTTAGCAGCAGACACTGAAAGGGAGTTATTTGGCAAGGAGTAAGACCAACTGTGTTCAGCTAGGCCTTATGTCTGAGAAGGCATGCACCGAATTGCATTGTGGGCCACTGAGAGATGGATCAATTTCTTTACAGTAAATTTTCAACATATATTCATTCATAGATCTTTGCCATGCCATTTCTGCATTATTCTGCTCTTTAAAAAACTACACAAAAGTTTGGATTTAAAGTAAGAAATACAGTATTAAAATCCTCCTCAAGGTCAGCAGAGAGAGAGCTATGCACACTTCCTAAGGAAGAATCCAAACACATGGAACCGTAACAGAACATGTGGATCTGTAACGGAAAAGCTCCTGCCCCTGGAACACCAATCTGTGCATTAATCAGGCAGCAGGACCTCAAACACTGATATAAAAGTCAAACAGCTGCACATAGATATATGCTATCCTTCAGATAAAAAATATAAACTCTCCTTCAAGTCAAGCTCCTAATTTCATGACCAAGTCCATGTAATTTTTTTGATAACAGTAAAGAAATGGTTTGATATTCTGTAATATTTTTTTCAACGTCTCAGTGTAGCCTACAACCCTGAATTTTCAGGATAGCATCCCATGCAAAAGCTAATCCGATCCAACATTGCTTAGCCAAAATTGGTTAGATGCTGCCACCCGAATCTATATATCCTTCAGAAAGCCTAGTTTCAGTCCTTATCAGATACTGAAGGCTAATACCATCATGTAAAACTGGTTGAGAACAATATTTTTTATTTTTCATTTCTATGTCTTCTTTCTGCCCACAGTATGGTTCGTGCTTTATATACTAGAGGTGCCCAGCTGAATCCATGGCATCTACAGGTAGGATTGGAAAAGGTTCCTGTCTGAAACACAGAGAAATTGCTGCCAGTCAGCAGAACAGTGTTCCTCAACCTCAGGAACCTGAAGATGCGTGGACTTCAACTCCCAGAGTTCCCCAGCCAGCCATGCTAGCTGGGGAATTCTGGGAGTTGAAGTCCATGCATCTTCAAGCGCCTGAAGTTGAGGAACCCTGCAGTAGAAACTAGTAGTCTTCAGCCATTTGGGACCCACAAGCCAAATTTTGTCTGCCCCTGAGGACCCATTTCTCAATGTTTACTATCTACTGACATGGTGACATCTGCCCAAGCACATGCTGTCTCTCAACCCATCACCAACACAGCAGACAATATTGAAGCAGATGGAACAGTGGTCCGACTTCTAGTGTTTGGGTACTGTCTTCCTGAAATCAGGGGAGTCAGGAGAGCATTATATGTGACTTCCAGGTACAAAAAGTTTCAGAAAGAGAAAACAAGCACCAACGCAACTTCAAGAACATCTTATGATTACTATTTGTAGACTATTTCTCCTTCCCAGCTTAGCTTTTAAAAATAAACTGCATCTATCACTATGCTGTTAACAATTTTCAAAACTGTGTCTCCCTGTAGTTTCACTAACATGTTAACCTACTTACTGCAATTAATGCTTCATTAGTAAGGCTAACTAACTGTTGCTGTGCCCTGTAATGATTTGCCAGGTTTTCTATATACAAGTACATAATCAATGTTTTCCAATTACTGCTATAGTGCAACCACTATTTCAAATAAACTAGATAATAATACAAACCTATTACTGAATCTGAAGTAGCAAAGGCATTTAATTGCCAGCCAGTTCTTCTCAGCTTTTAAAATTTTTCACACTAATGAAGTGTCATACAAAAAAGTTGTATTGATTTTTCCACCACATGGCTTCAACCACAAATATGTAATTATCCCTTTTATATCTAGCAGGGGGATTAAAATAATCTATAGTATATAGCCTTTACTTATCCCTGATGGGTTTAGTAGTACTTTTACCCTTTTCAAAATATGCAGCATTTTGATGAATGAACTTTCAGTAAAATGTTGCTTTATCTGCTTCATATCTTTAGTGCATTAAAAAAAAAAAAACTAGCTGGTGGGCAAGCAATGGAATTTTAAACCCTGGTTTTCCCTAAAGCTATCAAATACTGCAGAGATATTGGAGTAATTTTCATAGCAGTTAAAATTGCAGCAAGACCACAGTCAATATCCTGTAAATTTACTCACCACTAGTTCATATTAATATTATTGATGTGACCAAAGTGTGGCTTATATTATACTTTATGGAATTTAGAAGTAGCTTTACTACTTTTAAATAAAACGTCATAAATAGAGTATTGGAAATTGTTCAAGGAGACCTACCCCTCAAATCACCATTCAGTTGAGTTGGGTCAGTCGCCATCTCACAGCCTGACCTACTTTACAGGGTTGCTGTAAAGACAAACTAGAATAACCTTGTCAGATTTCATACCAGGAGGGGCAATACATTTCAACTCTCCAGAAACTCAACATACAATAACTATCTAAGAGCAGGAGTTTCACAGACTCAGTATCTACAGGTAAGTTGCTCAACTGAAGAGAAAAATACATATATGCAAAAGATATGCCCATTGTAAAACATGTAGAAAGAGAGAAAGATGTACATACATATGCCACAGAGTTTAAATCCTGAGTCTTTTCCTCCCACCTTTTCAAGTCAACAGACTTTTGGCTCTTCTTTTATCAGCCTTGAATATTAGTGACATCTGTCCCATCTCTAGTCAACAACTGTGTCTGTCTGGAGCAGTGTTTATCAACCCTGGGAACTTTAAGATATGTGGACTTCAACTCCCAGAATTCCACAGCCAGACATACTGGCTGGGGAATTCTGGGAGTTGAAGTCCACATATCTTAAAGTTGCTAAGATTGAGAAACACTAGTCTGGAGAATAGTTTGTTTGTTCAATTTGTATAGCCACCCATCTCAAACGAGTGACTCCGGGTGGCAAACAATCGTAAAGGTGGTTCCCACCTCAACAGTTTCAGCTCTTTCAAACTCCTGTCTCTGCACGCCTGAATACAAATGAATTCCTTGGCTAAAGGGTAATTGTATTCTACAGGTATTACAAAACATATGGCGTATTTCATATCCAATCACGTAATGTCTTAACACATGTAAAAGTGTTGCTCACTATCTCATCTCAGCATGGGCAAGAAAATAGAAAATAACAGATTAAATGTTCAGAACCTTTCCATCACCCTCCCTCCATTCAGATATACATGTGTCATTCCATATTTACATTAAATATCCAAAATGAGTATCAAAAAGACACAATTCTACCATAGGTAAACACTTTTAAGTCTCAGAGAAGTTAAAGCTCAGTGTTTCCTCAGAAACCATATAATGTAAGGTGATTAAATGTGGATCCCTCCCATTTAGCATCAACTTTCCTATACTTCTGTATACATTCTTTGACTACAGATGCTTTTGTTATCAAAACAGCACAACTGATGGAAAAGAGGAGGAATTCAGTTGGGTGGAGCAGAGGGGAACTTTTAAAAAATACTTCGGGGAAAATCCTTCAGGAACTATCTCAGCCAGCCCCAAGAATCACCTTGCTGAGAATTGAGTGGCCGCCCAGAAAGGAAGACAGCATGGCTATGGATTAGAGTAATCTGAAAGTATACAAGGTCCCCTGGCCCAACTCTCATTAGGTGCAGTCCTCAAAGCACCATTTTGTCCTTTACATAATGTCCATGTTCCAAAGAAGTAAGTGCACTTTTTTCTTTGCAAAATGCATTATGCTGACACATTTGCTGACAACTTCAGTATAATATGAATGTAATATCAATTTAAATCACATTTTCTATTAGTAACCTTCAGATGCTATTGCTATGCCCTATAATCAAAATCTGCCTGATCTGTTTCTATTATCCTTAATATTTAAGAAAAAGTATATTCCTGCAATTTTACTCAGCTAATTATTACTGATAGATTTTTTTTCCCTGAGTGGGTATAACACTTTGGATTTGTTTTTTTTTTGCTTTTAAGTAGATGTTTTAAAGAAAAATGTAAGTTTATAAGGAAGATCATACTTTAAATAGATGAACAAGCTAGAACATGTTTTGTGAATAATACTGAGAAGAGGGATACACATCAATGCACTCTCATTTTCTAAGATTTATTGAGATTGAGGTACTGTTCCAGATACTGACACATGTTTACCAGTGGTCTAGGGGAGCTAATTGGGCTGGGCATTGGAAGAAGTGGGGACAGCAGCTATGTTACTATACAAGCATAGTACAACATGGTAAAAACAGACTTGGCCAAGGTTGTATTATAGTAATAATAGAATTGGTCCAAGCTAATTTATTTACTGATTATTTATTTACTATTTGAACCATTTCAAAGCCCAGCCTGGAACAAATGTAGTAGTAATGGAAGGAGGTTGTATAATGTTGTCTTCAGTATTAAGCACGAACCATGCCACACCATTCATTTTCTCTCTCTTTGAACTATTTTCCATTTTACTGCACGCAAATAAAAATATGAGTCTTTAAAATATGAGACTTGATAGAACATAACTCATGAGTCATACTAAGCTTGTGTAACATTGCATTAATCTGGTCATGATAATCACATTTTTAAAAATGATACATCTTGGGGCTAAATTTAGGAAGGGGAAACAGATAATTACTTGGATTTGGGCGGGTTTCAATTTTTTTTAAAATGGAAGGCACTTTTCAGCTATTTGCCTTTGTGTAACAATCAGAATTTGACCATTCCAGGGATTTTGCCATTTTACTGGTCAGCTCTCACCATCATCTTGCCTTGCAGTTTTGCAAATTTAAACAAATGTTTGATGCTTCCCAGTGTTTGATGAACACTGACGCTTGAGCTTAGCTGTTTCTCAACACGACTACTTACATTCTGTTTTGAAAGTTGCAATGCTGGCACTCTGGGTGGTATGGGGGAAAGTTGTTCTCCCATTAAGAGGAACTTGCCCCCCACCCTATCCTGCCTCAGGAACTTTCATCAGCAAGCCTCATCTTAATCCTCTGTGTGCATGTGTTTGTGCCCCTTGCATGCCTTTGAATCAGTGTTGACTCCTGGTGACTGCCTTGGCAAGATTTTTGGAAGTGGTTTGCCATTGCCCCCTTCCCAGGGCTGAGAGAGAGTGACTGGCCCAAGGCCACCCAGCTAGTTTCATGCCCGAGGCAGGACTAGAACTCACAGCCTCCTGGTTTCTAGCCTGGTGCCTTCACCACTACACCAAAATGGCTCTCTCTTAGGATCTTTCTAATCAGTAAAAAAAATATGGGATTGATTTTCTGAGCCTCTAAAAGCAGTATGCACTGAAATCTTGTCTTTGGGTTCAAAAAGTCAATACATACACACAGACACACTCACACAAACCTATGGTGTTATCCCCCCCCCCCCCCAAAAATCCATTATCACTGCTTTTAATAAGAAATTATATAGAGGAAGAATGTTTCTTGACCGCCATGCATTTTCCTCTTGTCAGCTGTTCTAGACAAGAAGCCACTACATACTGCATGAGGAAGGAGAAAGCAAGCAGTGGTTGATTCACACACACACACACACACACACACACACCGCTATCTATACCATGATTTTTATTACTCCGGACCTGTGTTAATTCTGGAGTGCAACACTGACTGTGGATGACTTTTGCACTGTCCTACTGGCGTTCCTTGCCTGCTCTTAGCCGTCTGCTGCTCTCTGTGGTCTTTCTTGAGCCAGTGACTGCTTTGTTAAGGTAATCTTTCAATGAATTTCTGGAGCTGAACTCCAAGCTATCTGCAGGACAAGCAGTCAGGAAAGCAGTGGCTTCTGCAACCCACAACAGGTTGGCTTTTCTTATGTTTTCCTTTGTGAAATATTGCCATGGTAAAAAGCAGGTCTATTCCTTGAGATGCTCCTGATGGAACTATGCCAAATACCCATGTGCAAGGCAAAACTCTATCTACCACTGTAAGGGTTGCAGTTTTGCTGTTATTCCCAGTACAGTTAATATACCATTGGATTTCCTACATGAGCATCTTAGATTTGCAGGGATTTTCAAAAGCCATTTTGCAAAGAAAGAATAATAATGGGGAGTAAAAAAATTCTTCATGACTGTAGAAGTTAATCAGATCTCTCATATGAGAATACCCGTGTGACATCTGCCTACTATTTTCTGTATCTGTAGTGTTAATAATGTATAAACAGACAGTAAACCTGTGGAAATACAGCTTCACAGTATTTTGTGTTCTGTCGGTATGCATCAGTCAGAAATTCAATAGATGTATCTCTTGACAAGTATTATAGATTGACTATGGACCTGTTGAATTATTTGCTGCACATCTAACAAAGTAACAGGAACTCCTCAGGATAATGAGAATTATATTAGGAAGAATCAGGTAGAAATCCACTGAGTGCATTCTAGCAAGGAACTGTGGATGGATTGTTGACTCATTTCAGCCTGCAGAATTAATGTCATAGGTGGAAAATTTGGCATATATATAAAAATTCCCCTCTCACCCCTATGGGTGGTACATGTCTTCCTCAATCTCGGGTCCTCTACCAGAGGCCTGGGAGTTTGAGGGTTCTGCGCAGTATCTTAGCTGTTCCTAGCACTGCACTCTTCTGCACAGAGAGCTCTGATATTGTTCCTGGGATCTGTTTGAGCCATTCTCCCAGCTTAGGAGTCACGGCCCTGAGTGCTCCTACCACCACTGGGACCACTTTGGCCGTTACTTTCCACATCCTCTCTATTTCCTCCTTCAGGCCCTGGTACTTCTCCAGCTTCTCATGCTCCTTCCTCCTGATGTTGCTGTCACTTGGCACTGCTACATCTATCACCACTGCTGTCTTCTGGTCCTTGTTTACTACCACGATGTCTGGTTGATTGGCCAGTACCTGCCTGTCCGTCTAGATCTGGAAGTCCCACAGGATCTTAGCCCTGTTATTCTCCACAACCTTCTGTGGAATCTCCCATCTGGACTTGGGGGGGTCTAGCTCATACACTGTACAGATGTTCCTGTACACAATGCCAGCTACTTGATTGTGCCGTTCAGTGTATGCTGTTCCTGCCTGCATCTTACACCCTGCCACTATGTGTTGGACTGTCTCTGAGGCCTCTTTGCACAATCTGCACCTTGGGTCCTGTCTAGTGTGGTAGACCCCTGCTTCTATGGATCTGGTGCTTAGTGCCTGTTCTTGTGCTGCTATGATCAGTGCCTCAGTGCTGTCTTTTAGTCCGGCCCTTTCCAGCCACTGATAGGATTTCCCAATGTCAGCCACCTCAGCTATCTGTCGATGGTACATCCCCTGCAGGGGCTTGTCTTGCCATGGCACTTCCTCTGCTTGAACCTCCTGCCTTGTCTGCTGCTGCCTGAGGCATTCTCTCAGCAGCTCATCTTTGGGTGCCATCTTACTGATGTACTCCTGGATACTCCGGGTTTCGTCCAGGACAGTGGCTTTGACACTCATCAGACCCCGCCCGCCCTCTTTGTGGCTGGTGTACAGTCTCTGGATGTTGGACTTGGGGTGGAAACCTCCGTACATTGTGAGGAGCTTCTGGGTCTTCGCATCGGCAGCCTCCATGTCTTCCTTTGGCCAGCTCACTATACCGGCAAGGTATCTGATGACTGGCAGGGCATACATGTTGATGGCATGGATCTTGTTCTTCCCATTGAGCTGGCTCTTCAGGACCTGTCTTATCCTTTGGTGGTACTTGGATGTTGCTGTCTTCCTTGCCTCCTCCTCATGGTTCCCGTGTGACTGTGGGACACCAAGGTATTTATAGCTGGTCTTTTTGTCTGCTATGTGGCCCACTGGTAGTTCCACTCCATCAGTTTTAACTACCTTCCCTCTCTTTACTATCATCCTGCCACACTTCTCCAGTCCGAATGACATCCCAATGTCCTCGCTGTAGATCTGTGTCAGGTGGATCAATGAGTCGATGTCTCGTTCACTCTTAGCATACAGCTTGATGTCATCCATGCAGAACAGTAGTGGGGACAGTGCATCACCTTGGTATATGCCGCACCTGATGGCCACTTGTGCAAGCTGTCTTGAGTTGACTTCCAATGTTGTCTTCCACAGTCCCATTGAGTTCTTGAGGAAGGTCCTTAGTGTCCTGTTGACTTTGTATAGCACCAGGCATTCACAGGTCCATGTGTGTGGCATTGAGTCATAGGCTTTCCTGTAGTCAATCCAGGCTGTGCTCAGATTGGTCTGCCTAGACCTTGAGTCTTGGGCGACTGCTCTATCTATGAGTAACTGGTGTTTTGAGCCTCTGGTGTTGTTCCCAATGCCCTTCTGAGCTGTGCTCATGTACTGGCCCATATGGTCTTGTAGCTTGGCAGCTAGGATGCCTGATAGAACTTTCCATGTTGTGGGGAGGCAGGTTATTGGCCGGTAGTTGGATGGTGCTGTTCCTTTGTGAGGGTCTTTCATGATCAGCACTGTCCTTCCTTGTGTTAGCCAGTCTGGGTGGGAGCCTGCTGCTAGCAGTTGGTTCATCTGTGCTGATAGGCGTTCATGCACTGCTGTTAGTTTCTTTAGCCAGTAGGTGTGGATCATGTCCAGGCCAGGTGCTGTCCAGCTTTTCATGTTCTTGACCCACTGTTGGATGTCTGCTACCGTGATGGTGACTGGTTCCTGCTCTGGGAGATTGCTGTGGTCTGCTTTCAGGTCCTGCAGCCACTTTGCACTGGTGTTATGCGTCTTCTCTTTCTCCCATATGTTCTTCCAGTACTGTTCAGTTTCCGCTGCCGGTGGCTCAGCTGTTACTGTGTGGTTGCACTGCAGTTGGGAGTACACTTTGGATGGTTCTTTGGAGAACAGGGCATTTATCTTCTTGGCCTCTGCTTCTCTAATGTATCTCCTTAGCCTGGTAGCCAGTGCTGTGAGCCTTTGTTTAGCAGTCTCTAGGGCTTCAGATGGAGTCAGGCCCATATATTTTTTCAGTAGCTGAGTCTTATCTCTAATCTCCACACGCTTCTGTAGTTCCACCAGCTGACTGACTTCTCTCCGAGTTGCCTTGATCTTAGCCTCCAATCTCATTTTCCAGGGTGGGTATGTACTGCTGTTCTTCTTGATCGTGTAGCCAAGCATTTCAAGGATTACAGCGGCTGTAGCATATACCAATTCATTGGTTTCCGTTATGGTGGTAGTAGGGATTGTCTGGAGGGCTCTGTTGGCATCTTCTAGCATACTATCTGATGGTACTTCTCCACTGAGCCTTGGTAATTGGACTCGAGGGTTGACTGTAGCTAGTTTATCCATGATCTTATGCCTCATATCAGCTGCTGTGCTCTGTAATGGAAGGGATGGCAGTGACATTCCAGCTTCAGGTGTTGGCTGCACATCTGCTTGTTCTTCTAGGTCTCCTTGTTAATCTGGGCGATGTCCGAGCCGGCATGACTCTCTTAGTTCGTGTCACTCTCATATTTGAGGTGGGCAGGTGAAGCGTTAGGGGGTCTTTGCCCAAGGACCCCTACTGGTAAGGTAGGTACTGGCTGGGATTTGAACCCTGGCCTCCTGCATCAAAGGCGGTGTTCTAACCACTACGCTATCCAGCCGCTTATATATATAAATAATTGTATCTTCAGGGACATCTCTATTAAATGACTGGAGAAGCTGCATCCCTTCAGTATCTACCTGGCTATAACCCTCTCTAGAGCAAGCTTATCCTGAAATACCAGTTGCAAGCAATGAGTTGAAGAGAATGTTAATTCTAAATTCATTATAGCATCAGAGGCTTAGTAAAGTCTTTATGTCTTATGCTGTATACATTTTAAGTCCTTAATTTCCCATTTTCTGTCTTTTTAGAGCATAAGTAGAAATAAGAATAAGCTTAATGTTATCCTCTTGAAGTGAAGGCTTTTTGGTTCTGGAACACATATATACACACAACAGGAACAAACATAATTGTCAATAAACTATGCATCTCCTAGTGTAAAGATAAGTTCCCCACAAGACATGCAAGGTATTGTCTCTACTAAGTTCCAGGCAAAACCTCTGAGAAGTACTCTATGGTGGGAGTAAAAGTTAGAAACAAATGAAAAGGAAGAAGACCCTACATATGGAGAATTATTTTCTCTATTGAATGAAGCAAGATATTCCATGCTTCATGGAGATGATCTGATGTATGACTTATGTGACTTAATTAATTTTTATTCATTGTTGCTAAAATAATTTGCAACAATCCTCTACATGATTATTCAGAAGTGCACCCCACTGACTTCCATGATATTTATTTCCTAGGAAGTATCTATTGGAATAAGGCCCAATTGTCTTTCTTCCATAGAAAACAAAACAGCTGTTGCTTGGACTCTGTGGCAGCTGATGTCCAACAAGGCCAGGTGGGCAGAGGGCAGGGGGATCCATGGTGGGCAGAGCTAAATGCTTTCAGATCATCTCTGTCCTTCTCTCTGGCAAAGCACCAAGGATATTTAGACCATATGTTAAATTACTTACTTTCTAGTTAAATTTAAGAAGACTGTTTAGATCAGAAAGATGGTATGCTGGCAGAAAAGCCTTGGTATCATCCTGTGTAACTTCCTCAACACTCCAGCTGCCGCTTGCTTCATTTTTTTTTTTTTTGGTATGGGATGTTGGCCTCACATTCTGTCTGGCAAACAGTTCAGTTTTTGGTGGTTAGAATCTGGAATCCCCCATACCATTTATTTTTCCACATTGTCCAGGCCTTACTCTGCCCCTCCTTTCAGGGCCGGAAGCTGCCATTCCCTTCCCCAAATGCCGCATCGGGGCAGGCAGATATGCCCTGCTGATGGGCTCAGTGGGGTCTCTCGGCATGGTCCATCCCTTTCCCTCTTGTGGGCCTACAAGCAAAGAAAGAACTCCCTATGGAATGTGTGGGCCTCACCTGCCTTGCCTGGAGTCAGCAGCTGCTCCTACACTGCCTTGATTGCTAACAGCCCCATCTCCCGCTCTTTCCAGCAGCTTGCCATTCACTCCATACCCTCTCAGCAGCCGTGCCCGGAACTCCTCTTAGTGCACCTCCTCACCACTTTGGGCTTTATTCCTGTTCAGCGTCAAAGTAAAAGGCCACTGGATCCCTACAACCATCCCTGTCTTTAACTCCTGTCAAAAAAAGAAATATCAGACAAAGCATAACAGGGAGGCAATGAGACAGTGACACAAAGAATAGTCAGCCAACTTCCCTTCCATCTCACTTACCTGACCCGGGCCCGTTGGTCTCCCCAGCAGCCTCCAAACAAGGAGAAACCTTTTTGTCTGAACACGTGCAGTTCTCACCCCTTACGTAACTGTGCCTCATATCATTTAAGCAACTCGCTATGGGCAGAAGGCGAGGCTGCCTTCTGAACAGGCTTTTTCTTTTGGGGGCGCTCCCTGGGTTTAATTCTCACCTCTGTTTTAAACAGAACAGAGAGGCCAACTGAAGCGCTGCCCTTCTTGGTTTGTAACCATTACAGAGAAGTAGAAAGGGGGAAAGAGGAGCCAAGTCTTGGCCAGGGAGGCCCAGTCAGAGATAAAGAAAAAAACAGAGAAATTGAAAGAAGAAACCACACCCCCACCAAGACCGGCAGGGCCTGCTACTACACAGAAACAGCCAGCAAACCCCACTCTCCCTTGCACTGATGATGTTACCTAGGCAGGTGATGAAACATCTGTGGGAAAACAGCCAAGCTCAGAGAGCACCAGACAGACAGAAAATAAGGCATGCAGTACTAGTCTCTCAGGGAAGCGAGCCAAGTGGGGTGCTGCCCCCAGCCACAAGCCCCCTCTATCTCAACCTGCCTCTCTAGCGGATCTAAACAAAATAATGCCTACTTTTCGTACTTGGCAGTAAGTTCCATCGCAAGTCAATGGAACATTTTTTTCTGAGTAGACATAGCTAGGATTGAATTGTTAATTAACTCTGGTATTCATGGGAATATCATAGTGCAGCCTAAGAGCTTCATGCAGCCTTAATTTCGAGCAGTTCTTTGAAATTTCAAAAGCCCTGCGCGAACAGAAAATTAAGATCATTTGGTAAGGACAATTTGTTCTTGCCTGCAGGGTGGGAAGGAATGGAGCGAAAGAAACAGACTCCAAAGAGAGAAGGAAGGAGGGACTAGAAAAAGAGAAAAGGAGATCAAAAAGAGGAAGGGAGTGTGTCAGAAAGCGAGGGAAAGTGTGACCTGACCAACTTTTGTCTCTGCCTCTGTCTAATGCTTGCTTGAGCCCCTTCCAGAGGCATCTGCAGGATCTGATACTTTCACTATGACAAAAGTTTGTTACAATGCAAACTCAACCCCTTTCATACCTCCATGGGACATGACAGTGCACTTACAAAAGGGACAGAGCTTGCATCACAACAGCACAATGCTGCTTTTGTGATTTGCCATCCCCACCTGGGTCACTCCGGCCCCACCCACTTCTGACATGCAGCTACTTATCAGTTGCTGGGAAGGAAACGCAACCTGTCTATTCCTGCCTGCCATACTGCCATAATAGATAAGGACAAAGCTTTTGCTTTTTAAACAGAAAATGAGCCATACACGTTTAAATGAAGCAAACAGGTTTGCATAAGGAAAGGATAATGCTGAAGATAAGGACTGTTTAATCTGAAGTCATTCAACTTGGTATGTCAACACATCTTCTAAAACACTTCTCCTGATCATAAATGGCCATTACCTTGACCGCTGACATGAAGCCATCAGAGTTATATTATTGACAAAACTTTCAGCTCCCCATCTGTTTCACTGAATGAGCATCATATAGCTGTCAGCTCAGGCAAAGCACAAAACTGATGATCACCTCTGACATTTCTCTTTCAATGTTTATGGAAACAAAACACCTTGAGGTTTCTTGAACCCAACAGTGGCAATTGCAGAAGCTGCACATCCTCCCTACCCCCCTGATTTATGAGCAGTAAGATCTCTTCTTTGAACTGAACAGCAGCCTCCTTTTGTTTCTCCTTAAATAAGGCATTTTTAAAATCTAACATTACTTCCCCACTGCACATGTGGTACTGTTAACATATTAAATACTGTATAGTCCAACATGAGCTAAAACATGCCTTTAACTGATTACACCTTGTATTCAGTCAAATAGTAACTTGCCCGTTATTTTTTGAGGGCATATTCTGATTTCCAGATACATATCTCCTCTTTTAAAAAGAATATTGCCAGAATATTCTGTGTTTGGGAAGAACCTCTTGCCCTAGTACAGAATGGTAACTCTTCTCAAATAAAAGATAAGTCAAGTGAAAATTATAGTTGGAATCGTGGGCACACTTATTTGGAAGTAAGCTCTATCTACTCCACTTCTGAGTAGGTATGCGTAAGGTTGTGTTGACAGTGCTACAACAGATATAGGTAGGATCCCTGAAATGCCATACCCAGACTATAGACTTCAATAAAGAAGTCATGGTTGATGGTATTAGACCATCAATTGATAGACTGTGGAGCACAAGAATGTCTTCCTTATTACTCACTCCACTAAAGACTGTCCCACAGGTGTAAGTGTTTGGGGGGTAGGCAAGGGAGCAAGTGATGAAACATATCATGTGGCTTCACAACACAAACCCTGTGACTTACATACATGCATTCAATGTCAGGACGCAAGTATGGAAGGCCAGGGTTTGCATCACAATGTTGTGAAGCACATTTCTCCATTTTTTTTATCATCATGATTTGTGGTGGACATCTATGCACGCAGGTTGACAAGAGCCATTTTTCTGCCAAACCTACCTCAGTCAAAACAGATCTAGAAAATCAGACTCTCCCAAGAACACCAGAATGTAATTCACCACCCAGTCATATCCCCAGCTTAGAAAGAGAATAATAGGCACTACAGCAAGGAGCACACTTACCATTTTTAAGGTGGCCAGAGGTTGGCAGTGGGGGGATTAATAATGCAATGTGAGTGAGGCCAGTTTTTCTGGGGCTGGGGTTCCTTGGGTGGCTGTAAGGAATTTGGACATTTTGTTTTTCTGAAACCTTGTTAAGCCTGAATTAGGGTTTAGATTACCCTAATGACCAGCAGTGTTGAACTGAGATGTATGCAGGATTACAAAAAAAGGCTCAGAGGCCTGGGACTCTCCAATGCAACGTGCTTCACAGATTCCTGCACGTGTAGAGTCCCTGCCTCTGGGAAACAGATTCTGCCAGATATAGCACACAAACTATTTACTTATGACCGAATGCTACTGTAAGCAGAACACGACAGTATTGCTGTTCTTCCTGAATCTGTTCCTTCAATATTAACAGGTGACTGTATATCAAACTGCTCAATAGCAGCTCAAAGACAACAACCACAACCCCCAAATAAATTACAAAAAAAGTCCCAGTCTTCTGCCTCTGGGTGGTTGTTAATTTCTTCCCTTCTCTGAAGTCGAATTACAATCACTGCTCCTTTACCATGTGGGGAGGGAAAGCTATCACATTTCACAAAGTTTAGAGCAGTGTTTCTCAACCTTGGCAACTTTAAGATGTGTGGACTTCAACTCCCAGAATTCCCCAGCCAGCCAGACTTCAACTTCTGGGAGTTGAAGTCCACACATCTTAAAGTTGCCAAGGTTGAGAAACACCGGTTTAGAGCAATGTGTTTACATGTTAATCGTTCACTGCTAGGAGCTGCTGAGAACTCTGTGGCAGGTAAGCAAGATATGTTTTGAGCCCCAAATATTTCCATAGGCCAGAAAGAATGAGGAGAATGGGTAAATAATATGAGGGAGACATTTTTCAGAAGGAGAAGCACTCTCTGTTCACCTTCCTGTTGGTTGGTGTGTATTATCAGCCCCCCCCCCCCCCCAAAACTCCAATCTATTTGCAGAATGAGACACTCAGAGCTACTTCTGGCCCAATGAGAACCTCCATTGGATTGCTTCCTGCTAGGGGCTGGCAGCAATTAGCCCCAGCCTTTTCAAGATCTGGTCCAATTAGATCACCGATTGCCAGGCAGCTGGCAAAAGCCATCTGCCATGGATGATTGTGAATTAGAGGTCATCTTGGGCTCCCTTTTTACCCTCCTGGCTCTGTGTGGACAGAAAAGAGGATAATTTATGCTAACAGTCCTCATTCCACCATGCACTCACCCACCCACCCTCCACTCATGACTTTAGCTTTTAGATCACATTATGATTCCAGGCTTGGAACAACATAAATTTTCTCCAAATGTGTAGTAATTCCTTGGTGCAGTCTAAAGTTATGATTCATTTATACTGGAGTGACAGCATAATACCTAGGTGTCAAAATCTATTAAAACTGTTCAATGTCTTCTGTTTATTTTTAGAACCAATTGAGACTTAACTGATGGTGAAAAATATACAGTCAAGTGTGTTTACTTCACCTTTACAAAGAATCTGTTATAGTCCCAATTAATTTGTTATTCCTGTCACAGCCAGTACTGGATACTTCAAAACTGTCATTACTGTTTCTGCCTATTTGGGGAGCGGCGGGTGGGGGGTTGTTTTTGTTTTGCTATATGGAACAGCTTTCTGTTTGTTTTAACCCACTCCCTGATACCAGTAGAATTGTTTCACTATGTTTTAAAATTGTACGTCATTTTGTAATTGAATTAACATAAATGCACACTTAATAATTTGCTATCCTGGGCAGTTAAAGCAGGCCGCACCACCATTTCTTTTCCCCTTGATTTTCCATATAACAATCAGGTCTTGTTTTCTGTGCTGAATTTAATGGAAGTCCACAGGAGTATCTTTTATATACCTCAAGATGATGGGCCAGATGGAAAGCATTTGAATTAAAAATATACTGCATCAGGCAGCTGTAAGCACCAAGGAAGGGTGGGTTGTTTGTCGTTTTTTTGGTATAAACTCAGAATACTTCATACTGTTATTAATTAACAAGACCTTCTCTCAAAGAAACCCAGTATAAGGTTTTTATGTGGGGGGGGGGGTGGTGATGGGAAATTCAGCATAGTGTGTATGTCTTAAAACCAAACATGATATATTTGGGAGGTTTACATAATCAGAAAAATAAAAGCAATTCACCAAGGCAAAAAAACCATTACTGCTGAGATAAGGAATTGTCTGCAAACACGTATGTGAGAGTATCGTAAAAAAGAAAAGAAGGAAAGAAACAATTATACATGCGATGGCCATACGTTTTCCTCAGAGAGACATCCAAGTAAAATTGCAACAGCATGGAAATGAAACAACGTAAGATATTGGAGACCTTGCTTTAAAAAAAAAGTGTCAGTTATGATAGAAGTTACAGACACATCCAAGACTGCTAATTACAATTCAGATTTGTACAAATACATTTGAACCGACAAGGAATGGTGAGATGCATGGTTTCCTCCACTTTTTAACACCCACGAAGGTATTATTCTATCTTAACTATCGCCATGTGTTTGTCTTCTTCCTCTTTCATTCCATGAGCTCAGAACATGGAGATGAGATGCCCATGTCACCTTTGCAACTGTCTTATGGACAGTTAGTGGAACACGTTGATTTGGGAGTCTTGGAAGACTGGCCTTAGGAGCTGCAGAAGGAAGGCTGACCCCAAAGGAGCCCAGGGAATGCCACCTTCAGTGGTTGGCTCTTGGGGCTTTAGAAGTTCTGAGAAAAAGCTTCTGGAAAGAATCACTCATCTGGTGAAAAGCCTCAGCTCTGACATATGGTTGTTTTGTTCTCCCCATGATCTTTACTGGAGCAGAAAAATATTAGTAACAGATGAACTGGAATACAGAGTGTCTTTCTTTTTGCAGTGATCCATATGACCCATCTCCCACCTGAACCATTGCCACTTAAATGTTTATTTCTTTTCATTAAAAAAAACCCTACATATTCAGATACTTCATGTCAATGCCTCTTTCTTAGAGACCTTTCTCCCCAAATGAGCCCACATTATTTTCTTTCAACCTAGCTTCCTGAAATGAGGTAGTTCTAGAGATGCAACTTGACCTACTGGAATGAATGGGGAATTAGAAAATCATCCAGAAACTTCACTGTCCCTTTAGCATTTGATTTTAGGTCTCTTTAGTCCAGTATTAATGACCATAAGAATTGTGTGTGTGTGTGTATGTGTATATATTCACACATACACATACACAAACACACAGAGGAAATAATCATAATGGGGCTTTTGATTAAAAAAGGTGTCTTGTCCATTTTTCATACAACGCTACCTTCAGAAGTAATTGACTGGACCCTAAAAAGCATTCTTGAGAAACTTACTCTAGCACAACCTTTTCCAAACTGGAAGCCTCTATATGTACTAAACTTCATTCCCCCTAATTCAAAGTCAACAGTCTCATGCAACTGTGCTAAAACACAACTGGTGAGGGCAAGGTTGGACAAGTCTGCTATAACATTATTGCTGAGCATCACCTCATTTTTACTTTAAACTTGTAGCCTGTTTCTTCATTTTATTTCAAAATAGCTTTTTAAAAAAATTTAGAACATTTTTGTTCTGCCTCTCTGGTATTCCAGTTTGTTCACAACATTTAAATGAATTAACATCCTTGAGAACCAATTAAACAAATAGAAAATGAAGAAGTGCCTTTATTGTGCAAAAGCTCTTTAGGAAAAGGGGGTGTGGGGATTTAGGCCCCTTATTGCCACTCAATACAAGTTCTGGTGGACCTCTTCTAAGAGAATTTCAGAGCAGCTCTGCTCTTCATGAACACCATCCTGGTTTCCTAAGTGGTAGTATGAAAATCAGGCGTTCTGATCCAAGATTTTAGGTAGCATGTGAGAATTTGACTCGTATTTGCGACAAACAGTAACAAAAAGTTTCCAAAGACCAAAGAAAAGGAGACATAACATATGCATGGACATGTACGTGCCCATATATAGTCATCCACCAACTAAGGTTTAAATCCTATTGAAAGCAAATGGTCTTGATCTTAATTTATTCTTAAATGCCACGTTCTTTAAATTCCTTCTTCCATACTATAGCCAGAGCTCTGAATTCAAGTGGAAATCCTAAACTGAATCCTAACACTGAATTTTCCACCTAGCCTCCTCACCACCCTCACAGCTGACCTTTACAAGTTCAGAAATTCTCCAACTCAAAAGGGTATATGCCAAGGAGGGAAAAGTTTCAACCTGACTAGGCTGCAGCCAATGGAATGATCGAATGAATTAAACTGTTTGAGCCTAATCAGGTGATTGGTCTGCCTACTAGTTGCATCATGACTATAACTGAAGTTCTAGGCATACCTGTCTATGTCTGGTAAATACTGAGAGGTTTACTTCTGACTAAATGTATATAAGATCAGATTTAGCAGAATCAGGGCTAAAGTGCAATGGCTAAAGTGGCCGTGCTTTCTACTTTCTGAAAGCCAGCCTGATAGACTCCTTAGGCAAATATGGATTTTAAGGAACAATCCACAAGAAGAGAGATCTAGAGACCTGAGGTTACCCTTTTACCGACAGCAGCACCTCAATAATGGATTGAGCAGATCCAAAAGTCACCTAGTCACATTGTCTCCCCTACGGTAAGATGCATTTTTAAAATATTCCAGTCAGAGTCATTCTTTTAAATTGCATTTAAACATATAGAGTAGGAGATGTAAACTTGCATTCTCTTTAGGTTGGCATGTTTCTTCTTTTTGATGATGTGCAGGTGGCCATTGTAGCAGTGGCTAAAGGCTACAGAGATGAAATTAAGAAATGATCCCTCTGAATGATGAATCAGAAGAGATAAGGTGGGACGACTTCCTTTGGCAGATTTGAAACTGGCCCAAGCAAAGCAGTGAAAATACTGAGTTCGTTCCTTTCTCTGCAGGATGGGAATGGGCAATTTGTCTTTTCTAATGACTGCATATGTGTATTACTGCAGCTGAGGATGAGTTTTGATGTACCCTCTAGCTGACCCAGTGAAAGCAAAGTTATTCACATTTGAGACGGATTAACCTCATTTGATGGGAAATGAGGCAGTAACAGGTTCTTATACATTATACAATTTTTATTACAATTTGGATGATTATGCTCTATAACTCTAACTATGAAAATTAAGCACAAATATTGTAGAAAATTTTGGAGCTAGAGACGGAGAATACCTATTAGGTCTTCCATGACCTTCTTTACGCCAATGTAACTGAATTTCATCAGTATATTTTCCAGTGTTTCAGGCTCATGCAGTTTTATGTGTCTCAACTGAGTGCCTCCACATTCTAACAGGACTTATACAGTGGCAAAATTACCTTTTTTCTAGATTCATTCCATTACATTCAATTATGTCCCTTTGCACAACTTCAGATACTTGTGCATTAAAATATGAAAGAAAGGAAAATAAAGACACATCGTAACCAACCCCCGACAGGTAAGCAAATCTTCTATAATATGTTAATGGTGTCTCTGCAAGGTATTGAGTTATGAAGTTTTTATATATCACCCTGGATTAGGTATTTGAGTTTGAGTCATAAAAGAGCAAGGTTACTAATGATCTGATTCCACAACCCATTTCAGCTGAAGTGCTTGGATTTAAGACATTCATTTGCAGTCAGCAAGAATTAAGTTTAAATCTGTGCACTTCAGACAGGAATATGGAAATGGCCTGAGGACTTTACTAATGCCTGGATTTAGTTAATGTGAATGCAGCCTTGAATATAGTTTACGTGTGTGCTATTTTACAATTGATGGCAAACAGAATTTTCTTTTGAAATACTGTAGGAGATAACCTTGTACCTATTTTGCATCCCAGAGGACTAATACTTCATATAACTGGGATGCATTCTTGGAATTCTTTGGCATAGTCAATAGGGTTCCAAATCACAACTCCTCTGAGGTTATTTTCAGATAAAATCAGTGCTTTACACTTCTAGCTAATGCTGGACAGAGCGTCTGACTCCAATAGTAGTACTTTGCATATGCGGGTTGCCCATTTGCCTACCGGCCCATTTAAATTTGTTCTCAATCTGGTGATAAGTCACGTGTTTGTGGGTGAGATTTCTGGCCATTATGGTCCCAGTATATCCAAAGCATACCAGATTAAGGAAGAAGAAATTTAAACTAGCCTTGCCAGTTATCTCAAGGACTCTGCTTCAATACTGACTTATCTGGGAATTAAGATCTACCTTGCAACTAGGCCATCAGATAGAGGATCACAAGAAAATGGAGATGATTTCCCCAATGGAGATTTCTCAAGTTGTATCTTCATTAACCTTTAGAGAGTGATTTTTTTATTTTATTTTAGCATACTTTTGATGTATAATTTTGCTGGTCTCTTGATTTTTAAAAAGTGACTGATACATTAGATGATTATCAATTTAAATTATACTCTTTACACATGTATTGGTTTGCTTGACTGAATTGGGAAACCACTTTAATGTTTATTAATGTTAAGCCCCTTAAATCACTTGAAACGGCAAGCTAGTACACAAGCCAATGTGTCTTCTTCAAAACATCCGAGAACATTAGCTTCAATGCTGCATTTGAACCCAGACATGTACTCTTTGCTCTATGTGTCATGACAGAAAAACATTTAACATTATGAAATTGGAACACAATTTTGGAATGCGTTGGGTTTGAAAAATATCTCACTGAGACTCCAGGCAGGCACTGGCCACCAAGTAAACACACCAAGGAATAGATCATTGGTTTTGGTATTTGGATTAAATATGTTGATCAGTTGTTTAAATGCATTCTTTAAACACAAACGAAAAAAGAAACACAGAAAAATCAATATGAGCTTAAGTTTTCTCTCAAAGCCATCGCCAGAGTATCATTTTACCTAATTAGTATCTATGTGTTTTAATTAGTGCAGAGATAGTGGGAGATGTTCTTGTTTTGGTAAGATGTTCTTCCAGGGATTGTCAAGTGGAATCTTAAGGCTGAATTAGACATTTGTGCAGTACGTAGCTTTAAAGCCAGCTTTTCACAAATGGGAGAAGCCGTATGCGAATGAAATGACACGGTTACTTGCAGTCCTAGGTTTATCTACTGGTTTCCAAAAGTATTTCCTACCAGGAACTAAAATATAATTCCATAGCTTCAAGTATTCTTTGTAATCTCTTCCAAGAACTATACTGTATTATTTTCCCCTTTAAAAATCCAGGAACATTCACTCCAGACACTTCCCAACCAGCAACAAAAGTCCATCATTATGGCCCCTCATTATTAAATGTCTCTTGTTGGATGAAAGAGGTGCTTCCTCCCAAACAGCCATTCATCAGCACTTGCCAAGCTGGCTCACATCTGACCTCTGCAGTAATAATGCTGTATCAAGTAGACCAACTACCCAGTTTAGCAACAGAGCAGAGAGCGTAAGCTGGCTTCAAGATTAAGTGCACTGTTTCAGGTTTTCATTCCCAGGTGCAATGCGGGCTGATGTTGTATTGATTGCAAAAGTTTACCCATAAGTATCACAAACAACAATAGCCAGGTCAATGATTGGTGATGCCTGAATATGAATTCCCTTGCGGAAGCCACATGCACTCTCTGGGCTAAGGCACTATTATAGGATGTCTGAGCGCCAGTTGAATAAGGCTTACCATGAAAGAAAGAGAGTGAGGGCTCGCGGTTTGAAATGACATTTAAGCAAGTTCCACCCGGGAACAGGAGGAGAGACAATGATGCAATTATATATTCCCTAGTTTCAAACTGCAGCAGAAGCCTGTCATCCCTCAATGTTCTCAGGTTCACAGGACCTTATTCTTAATGCACTGAACACTTCCAGGTACCAAAAGGTGTAGGCATATCCTACAGAGTGACATCACTTCAACCCTTTTATGTGAGTGGCACGTCTGATATTTAAAAAATCAGAAACAATTAAGGCATCTGAACATTTTATGTGTGTGTGTGTATGTGTGCGTGTGTGTATAATTTTATTGAAAGTTTTAAAAATAAGGATAAAAATGAATACAAACTAAAATAGAATAAGAAAAAACAAAAGAAAAAGGAAGAAATAAAAGAGAAAGCTAAAGTGCAAAAAGAAAAGAAAATGAAAAAAGGTAGAAGAAAGAAAAAAGATATAAAGAAGGCGCTTCCAATCTTCTTTACAGCAGTTATAAGTACAATTGTAAATTTACCTCTTTCTCTAAAGTTACATTATGACTCTCTTCTTTCTATAATCTATCCTAAGTGTCAAAACCATAGATCGTAAGTTCTTTTTTTTATGTTTTACACAAAAAGTCCATAAGGGGTTTCCAATCAGCAATAAATGTAGATACTGTCTTTTCTGTAATCAAACAGCTCAATTTGGCCATCTCAGGAAGTTTTATCATCTTCACCAACCATTCCTCCATTGTAGGTATTGCCAAATCTTTCCATCTTTGTGCATACAATAATCTCAATGTGATTATCATATATAAAAATAAAGTTCCATGACTTTTTTCAACTGTTTACCGCCAGTTCCAGGAGGAAAAATTCTGGTTTCAGTTGTATATTAGTCTTTAAAATCCTCTGAATCAATGTATGCATTTGAGCCCAAAATCTTCTAGCTTTTCTGCACATCCACCAAGCATGATAAAATATCCCTTCTTATTGTTTACATTTCCAACATACATTTGAAGTACCTTTATACATTCTAGATAATTTTCTGGTGTCACAGACCAATGGTACATCATTTTATAAAAGTTCCATTTAAGGTTATAACATAGTGTAAATTTCAGTCCTTTCAACCACATATTTTCCCATTGTTCCATCTGTATATTATAAGCAAAAATTTTAGCCCCATGTATCATACATTATTTCACTTGTTCTTTTTCTGTTTCAAATTTCAATAAAAGTTTATACATTTTAGCAATCACATGTTCATGATCTGTACACAATTCTGTTTCAAAGTCTGCCTTAAAATATTCAATTCCATAAATTCCTTTGTCTACTTCAAATCTTTCTGATAACTGTAAATAGGAAAACCATTGACAACTATATCCCTTTGCCATCAACTGTTCTCTTGATTTTATTTTTTGGATTTTATTTCCCTTGACAGAATTCTTGTATCTCACGATATGTTTACCATTTGTATTTGCCTATTATTTCTCATCTATAAAATGCTTCTTGCGCTAAGAGTCACAAAGATGTTTTTGGGCATAACCTGGAGTTGTATCTATTCCATATTCTCAATGTGGCACATTTAACATAGTGATGTTTAAATTATACATTAATCTTGACTTTATCGTACCTCAAATATCCATGCCACCCAAATTGCAGGTCATGCTCTTCTAACTCCAAAAGCCTTCTATTTCTCAGCAACACCCACACTTTCATCCAAAGCAAACAACAGGCTGCAAAATACTATTTCAAATTGGGTAACCCCAATCCTCCTCTTCCCTTTGTATCTTGGAACACCTTATATTTAACTTGTGTTTTTTTCCCTTGCCATACAAACTTAAATTTATCTTTTTGTTACCATTTAAATGGTGTATCAGTTGTCAAAACCCGTATTGTCTCAAATAAAAACATCATTCTAGGCAAAACATGCATTTTCATCACAGAAATTCTCCCAAAAATAACAATTGTAATTTCTCCCATCTTAACATATCTTTTTAAACTTTATTCCATGTTTTAACATAATTATTTTGAAATAACATACAATTCATATTTGTCATAGTGATAGCCAGATATTTTACTTTTTCTCACTCTTAAAACCCATTTTCTTCATCAGTTCTGTTTGATCCTCTATTTTTATGTTTTTTAACATCTTCACCTTCTGATTATTAATCTTAAAACCTGCTAGTGTAACAAATTCTTTTAATTTTTCCGTGGACATTTTATGTGTGTGTGTGTGTGTGTAAATTAAATCACATTCATTCATACCAGGCTCAGAGCTAAAGGCGCAAGTGACACATGTTTATGACTGGGAGTTCCTAATCATACAGCTATTTTCTTATAATAGAAATTTCACTGATGATTTCATATTGAATTCCTTTCATTCTTTTTCTTAACTTGTCCTTCTCTTCCAAGTGCTGCTTCAGAACACTTTTCTCTCTGAAATTGCCCCACACTTTTCCCCAACAATATACTACTGTTAAAACCATGCTGTCGACCATTTAAATGTCCATTCACAAGTCGTAGAATACATCTGAGCAGCGTTTGCCTAGGATTTGACTAATCTGAGACCCCAAGATACCTTGTTGTTTTAATTTCTATTATTAAAAAAATAATGTGCCCTATCCATCATAAGAAATTTCCTTCTTAGTATTCCAGCTACAGCTGTATTAACATTATATATTTAATGAACAGTTCACAATGGCCATTTTGCAAAGAGATTTTTATTGAGATTTTATCCGGCTGCTACATTAAAATGACATTTTGCAGATTTTTTGCACAAAACCTATTACACTCCTCAGTAATTTGCAGTGGAGTTATGTGGCAGTCCAGAACTAAGGAAGGCATGAGTACTGCATCATTTTAAACATATTTGAGTTTGGGGCTCACGTCCCACCTCCATGTTGCATTCAGCTTTTGATCTAATGCCAGTGGGTGGCTCCCTCTAGCTTAGCCCTTTGCGTATAAAAACCACCAGGAATGCTTCTGAAAACCTTAGGCCTGAAAGCAATCACTGTTTGTCCTCCAGACAATATTTAGAAAGAAATAAAAGATGTACCTGTTATATGGATAACTTCCACTCTAATATTTTTTACGCTCTTTTTATTCTCTGCTAGGGTACTTTCTTTTATTTGGTTTTTTCCCCCCAAGGTAAAGAACTCCAATTTTTTACAAAAGTATTTCCTTAGAGGGAAGTCCTAGAACTTGAAATCTTGTTATCACTTTTCACTTCAACTCCTCAGATTTTTTTTTTTTTCCTGACAAGGAATGAAAGTCTGCATAATATATTTTGCGATGGAGACAGATTAAATAATTCATTCCACTTCTTTGGAAATCTTACTATCCACTAATCTTCCAATCTCATAAAGATCAAAGGAGCATTCACTCAACCAGAGGGCATTACTTTGTAGAATTAAATTTTCCATAATACATGGCATTGCAAATAAGTACTCATGCCCTTCCTTCATATGAATTAGATTGTAGCATCATATCCCCTTCAAGTTCCAACTTGGTAAAAACATGTTTTTTCTCAAGCATTCCAACAGTTCAGAAATGAGAAGAAAGGGTAGTGTTCTCTAATGGTTGCAAAATTCAAAGTCCGAAATCATGGACCACTCAGAGGGAACCATCTTTCTTCTTCACAAAGAACACTGGTGAGTTGATAGCTGATTTAGAGTGCTGAATACTGCAAGTTGTCACCAGTAACCAGTCCAGTTCTTCCAATGACATGAAATGTTGACATTTATCAAGAATTTGAGCTCCTGGAACAGTTTATAACACAATTATAGGATCTGGGGTGGGGGCAAAATGTGTTTCTCTTCAGCATAATTTGCTGCAAAATTCTCTTTTACTGGAGAATTTGGCCAGTAAAACAGGGCAATTTTCTGCTGATCTATGAGGAGGAGGAGCAGAAGGCAGAAGAGGCTTTAGTCCCTGCACGCATTTTGGCTTTTCTGAGAGTCAAATGTAACGCTCTCTTGATACCAATGAATATGTGGCTTCTGGATCTGAAGCCAATCTATCCCCAATATCATGGGTACATGGAGACGTTCAATAGAATTGCAAAGTTTTTTTCACAGTCAGTAATGGGGAAGTGAAGGGAGGCACTATGTTCAGGAATTGGCTCAGGATGCTTTAATTTCTGCCCATATTGGTGGCCTATTATCTGAGGCATAGTAAATTTGTGTGTATTTGAAGAATCTATATTATTATTATTACAAAACAAGTTTGAGTATGAAGAGTAACAGGTAGGATCAAGTGTTGATGCTGATCACTGTAAGTCTGAGCCCTGCTTAATTATCAGATGTTCCCCCTCACCAAACTCTGGAATGGGGCTTGGTGAATCTATGCCAGGTGCTTGCAAAATGCTGCCTTGTTTCACATGTATGGCACTTCCTGGTTGAATCAGAGTGCAAAAGTCTAGAAGGGCAATCTAGTGCAAAATGTCCTGAAGCCCCACAATATAAACAAAGACCTTGCATCAGCATTGGTTTTATGCAGCTGACAATGGGGCTCTACTTGCTCCCAGCTACATGGATTTGACATCCAAAGACTCTGATAAGCAGACAGAGGGAGAGGAAAGGGATAAAAAGAGATAGTAGTGGTGCCTCTCTTTTCCAACCATAATGTGTTGCAAGTTTTTTTTTCCAGTCTTCTCCCCATAGTTACTCAGTGCAGCCAAGATGTCTGCACTGCCATGCCAAATTAGCTCATCTTGTAATTAAGCTGATCAGTCAGTGCCACCTCATTCCAACCCAAATCTGTAGCATAAAATTGAAAGACAGCTACTTATGCCCATATGCCCACTTACCTTGATGCAAGAGTCAAATCTTACATTTGGCTGTCTCCTATTTAGCCAAATCATCAAAAGCAGCTCTTAGTCTGGACATGAAATTAGCATAATTACCAGGTTGCTGTTTTCTAGAAGGCAGATTCCCCATTGGCAGCTTGCTGGCCAAGAGTGCAGGTATAACTCCTCATCCTGAAGGAGATGTACAATTTATCAGGATTTTCTCATGGGAAGAAGGTCATCCTGTTAGCTATACAAAAACAGGTGTTGAGATTACAAAGTATCTTGTGATTCTGTTATGTTTTTTACTGCCACCTACTGTAATGTGTATGTTAGTTATTCAGTGGAGTGTACATGCTGGCAATATAACGGGAGGGCTAAATGCCCAGCCTGTTCAGTGTGTTTGTCTTGTAAAAAGTTAATCATGTAGTTTATGGGTTATGTAGTCTTAACTAGTAACCAAGTAGTGTACCTCTTCTCTGAGAGTGTTTTTTAGCTAGAGACTTTGTTGTAGTTAAGTCTTGGAAGCTAAGGTGAGAAGAAGTCTTTGTTATATCCTATATTTTGTATGCAACTTGTATTTTATAAAGTTTTGCATTTTTATCAATAAAGACCAGTTCGTTTATATTTTCTGACTGGATTTTCTTTGGAAAGGTAACTATGGATATTGCATTTTGCAAGCTCTCATGCTGATGTGTAAGTTACCTGAGAGCAGGATTTTTTGGGACCTTTTTGCTGCACTCTGCGCAACACAATTTACATTGAATGATGAGGGTCTTAAACCTCTCTGAAGTTCTACCATATTTATTTGACAGGGCCCTCAAGACTGGAATAAAATAGTTATAGCAGCTGGCATTCACTAGATTTGTGCCATACACAACACATATCTCTTGTGCCATTTGGCTCATCACCTGGTTCAACTCATTGTTTTGGGCAGCCTCTCAGATCTGATACTGGTCCACTTAGAATAATGGAATAATATAATGAAAGGATTCAAGTGATAGTGTATATCAAATACAAGTTCTATTTAAGGTGAAATCCTTTTTTTTTTGGTCCCTCTTTCTACCACTCACGTGATACAAAGTGCTAGAAAAGCCACTCTGTTTTGGGCAGGACAGTCAGCTTCCATCTGTTTTTTGTTTTGGTAAGAGAGTAATCTACTATTAGGCTGATGGTTTTTGATTACACTCTCATACAAATCCACATTTCTAATCCACAAAGATTTTTAGCTGCATAAATTCAGTAATTATAAAAGTTTATATGTCATGGAAAAGAATTATTAAAGTAGTGGTTTTCTTGTACCTTTGGATCCAGACTACATTTAAGCCAAGAGTTTCCTCTAGTCTGCTGCCTACTCAGCAGACATCTTTCCCTCAAAGGGAGGAACTTTTGTTTTCTCTCTCCTCTCAGTTTTAGACCCACAATAAATCAAGTAAGAGACACCGCTGGCAAGTATTTTAAACCAAAAAGTGTTGTGTTTACCAATTAAGCAATAAGGCAGCCAAAATATAAGGAGATTATCGTTTAGTTTGGGAGTGATCTACGGACATAATTCATCACTTCAGCATTTCAAACTGGAAGCCCCCATCCTTATTATGACCAACATAGAGCTGTGATTGGAGGTTCATTTTTTAAATCCAAAAATATGGTTTGGAAAACCAGCACAAAGTCATCATGCAACAATGCTTCAATGTGCTTGCAATCCTTAAGAAGGATTTACTGGCCTAAGTTCATCAGAAGCCTCTAATGTAGGGCAGAGCTCCAAGAATCTTCCCAAGCCTTCTCTATTTTTTTTAAATAAAATAAAATCAATAAATAAAGGTTCATGATACAGTCAGTTAGATGAAGGCAGTGTATGGAAGCTTGTTCTTTCTTTACATTTCTTTAAACCATTGTGTAAATAACATCTGAAGCAGTCTTTACTCTGCTTTGATTTTCAGAATACTGAATAATTTGATATTATCTACAAGCATAATTACGTGGCAGTTTACCCCACCTCCAGATCAATTTTGAATACATTCAGTAGCATCATTCCCAAAGGCAGGCAAACTTTTTTGGTTGGTGGAGGGAGGACATACTTTGGAGTTCTTGGTGCTCTCTGAGCTTGGCTATTTTCTGTGAGACAGAAAACAATACTCTAATCAAGGACCCACCGAGGAAGAAACCACATGCTCGCCAAAACTGGCAGGGTAAGCCACAGTATATAAACAGGCAGCAAACCCCACACTCACTCGCACTGAAGGTGTTATCTAGTTGGGTGATGAAATGTCTACAAGCAAACAACCAAGTTCAGAGAGTACCAAGAACTCCACTGTTCAACCCTGAGCTAAATATATTCTCTTGCACTGGAGGACATACTTTTCCTTTTAATCCTACTTGGGGGCTGCTAGAAGGAAAGCAAGTAATGCCATGTTAGTGAGCGAGTGAGTGAATGGAAGCAAAATTTTACAGGTATTAAAATTGGTCTGTTAAGCCTTGAAGACCACATCCCAGCAAACATGTTTCCAACACACATCCCCCACAGAGGAGATGGAAAGAGAGACGCCATGGGAAAAGGAAGAAAGAAAGTTGTGAAGAAGAAACCAGTAGGGCCACAGACAGCCTCATGCCCAAGGGCCTAGTAACAGATCTACCCAACTTTCTCTCCAACCAGAAGCATGCAGATTTGAAGCAGAAAGCTGCAGAATATTGAAGTTTGGAGAAATGTGGAAGACTCATTAAGTGAGTATCACTAAATATGATACTTAAGTAGCAGGACTCAAGGTAGTCTACACCTTTCAAGATGGATCGTATATTCACAATCCCATTTGATAAAAATTAGCAAAAAATTACACACCTACTTATCTAATTCTTAAAGATCACTTGGGAATGCTAATCCATTTAAGTGTTTATAAATACAGAAACAAGGATGGCCGATCTTCAAATCATTCAAGACCAATGTGGAATATAAGGATGTAATGTATTTATGTGCAGCATAAATTAGGACGAGTTAGAAGTAGTTAGAATGTATACACATTATTTGACACTCTCTTAACTTAGAGAAACAGTATTTCTGAATGCATGCAGAATTTTTTTTTAAAAGCAAAGGGATGACTATGACACCAAGAGTGAACAATAAAAGACTTTCCAACCTGTCATGGAAGAATTCACCGATGCAGACATGAGTTCTAAGAGCAAAAGCCTCCAAAATACACATATCTTTTTTTGATGCATATCCTTCTGCTTTTGCCAATGGCCAGAATAAAGAAATTCAGAGTAGCTGCCAGCCTTCAGGGCAAGGGGGTGAGGGAGTGAGGTGGGGAAAGGAAACAACACCACAAATTCATCTTCGCATGTTAAACCTGAATCTGCTTGATAGATTTCATTTATCCCCCTTAGCCAGTGTTAATAAATTGTTAGATCATCCCACTAGATTGTACAGGTCTTTAATCCTTGCTGTAATGTTTTCTCATTAGCTGCTCAGCACTGGCAGCAAGAAAGCACGATGGCCGCAGGCACCACTGGAATTAATTACTAGAAGAAACATGGCTGTTTTGGAATTGTCATCTTGAATTTATCACTTGCCACTTAATGTAACTCAACTGACCTAATACCTCCTTGGGGTCACTGGGGGATTGGGCACTAGATCCACCAGGGTAATAGCAGGGGCTTTCTATATGCCTAATGTGCCTGTATTTCTCAGCTCGCATCTGCTGGAGGCCTGCCTGCAATCCTACCCTGGAGGCAAAGCGTGCTAACAATGTCCCTAGCAAATTGCAGATTACCTCTACGTCATGTTCTATCAGAAGCCAGGAGTGATTCGCAGGGCCGGCAATCAGACAGAATTTTAGCCCTTTGGAGATGATCATCTTTCATTACAAGGGATGTAGGACTTGCTTAGGCTGGCGTTTTCGGAAAAGAACGAAATGGCTTGTTCACATATGGACATGAGTAAGTGGCTTCTTGGGAAACAGAAAAGGGATGGTGGCTCCTTGCCATGCTTGCTTTTGCTTCACAAGCTCTGCAGAGATCACGCATTCCAATAACTTAGAGAAAGGTATGCATTTTGATGACAAATCAACGCCCTACCGCAGCCTTCCCCCAGAACTGTAACCCCAACACCTTTACTACAAGTCTGGCAAATCTATTCTCTCCTATTTCCCTTCAATTCTAGCAGGAGAGGGTGTACCCATTATTGAGGGGCCCTAGCAATACAATGCAATATTTAAACACATGTAATGTTAGGTACAGCAGGTCATCGAAGAGACAGGATGGGACAGAAGCTAAAGTGTTGGACTCAGAATAGGGTGACCCAGGTTCTAGTCCACCCACAGGCACAGATGCTGCCTGGGTGACTCTTGGCCAGTCACTCTTTCTCAGTCCAACCTACCTCACAGGGTTGTTGTGGGGAAACATAGGAGGAAGCAGTGCTGTGTGTGCCTCCTTGAGCCCCTGAACATAAGGTGCAATATAAACAAACAATACTACCCCAAAGCCTTCTTTTAAACAATGAGAAGTTGAGTCTTGGATTTTATAAACAATACGGATCCTGCACAAACCCATAGCCCACTATAGGATATTGAAAGTCATACTGCCTAATCACCACACCTCGATTTAAATGATTGTGGCATTATTTGTACAAAGATCCATTTCACTACAGCTGAAAAGCAGGACTCCTGTGCGTGGGAGATGCCATAAACTTCGTAATGATAAAAAGATAAATAACCAGCCAGGCTCCAGTTGCCTCTTAATAATGAGGATTCTCAAAACCTTTCCTCCAGTTTTGCCACCATGTCCCCTACACACTCAGCACAGTAAAGTGAGAGAGATGTATAAGGCCATATAAACATTCAGAGTTATCCTATTGTGTTTTAGAAGACTATTTATAGAGAAAAACAAAATGTCTCCCTGAAGTATACTTAGACGTAAGCTACCATAATCTTCCTGCTCAGACAGCAGGAAATCTAATATACCAGCACAATAAACCTGTAGGAAACAAAGGTTTTATGCAGCATTAAGAGGCCCAGTATTAAAACACCAGAAAGATATTTTTAGGAGCTTGGAAAATTGTGGGCCATTTTTTCTTCACTGAATGAGAATATTGTTGCAAAAGTTTCAGATTCCTCTTGGCAATTTTGCTCTTTGACTCAGTTTCATTCCATGATCCCATTGAGAATTGCAGTATAAATATTTTAACAAAGATCTGAGCCTGTGGCCTGCAAGTGTGAACACAATACATTATATACCCTCAATTTGTGAATTTGTCAGGAGATTTTCCAAAAAGGAAACTAGCTTGAGTACAAGAAGCTTATTTCTTCCCCCCTCAACCTTCACCCCAAGGAATTTATGTCCAATTCCCAAATAATTTTGCAAATGTGCTGCTCCCAAAATCTGGAGACCGAAGTTTTGCTGTAAGTAGCTCTAAAAAAAAATGATGTCTTATTTCCATACTGTTCCCAACTTACTATAGGAAGTCACTAGGAATCAAGTTAAATTTAAACGATTTACCTTTTTTAAGAGAGAAAGAACAGGAGGCATGCGGGTGGGGCAGGTAGGGAGGCAGATACTCAGATAGATCATACGTAGAAAAATCAGGAGGTGATCTGCCAAGGATATTTGCTGATTCTCAAAACAGCAACATGCTAAATATTACTTTCCTCTTTATATTAAGGAGACTTCCTCATCTCTTTATTGCTCTTTTCCTTTACTTTGTTTCCCACTTAGTCAAGATTTATGATTTCTATTAAAAAATTACAGAACAAAACGATGTTCACAGATGTCTGCAGGGGGACAAGGGGTGCAAATGACAAACTATGTGCGGTGACATCATGATACAAACCAGGTGACTTATATGTTTGCATCCAATTTTGGGAAGCAAGGACAAAACTGGATGAGTTACTATTTTGTACTTTAGGTTTCTTCTACAGTTTTTGTGTCTTCCCTCCTCAAAAAGACAAGAAATCAAAATTCAGTGGACAAGTTAGAGGGGACTTCAGGGGGTGAACAAATAATCACAGGACCACAGATTGGTGATCAGATTTTAGGGCTTCATTGAAAGGAGAAGTGGAAGGGGAAACTCCCTCTACAAGCAGAGGACTGCTCATGTGTTGACAGATGGAGCCCACTGGTTTTTCTTTTATTTATAATCTAAGACAGATTGGTCACATTTCATACTCCAACATGGAAAAGAAAGTTCCAACAGAAGATGAAATCTAACGCTGGATTGCCTTCCTTTCTCCTCATCAGCCTCCATAGTTGGTTCTTCCTACTGATAAGTGGGGTCAGTGGTTTGTATCACCACTGATAAGAGGGTGTGCGATGGAAATGGGTCTTTCAGCCTACTGTCTCTCTGCCCAAATGTAATGAAATTGAGACCAGCTCTCAAACTAGTCTAAATCTATGGTTTTTCTCCCAAGGAAGAAAGTCAAAACAGATAGCAAAGGTTGATCTTCCCTAGCTTTTCCCTTGTTGGTCTTTCTGTTGCAAGCATGGCTTTGAACTTTGAGTGTGTCAGTTCTGGAGCAACATAGAAATACATTATGTACTTTTAATTGCGGTTCTTCAGGCTTAGAGAGATCAATACTGAAACACAGATCGTGTTTGCATTTTGTCTTTACAATTTACAATTTACATTTACACTTTTCCATGCCTAAATGTTATTTCTATTTAGAAAAGAAGTAGACTCAAAGATGTATAAGGATGGGAGATAACAGGAAGCCCCAAGGCTCTAGCTAGGCTAGGAAGTCAAAAGTCATCCCGAAGGGTACCAATGGCAAACAAGCCACTTCTGTGAGAGCCAGTGCTATGTAGTGGTTAAAGACTGGAGAGATCCAGCTTCCAGCACCTTCAGCCATGGAAACCTGAAACCTAGGCTAGCTCACAAAGTTGCTGTGAATTAAAATAGGAGGTGAGAGTGCTACATATACTGCCTAGAGTTCCTGAAGGAAAGGTGGGATATGAATCCACCATTTAAATAAATAATAAACATAAATGTCTTGCCTTTAATGTCTTTGTAGACTGTCCCCTTTGCCTGGTGGCTCACATCAATTAAAACTCTATATAATCCATAAAACAATGACAGCTAAAACAAAACTGAACCTCCTAGGAGTATATTCATGCATTTTACAGATATGGCAGTAATGTGTGCCGATCTTCTTGGAGCAGATTTTGCTCTTCATCTGCTCTGATCATTTGAGTAGTGTTTCTGGAGCAGATTTATCTTTCAGGGGGAAGAAAAATCCCCAGATCTTATCACTTGAAAAGAGCACTGCAATCATAAATGCTCATCCGGAGGAAAACACACAGCAGCCTAAGTGCAATCTTTTTTGTGTTCATCATTATAGGGAGAAGTGAGTTTAGGCAAGCAATTGTCATGCGAGCAGAGTTGGAAGTAATAATGTGGCCTTTAATGACGGAATGATGGACCTGCCAAACACTAGCTCCTGCCATACACTGCTTGCCTCTCCCTGCTGGAGAGCACAAAGATGCCCATTGGGGAGTTATTAACATACCCTCGTCAACTCACAGCCGACTTTAACATAATCCATATTTGTTGGAGAAGGTCCAGCATCAGCTAAAGAACAGCAGTCATGTGATGCGATGACACATTTCCAGCAACACGCAGAAAGCATGCTTGAGCAGGTCAGCAATTCCAAAATGCAAATGGCCAAAACACTCTTCTGACTAGATAAGAAGAACAAACCCTTTGGGGGCCAGGAACCTAAGCTCTCCTGAACATCGAAGCATCAGGCGGAGAGGACAGACAGATACCCACCCAGCTGGGGTGAAGAGCTCCTGCTTTCTCTTGACACCCCCAGAGTGAAACAGACTCTCAGAAGCAACCACATGGGAACAGGAAGGGGCCGTTGCAGAGGAGATCTGCGCGGGGAATACAGATTTCTCTTCAGCAATGCTCTCTTTGTCCTAGCGGGAATACGTTTTAAGGACTCACTGGAAATTATTTGTGTTTACATTATATTGTGAGCTGCATCAAAACAGGTGGCAGAGTGGGGGCAGACTCCTTAGTAAAATATAGAGACTAACCACTAACAACATAGGACAATTAGCAATCCAAAGGCATCTCAAGAATGCTTTGCACATTCTTTTTTTTAAAAGGCTACAACCTCAATAATAGCAGAAGCTCCAGGAGAATTAACTTGGGGAAAGAGTCCCGTGAGCTAAAACTCTTTCTCCATCGTCACCTTTACACCTATTTGACCACCAATGATAAAGCTCCTGGAGAAGAATGGTGGTCACTGAGAAGTTTGGAATAGAAATTCCTAAGAGTCAACTGAGAAATGCATATTATTTATTTTTAGTGCATGTTGGAAAACTCCTTTTCAAGAGCTTCAGACTCCGAAAAAGTTAAAGAAGCTAACTTGTCAATCCAGTTAACTCATCAGGCTTTAAATTGGCTTGTAGCTCACATGTGTGAGCTTGACCTGATCATCTAGTCAGAATCAACCAGTACTGATGATACTAAAATACCCCCTTTACCTCTGAAAGCTTTTTCCCGACTAGGGGCAGTCCTCTGGAGCCTTATCTATCAACCTTTAAGAAGGCACTAAAAACATTTCTTTGTATGGAGCTCTGCAAAGTTGATTTAAGTACTAATTTTATGCAAAAATGTAGTATTATTTCAAAATAGGTTTTAATGATTGTTTTTAATGTTATGGGCTGTTCAGATTACCAAGGCTCTGGATTTTAGTTGTCATTTTAAATTGGACTGGAATGTGAGTTATTGAATTAATTTTTGATGCAGTACTGTCTTATTTTGTACTGTGCCTAGTTACAGGTACTTGAAAGATAAAACAAAGACAGCTGTCCTCAGGAATTACAGCCAGGATATAGTAGGATTGTGGGAGATATGAGGGTTGAAGTTCAGCAGAGCCCAGGTACCACATCCCATTGTATGCGTATATGCACCCTATTTCTGTGTGTGTGTATACAGAGAGAGAGAGAGACAGAGACAGAGACAAAGTCACCAGAGTGCTGATGTATTCTAATTTTTAATCAACCATTATCCATATTCTGTGATTCCTGCAAACAAATCTATAGATCAAGGTGCTTTTGGTATGTGTTGAAGATGTCTGATTCTGTACCACCACCACCACCCCCGGCAAACATTATCTTATATGAAGGCTGTCTGTTTAAGGTTTATGTCTGCAATAAGAAAATGCACCTAAGAAATGGCTCATTGCAGATTCAATATTCCTCACGTAAGACAGGTACTTTCAGAATAGGAATCACACATACTTCATTGGCCAATTGCACGGCCTTCTGAGCACCACTCTATCACACTGGTGAAAATCAGCAGCAAATCACTGATCACTGTTTCATGGCGATAAGATTTGTTCATAGTTTTTGGGGAGGGAGGAGTCAAAGAAGAGTTTTAAGCCTCTATCTGAAAGGTAGGAGGGAAAAATATAAAAGATATACCTTATTTCAAACTTATCTAGAATTCTAGATGACTCTTACTTGGAGCTCATAGTCTCTGAAGCTATTTCTGGTCTGTGTTTATGTTTTCAGAACTGAGAGGAGAACACTGGTCTTTTTGCTTGTCCCTGGATGTTAGGTAAAACTAACAACATTTATCACCGGCTAATGCGTTCAGTCTACAATTACCATCTTGAGCCTCACTTTGAATGCAGATCTCATGACCAAAACATCTGTCTAAATTTTTAGACTTTCTTGCCCCTTTTCCATGCCCTGCTTTCTATAACATCCTGTCTGATAACAGTTCTGGAGAACTTGAAAGTTAGCGCTACTTTTATGCTGTTTTTGTTGGTCCTCATAAACATGTTGCCCTACTATGAACTAAAAAGTTTGTTCTTTGTGCAGTTTATCTATTGCCTCAGTCTAAATGGATTGTGGGCAGTAGAATCTAATAATAAACAATGATAGTAAATAATACAAAAATAGATTAAATCAGTGAAACTAAACTGGGACAGTTGCCTCCACAGTCAAATCCGAAAACATGTTTGAAAGCCACTTCTTAACTATCTAAGCTACTCTGAAAACTTTCTTGCAAGCAATGCTTAAGTATCCCAAATGAAACACATGACAAAATAATGTTATCTGGTTCTGTACTATTTTTCAGCATACTCTTACTGGTGACGAGCTTGGACATGATGGAGATTAAACAAGGGGTATGTGGAAGTTTTGTTTCCATCCATCTCTCAACCAATGCTAAGAGCTAGAGATAAACTTCCCTATAATTTTCCATTTTTAAAAACTGTGCTCATAGTTGCCATCATAATGTCCTTAGGTAAAGATGAAAGTCTGAGTAAAGGAAAATCAGATTTCCATCCTGCTTATCAGAGTTGGATAACAAAGGAGTAAATACCAGCAAGGTTTCCAGTTCCAGATGATGGAGGTGCTAAGAAATCAGGGAGAGATCATGCTATTATTTCATGAGGGAGTTAAAATCCTGACTGCCCTGAGAGAATGGTAGATCAGACAAATAAACTGCTAGATGATCTGACAAGACAGTTTCTGTGTTCCTTTGGGATGAAATTTAGGAACCCATTCTGAAATTCACATCAGTGGTGCCTTTCCTCCAACAACTCTGCCCGAATAAGCTGTGAAGAACACATTCATTTTTTAAACTAGGCTTCCTCGGCTGGTTTGTTGGATTACAATCCCATCACCTTCAGCCAAGACAGCCATCCTGATTGAAGTATCTTGAGAGGCCCAGTTTGGAAAAAGCTGGAAGGGTGGAATTCCAGTAGGATTCCAAAATACTGGAATATGCTGGAATAAGCATAACATTAACTATGTTAGATCAGTCTACCTCTGTATTCCCCTAAGAACTTAACTATGGGATTCTCAGTGGTCATTTTGGGGAATTCAAACGATGGCATCAAGACTCAGCCGTCTGTCACAAATCAGAATACTGGAGGAAGAAGACAAGGAACGCGTGCAGGGCATGGCTTTGGGAATCCTTCCCAAGCCTGAAGAGTAGCTCTGCTTTAAGTCATGTGACCAGGAAGGAGGAGGGAGGGGTTATGAAATGGAGGAGGTGGCAATTTTCTGAGCTGCTGCCTCAACTGCCTCTCCCAGAAGGATGCATTGAGGAATATGGGGAGGGGGGTTCAGGTTTTGGAGACTTATCCTGCTGACAGGCAGAGTCCTGGCCCCCTTCATCTATTCTCTTTCCAACATTCCACATTCCACGGGACTAGAAAGAATAATCCTGAACTATTATCGCTAGCCTTACAAGGACCTTGGAGCCCCAGCAGCCACTGAAGGACCCTGAATGCTGGCACTGGGCATCTTCACTGCCCACCGTCCTCGGGAGTAACTGATAAGAGCAGCTGCCCCTTCCTGACAGCTTCTCTTCACAAAACCACATGACTGTAACCAGCACTAACCAGAGGGTTAATCCATGACCTTCTGCTGTTGAGGCAAAAGGCAAGATGGCCACCTTCCTCCCTGACATGTAGATGCCTTTGGAGGCTGAATCTTCCTTTACTACAGATGATAGGGTGGACGGTTGAAGAATGCGCTACCCCCAAATGGTGCTGCATCAGATTGACTCTACCTTGTTGAATTTTAACTCTATGGTGTTATACAAATCACTCTCTCCCGCCCTCAGCTCCCCATAGGAAGATGGGTATGATGATGATAACTTTCTCCGTAATGCAATTAACAGCTTCGAAGGAGCCATTGTTGGCAGAACTGCAGCATCAAAATGATTAAACGCCTTCTCTTCACAACAGTTGTGATCTGCATCTTAAATTATTGTTCATATTACATGCAAGGCACATTTTAATGTCAGATTTAGGGTATCTAAAGCAGACCTATAATGATGACTAAAACAAGCTTGACTACAAGGTTGATGACTACAAAGACAGGCCTGTGTTGTGCTTTTTGGCAACAATATAGAAATGGTTCACCACTGCCTTCTTCTGGGATTCTTTTCAACTTCCAGTCTGACTGTCCTGAGATTTCCTGGTGGTGTTCCATCCATGAACTAACTTGGATCACCCCTTCTCAACTTTTTCAAGATCAGCCAAAATTAACTCGCTCTTATTTCGTGCTGTGATTCCTACTGCACTTAGAATAACCCTATCATGATGATTAAATAAAGACAATGGAAGCATTATAAAAATGTGACGTGATTTAGAAAGACAAAGAGACAGACAGTTTTTGCTTTAAAACTTATCCTTGGAAAAATGTGGTGCTGTGTCTTGTTCTATTCATATTACTGATTTTAATGGGAAACTTTTTTCCAGAATTTGATGTTCAGTAAAGTCTCTTCTAGAAATGTAGATTGTTACAAATTGCATTTTGTGTCCTGCTTCTTCTAGAAATGGCAATAACTATTGGCGCAATGCATCTGAGGGACGCCTACTTGTCTCCAATGTTCGTTCTTCCTGACCATCTTGAAAACAAGCAGCTGGGGCCTGAACATGAAATGTAGAATTTGTTTCATGTTTTATTCATGTACTTCTGTCTTCCAAAGATGTAATATATTTCTATAGATTTTGCATTTTCCTACCCACTTTAAAAAAAATGGAGAAGGTGGAGCACCTTCAAATAACTCTACCCTGTGTGTGTGCATGCGTGTGTTTCACTGTGATTTCTGACTCTTTAAAACTTATATGCTGTGTCATCACGTATCTTATATTTTTCCTGGCTCCCATAAAGTATCTTTTGTGAAACCCTGCTGACAACTACAACTGCTCAAGTCATCCCCACCCAGGAACATAGGAAGTTGCTCAAGACTGAATCAGATTCCTGCTCCACCTGTTGTCTTCGAGAGGCATCACTAATCAGAGAAAGGCTTTTCCCACTCCCTCCTGGAAATGGTAAAGGGAGAAATTAGCTTCTCAGCTTTAAGGGGAAAAAGGCAAGGTCGGGATTTAGGGGGCATGGGGCAGCAGAACTGAAAAATCAACTTACTGGATGGCTTTTTCCAGTATATTGTTAAGCAGGATATATCCATTTGATATCAAAATATTTGACAGGAAGCTATGATTCAGGATATCGCTGATAACACATGACAGAGAAAGGAATATCTGAGCCACGCCTTTGTTATTAGAGTATGAATGCATCCATTTCCTTAAAAGGTTGAATGATTTGGGGTTGTTTTCTAGTATTCTCGTGTTGTTTTCACAAGGAAAATGCAAGATTTAAATACATGAAATGGAAATACTGGATTTAAATAATTATAAGGGCACCTTGTTTGGGTTATGTCTGTTAATTATTATTATATTTATCAATTTTATTAGAAACAGGAAGATTAAGCTCGTATTGTCTCCATTTCCTACTTGTCCTTTTCTGGGTCCTTATGATGAATTGCAAAATGCCTCACGTAAATCTAATATCTGAAGAATATTACTATTCCATAGCATTCATGGACGTATCAGGGTATGTTTCTTTAGATTAATTTCCAACGAGAAAGAGTGCACTGTTATTTTTTGCCCCCCATCCCCAACCCACATACTTATACTATTGCCACTAGACCTCCATGCATGATATAACATTCAACTGGGGCGTGTGTGTATGTGTGTGTGTGTATATACTGTATATTTGTGTGTGTGTGTGGATGGATCCATATGTACACTATGGTGTCCCCTGGTCACATACCAGAGACAGAAAAGGCATGATCAGTGATGGGAAGGGAAGGTACACTATCACTTTCCAACACATACAGAGGACCAGTTAAAGCCAGTAGGTAAAGCATACTGTCAGTCTTATCTTCCCCAGGATTACTCTTTTAAATCCTGTTATATCATTCACTCTCAATATAGCACTTTTCTGCCCATTTTGTCTTAATTTGCCATTTATATAATGTCTATAACAGAAGATGTCTCTATATATTGATGAGATATCAGTGCGGTGGAAGAGCAAGAAATCCAACACGGCCTTTGTATCTTTTCCTCCCATTGAACAGATGCACAAGATGAATAGTCTTGATAAATCCATGACCTCCATAGCTCAGCAGAAGCTGTGGAAGGGGAAATGACCGCCACCGCAGAAGCAGATGCTTACCTATACAATGTAAGTGGGCTCCTCCACCCCCAAATTGTGTATCAGCTTGTTAAAATACACTTTTTAGGGTTTTGGAGACCTTGCTGATGAAACTATCCTGACCTCAACTTTCTCTCACATAGGATAAATTCTAGTATGTGACTACGCACACATGCGCGCGCACACACACACACACACACACATACATAGTGTAAACAATGTTTGCCCATTAAACCTTAGCTTAGCATTAGGACTGCTGTCCCAAGATTACGTTTAAAGATAACAGAAGTGTCACCATATTCTTCTGTGCAGTTCAGTCATGACCCTAATTAATATGTCTAAGTTAGACATGCATTTCTTCAAGTAATGGGTGGTTTTGTTTGGACAATTAGGCAGAGCTGACAAGGAAATTTTCCATCAAACTGGGTCATAAAAAGTACATTATTCAGCATTATTATGAGCAAAGCAGTATTTATTACCTGAACTTTACAATACACCATTATCAATCATTACCTGCCATTTAGGTATGTTAACATGAGATCAAAGAGGAAAGACCAAGTTAAACAAACAGGGATGCATAGAAGGGCTTTCTCAAATGCCTCCCTTCAGTGGAAGCCAGGGCCACTGAAGAGACTGTTTGATCTCAGTCCCTCTTAAGGAAAAGAGTAACCCGCAAAGGGGTTTTCTCTCTTTGTTTGCTGCCTTGATGACAGAGTCACTAAAAAAATACCCAAACTCACATGGCATGATGAGGTATAGAAGCCATCTTTTCCTGAAAAGCAGCTATGAAAAGAAACGGGAAAAAAACATGCTGAGGTCACGACCAAATGATTTGAAACTTATTAGAAAGCATGGTGAAAAATGTCAATTCTAGTGAAGATGATATTAAGGGCTGTTCCTCACAACCCAGTTAAACTGCTATCACTAGTTTTTGAGCCAATGGAAAATTATACCGATATAGTATTTGCTGCCCTGACTGGCAATCACTGTCCTGCCACAGGCGCAATGCCAACAAATGGTATGGTTCTTATTTCTCATGTACAGACATGCTAAGGACATTGATTGTCCTTTGTTTCTCTTCCCTCTGATCAAACATCACCACCCAGCATGGAAACATGAAATCATTCTCCATAGCATGGGATAAGGATGGAGGTAAGGGTGGGAGAAGAGGAAAGTTTGGACAGATGGCTGGACCTGTCAAAACTCACTCCGGTTTTGCCCAAGCGTTTTGCTCATGTGCATTCAAAGGAAGCCATACATTAGCTCAGAATCGAGCTCTTTTTAGCAATGGGTTTAGCACTGATCTAGAAGAATGCTATTATAGAATTAAAAATTGGTTTGGAGCTTGGCAGGGCAGGGGGAGAGTTTGGTTGTAATAGGCAGTAAGAATAACCTTGAGGAACAGGAGAAAGAGCCGCAACCGAGACAACAGTCAGATAAAAAGAAAGCTGCATCCAGGGCAGAAATGTAATTTGAGAAAGCATCCCAGACAAGACCCTCCCTAGTTCTCATGAAGATAAAGGGAGAGAGGGGAAAAGTACATTCAGATGTGTAAGATTCTGTTACCGTAACCTTATAATAAAAGTAGCATTAGCATTCATAATTTTGGTTTCCTAGTCTGGTCTACCTTGAAGGGCTGATACTGATTTGAAAGAACTAATTTGAACTCCAGCTACCCAACGCGTGGGCCTAGAAGATACAGCACAGGGATCAGAAGGAAGCAGGCGTACCTGCAACAGCCTAAAACGGCCAGTAGATGAGGCACCAATTCCACCCACTAGTGGTAGCTCGACTGTGCCACTGACAGACTGGCCACTGAAGCACATCACACTGTATCCATCACAAAACCTGTGCTGGGATAAGGGAGAAAACACTAGTACAGTGTTAAGGCTGCCTCAGGAATGGCCTATAGATCAGATCATGGCAACATCACAAAGAAAAAAAGCAGTCAGTGCCCTCTAGGTATAATGTTATTTACCAATTTTCTACATTTGTAGATGACTCAAATGGCCAAGCTCCATTGTGCTGTTCATAATAGAGCTCTAGATAAGTCCTGGAATTGTTTTTATAAATGGAATCAAACTAAAATATGGCTAATATTCCACTTGGGGACATGCTCCTGATTGTTTTGACCAATACTTTCACTAGTGATTAGGTTTGCCAGCTTTCGATTTTAAAATATTCTGGTATCTGGACAGGCCAGAGCAAACCAGGAATAGGTTCATGGATGGAGTATCACTGGGTCCAAAATGCATTGGCCATGGTAGGATTATACCATCACGGCTCTTAGTCCCAAGGTTAAAGGAGTTATAAGTGATCTGCATAAACTACCTGTGTTTATAAATTTGCTCACCACTTCTGCTGAAAACCACACAAAGCAACAGGAACAGATGAGTGCATTTGGCCTGGGCAAGCAACTTTTGTTGGGATAAGGGTCATACTTTAATTTTTCAGGTCCAAGACTCCAAAAGTCAAAGGGACATGAAGTGATGTCCTCAGAAAGGGTGGGGGACTCTCTTTTTTCTTTTTAATTCCACTTTTTGAGATTTGGGGAGGGTTTGAAGAGTAGCTTAAAGCAAAAATAGAGATATCTATTTTCACTTTATGTGAGATGGGCGGCTATATAAATATGATAAATAAATAAATAAATAAATACATATTAGGCCTACAGAGGCTGAGCACCCATTGACAAGACATACAATCATGCCACAAAAATGGTGATTTGCTGCTGAATTTCAGTAATGATAAAACATGCATCAGGATGTTACTGTGCAAATGGTACAATTATGTACAGTAATGATATCATGATAATGAACTAATGAAGTAGTATCATTTGCATGATGATGTCATGAGGTATGTGTCATGATTTGCCCCTTTGTTCCCAAAGAATGTCCTGTTGGAGCAGGGAACCTGTGAGTACCAAGGGAATTGGGATCAGGCACGCTGACCCTCAGGGATGCTGGCCTGGGGAGCCCAGTTGTAAACCTCTGAGTTATTCTGATTTAACCAGTTTCTCCAGTTCAGTTGATAACCTTCAGATAAACAGCTTGTAGACTGCATGTACAGTATCCACCAGAGTCACCCAAGAGTTTTTATATTTTGGTATGCCCTCCAAAAGGAAAACATGGGCAAGGGGAAAAGATAGCAGATACAGAAAATGGCCCTTTATAATCCCCAGCAGTAATATTATCTATATTACTCAAGGGTATGTGAAGTGTGGCCTATACAACCATACAAGAAGTACATATAGAACAACATTTTTAAAAACTCATACAATTTTAAAAATGCAAACTCCATTTATATTAACAGACTGTATCAAATACTGTTTAATAAACTGCAGTAATTATAATGACTATATATCACCTCAGTAACTAATATCTATTTTCACATGAGATACTTTATTTTCTAGACTACACTCTGGGAACCAGGAGCATGTTTTTGCCTCTCTTAACTAAAAGCTTCACTGACATGAAGCGTGTGATGAAACTAATTTGTTACCTTCTTCTCTGACTTTGGTCTGTAATATTGAAGTATAGGTTAGAGGTCATAGATTAGAATCTGAAAACAACTTTTCCTTTTTACTCATGAATATAAGCACTGGAAAACATCAGATGATACCATGATGAGAGCTTGAAAAGTTGCCAGTGAGAAATTGAATTGCACTGAGAACTCAGATACCATGTTGTCATGGACCACAAAGAATCAAGATGCGATATGATAAATATGCAGCATGAAGAATGAGGAGGACTGTGTGTTGGGTTTGGGTGAAACCTGAATTCAGAGCCCAACTGCCTAATTATGTGTCTCAGCAAAATACAACTGAGCTCCCACAAAGCATCAAGAATCTACTCCAAGGCTTTGTGAATGAGTCAACTTCTGATGCTATAGAAAGTAGACTTGGTACTGATATGTGTGTGTGTGTGTGTGTGTGTGTGTGTGTGTGTGTGTGTGTGTGTGGAGAGAGAGAGAGAGATCTTCAGTAAATTAAGTACCATAATGGAGAGTGGGAGGTGGGAATAGGGAGAAATGGAAACAGCTGTAACTGTCAAGTATTGCTAATCAAGAAAGTGAATGTCTCCTAGAAACCCCTCGTTCATTTCACAGAACCACCAAAAAAGAAAAAAGAAAAGATTTCTTAAAATCAATCAAATCAAAATCCAATCAAAATGTTTTGTTAAAACCATACTCTTACTAGGAGATATAAATTACTTCTACCCAAAAACAAACGTTTCAACTGAACTTGCACACAAGGGTCATGTCAAGAATGTCTGCTGTTTTCACCAGCATAGCCCATTCAAAATAGGGAAAAATAATTGTTTTAGCAACCCACATGCGTACTTCCATGTACCTCCCTTTTTTGAAATCTGGTAAGATTTAATTTTAGAGATCTGTGCTCACAAATGTAGTCTAATTCTGTCCCAGAAAACAAAGTTACAGGCACTTCTATCATCAGCATCAGAATTTAAAGGGGCTAGTTTTTCTCTGTATCTGAGAAAATTTGAAATATTCTAATTTGTGTGATGCTCCTGCAAATTTTATCACTTTCTGTTGAAAAAACAAAGAAACAAATGTTACAGCCACTTGTGTTTTTCCTTTCTAGTCAATGGGAAATACAAATCTTGAATTAGATTTGGCTAGAGGCAAAATGGGTAGTGTCTGAGAGTTGCCTTTTCCAAAAAAGCTGAATTGAACCATGCTGTACATTAAATCTTATGGCTGTTTATTTACCCCTGCTCAAAATACTGTGAATTGTTTTTGATTTTCCAAAGAGAATTGGAATAAATTATTCCTGAAGAGCATTTGAAATAGCTTAGGAAATATATTTCACTATAGGACAAAACATGATTCCTTATCGCCAATAATGCCTTTCCATGGTCTGCCAAACTGTTGAAGTCCTTGCCACATTGAAATCCTTTTCCTTTAAGCAAGACAGTATTCTAGAAATGAATTCAAGAGAGAGTTAGTCAAGCAGTCAGTGTGGTAGTCAGAGATGATGAGACTGTCTTGAAAAGATACCATCTGCTTCTGAAGCATTACTAATACTTATTGATTGTTAAAGGCATCTGGTCAACAGGAACATGAAAGAATCTTAATACTCTGCATGAGCTTTGTAATTGTGTCCTCGGGAATTATGCGATGAGTTCCAAAAAGTTCTCGCCAATGAACTGCCCAATAATAGAACGTGCATAAGCAACAACAAGCCTATTTAAGTGAGAGATGACTATAATGATTAAAATGTCAACTTCATTTCCAAGAAACTTTTCTGGAACAGCTCATATGACCATATTCTCTCCTCCACGACAAGTTCTACAGCAAACAAGATTTTGCAGCAAAAGCTGATCATGTAACTTAAGTATGCCAAGTGAATGGTGACAAAATTCATTAGAACATCCACAGTACTGTCCAGATGCTTAGTACTTACATAAAGGTCAATGTGCAAATTTAGTTTCTGCAATAAACAATGTCATGCATATCCATTGGCTTCAAAATATTGGAAGAAGTTGTACAGAGTGAATTGACTGACCCATCTAGCACTGTGACGATTAATGGAGTTAACAGCAGTTCTCCTGAACCTCAGACAGAGGGGAATCTCTCCCACTCTTATTAACAAAGAAACTTTCACCAAAGGTCTGAGAACTGAGACTATGCATGCAAGACAGGTATCACACCCTTCAGCAAGAGGGTATTCACCCTACCTGAAGATGCTGGAGGATAAACCTCATACATATCTCTATGGGGAAATTATCTGCTCTACCAGTGAATTACTGCTTTTCCTGAAAAAAGGCATATTGAGAAGGCAGTGCATGGCCACCTTTGTCTGGGCTCAGTCAGTCTTGGTTAGTACTTGGATGGGAAATCTCCAAGAAATACCACAGCTGTAGCCTATACTTGAAAGGCAAGAAAGTCTCCCAGGAGAAGATTACGTAGGGCAAACCACTTCCATATTGTGGCCAAGACATTTTTCCATTAAGTCACCAGGAGTCAAACGAAACTTGAAGAAGTCTTTACCTTTATTACTCCTCTCCAGATGGATTTCCTTTGATGTACTGGAGTATATAAAACTAAGGCAGACTATTAAAAAGGCAATGACTCCAAAACTCACAGGCCCTGGAAATTCATCACATAGACCCCTAGAACCATATCAGTAGGAAAAGGCTGCTTTTGTCCATGGAGAGCTGCAACCAAACCCATGCACCACTTGACTCTCAAGTTGACTATCTTCTGAGGATCTGTGGCAGCACCATGGCTCTTCATGCAACTCACCACTGTGGTGTCCATTGATACAGATTTGTAGGTTGCTGCATACCCTACAGAAGAGATCCACCTTTGCAAAACATTGTACTGAATCAATTCAAGTGTGTGGAAAGAAAGACAAGTCCCAACAAAAGAAATGACAATAAAGATAAGTCATGGACCCAAAGTAGCTTTTGAACTTCACTATTTCAGTAAAACAAATGGTGCCATCCCTTTTTCCTTTTCTAAATAGCTATTTGTTGATTGTCCTCAACCGGATCCACTGCCTTAATTTTATCTTCATGGTATTACCTTTACTGCTCATTTTTAATTGCATGTCACTGCTGACCTCCCTGTAAAGAGACAAGGCTCAGCCATTTCTACTAATTATCCAAATCACCAGTCATTGTTGGTATGTGTGTGCCCTTGCTGAAAGCTTTTAACTACAAGCCATGTCACTAAATCAAAGCAAGTTGGAATCATTTCTATGGAATGACCTGCTAATAATAAATGCTGTTTGACATTCCTTTCAGCCATTTGGAGGCATTGTTTCTAAGATTACATATACTTAAGTGATGTGGTTCTTTTTGAAAGAAGGAAAATGGTAAAGAACCAAGGGCATCCTAAAGGATTAGTGAATACGCTGACAAAAGTAATTGTTTTCAAACAGGAGAGAAACCAAGTATGTTCAAAGCTTTCAGAACTGAGTGAAATGGTAAGGTATGGAAAATCACAGGTCAACACAACTGCCATGGCTGAGGGCCACTGAAGGGCTTAATTTTAATTGCTGGAAATGTAATGTGTTCTTTTATGGAGGGATATTTCTATGAACTGGCTCCAGCATACCACTAGTTGCACTTCTCTTGAAGTAACAGACCCACAACTTGGGCTGTGGAGGCCCAGATGATGGGGAACACCTGCCACCACTTAAGGTTGGTCCAAAAGCTGCATCCATTCCTACGCAGGGATACTAAGCCACAATGAGTCACATGTTGGCTGCCTCTAGCCTGGCTTACAGTACTGCACTTTGTGTGGGGTCAACTTGGGACTGGTCTGGAAGTTTTAGAATAAAGGACTAGGTTACACATGGCAGTGTCCTACTGCATAAATACCCGCCCTAAAAAAAGACCTGCTCTGGTTGATAGTGTGCTACAGAGCCAATTTACACTGCTGATATTAGCATAGGAGGTCCCAAACAACTTGGCAACAGTTGCATCAGACTCTGAAACAGCTGACATTTTTGAGAAAGGCCTCACTCCTGATGCTGCTGCTGATTAGCCCTTCCTGATAAGGCAGAAGCAGGTGCTCAGTTCAATGGCACTTACCCAACAGCACGACCTCCCCTCTGCAATATGGTGGGCTCTGTCACTGATAAGCTTTAACCTCAGCTCTAAGCACTGTGCCTCTTTCTACACCCTCTTTCAAGTTTTCCAATGCTAAAGGGGAGGGGGAATAGAATTGGATTCCTCCCTCTAAAATCTCAGGTCCTAGATCACCGAGAGACCATAAGGATTGCATTATGTTATCACAGTAGTGTAGTTCTGCAAGCAGAAGAAAAAATGCATACTGAAAGTGAACCAGGTTTCTAGCTGTAGGTCAGAAATTAATGTTACTGGGGTGGGGGGGAGGTAATCTACATACAGAAAAGAATGAGAAATATATTTTAAGATATTATCATTATGATGATCCTTAAGAGATTTTTGCTATTCATTACGATTCCAGCATTATGACACCATTAAATACCTTTCAACTGCGTCGCCAAAGGAAATGGGCACCATTTCCTGTCCACAAAGGGCTCCCACCTACAGTAGTCTGGAGCCTCCTGGAGGTTAATAACAACACTGCTCTTAGTAAATAAACTTTTCATCCATTAAATGTCAATAAACGTTACTATAAAAATGGCACCCACAATCTAGCATGATCTCTTTCTCTCATTCTTGCTTGGAACCTTGCTAGTTTCTCTCTCTCGCAAGAGAGTGTCATGATTTTTTGTAGGTGCTTTACAGTATTTTTGCTAAGTTGGTGATATTATGGGTACTGACCTATATTGTGGAATGTTTAATCCTCTGTTTCCATTTTCTGATATTTGGGGTTTACATTCTGAGGGGTGTTGTTTGCTCTTTCTCCTATGAATTCATTACAAGAGATTGGATTCAAAAAGGCATTAGAAATCTCTGAGATTCTTCCAATTGACTCTGAAAGCCTCTGAAACGAGTCCATAATGCCCACAGAGGCCATCCAGAGATTATTGGAGGCATTATCAGGTTTGTATGTGTGTGTGTGTGCGTGTGCGTGTGCGTGCACACATGTACATGCACACCAGCAGAGAAAGGCCTGTCTTATTGGTAAATCAGAAACTACGAGTCTCAATCCTAAATCTTTCACAGTCATCCTCTGGGGTTTCAAGTAAGTCTCATATTGTCTATATAAGTTACAGCTTCTTCGTTACGAAAATCAATACAAAACAAGTTAAAAAATATCCCATGAAACAAAATTTCTTACTAAGAGTCAGGGAAAAACAAAACATTTCATCTGTGCTTCCCTGAGGGATGCCCCAACATGAATGTTGCTGTTTTGTTATTGCAAATAAAGCACCATGAAATCCTAAGAATACAGTATTGCTAAACAGATACTCCCAGACTAAAAAAATCTTGCCAGGCAGGCTTTTTCATTTAAACTGAGGGTTCCCAGTAAGTTTGCTCCTAACCACAAGAAGAGTTTGGTGAAATATATGATAATGTATATGAAAAACAGAGAATTTTGCTTTGTACTCAGTTGTAAGCTGTAGTAAGTTACATGCCTTGAATAATAACATTCTAAATGGCAAAAGAAAGAGAGAGAGGAGAGATGGAAGACATAAAACAGTGATTAAGGACTGATAGCCCCTTCATATCTTACCTTTGTCACAAACACACTGAGCTAGGCAGTCTTTATCCCACTCACCCACCCCTGTACACACACAACATGGGTGACAATAACGTTCCATTGTCCCATAAGGTTAATATAAGATATAGAAACAGTGCCGTATTAATTTCTATGTATCCTTCTATGTAGCTTCAGACTGGTTAACTTTGCCTGGAACATGCTCATTTTTCCCATGGCTGAAGATCTGTTCACTACTAAGTAATGGCATGTAAACATTCAAAGTCAAACTCACTTGCCCCTGTGATTTTTAGATTTTTTTTTTCCCGGTCAGTGTTGTACAGCTGATCAAAATGATTTCCAGTTCAATTTGTCTGTGCCCAACTCCATAAATTCATCATGGAGTATAAAGAGGTTTGTTTGTTTTTTCCTCTGAAAATAGGTGGCATTCCTCTTGGGCATTCAAAACTAAATATTAGTTTGCAAAAGATACAGTTATATTACACACATGCTCTTCAAATGGAGCCAAGGAGACACTGACTTAAAATATTAATATTTGGCTCAAAATTATTCTGGTATTAATGTAATTAAACCCACAAGTAACAAGCTTGCCAATCTTTCTCTAATCTTCATTATTATTATTTGGTCTGGCATTGCCAGTACATTAGTCAGTTAGGGCCTGACTCTAAGATCTGACTTAAGGGAACGTTTATACTGAGTTCTACTTTTTCCCCACACTTTTCACACTTTTTACACACTTTTTTCACACACTTTATTACGCACATTTGACTAACTTGGAAGTCATCTTTCAAGCATCCTTGGCCCTAACACGGTTTACACTGTAGTCCTATTGTCCAGTTTCAATAGCTGAAGGAAATTAGATCCAGCAGTGGTTACACTGAAAGCACAGCTCTCCCATAGCAAAGCCTCTACTCTGAATTAATAGTTATTTGGCTAAAGGCTCTTGCTAGATATTGTCATATTGTAAGCAATGGCCATGCTGACAGAAAAGCTTTGGGAGTTGGTTCCTACATCTGGAGGGCACCAGATTGGCAAAGGCTGCCTTAGACTACACCCCAAAAATGAATAGACCATGAAGAGCCCTCACTTACTTTCTGAAGTGGGGTTCTCATCTCAAACTCCAAACCAATCTTTTCCTTTCTCTTTTTCCCAGTATTTTCAGCTCAAAGATCAGCTTCTTAACTATTTCACCCTATGACAGGGTATGAGTGAGGTGTCAAAGACATCATCCATGAAGGACGTAGAGGCATGTCCGCGAGGGAGGTATCAATGACATCAAAATGGTAGGTGAGTTCAGGCAAATGAAGGCTCCCCATTTTACTTGTGTCTGATCTCCCAGTTACACCTGCCATTTTGATGTTGTCCACTGCCCCTGTGGATGATCCTGCCTCTGATTCATTCTCCTCTTAACCTTACCAACTGATGAACTGTATTATGTCTGACTTAAAATGGTTACAAAGACATTTCATCTAATGCCAATTAAATCTTGCTACTAGCCTGTGTTTAGTTTTTCATTTCTTTCATTCTGCATACCACTAATGCTGCCAGATATAGCCCTAGAAGAACCATGGGCCCAAGCATGGGAAGTGCCTTGTATGACAACCAATGCTGAATCTAAGCAATCTTGGTGGTATATTTCAGAAAATGATTTCAAAAAAAGTTGCCTGTACCTCAGATAATATAAAGCACAGCACCAGGACCAACTACAGACAGATGAAGGTAGTTTGAAGAAGTATCTTGAGCCTGTTAGGAAAAAAAAGCTGAATTTTTAGTCAAGAAAGCACAAGCCACGCATCTTCCTTGGATACAGATGTAAACAGCTTGTTCTCCAAAACTAATTTTGGCATTATGGAAATTAATCTACTGTACTGACAGACTGCAGTACCACTTGTGTCTATATCTTTGAATATAATATGGTGCTGGGAAGAAATCTTACCAAGTTTGTTTCCAGACCAGGAATAAAAACGTGCAGGTAGTTGCTTGAAACAGAGATGAAGTTTATTTCTGAGAGCCCGACATACAGTCAGCTGTCGGATGTGGTTGCGTAAGCCTTTCCCTCTAAGCCAGTGTTGTCCAAACTTGGCCACTTTAAGATGAGTGGACTTCAACTGACTGACTGGGGAATTCTGGGAGTTGAAGTCCACTCATCTTAAAGTGGCCAAGTTTGGACAACACTGCTCTAAGCCCTTTACACAGAGAAAGCCTTGCTATTGTTCCTCAAAACCATGTGACAGCGCGCCCTTCAGGAACTCTGAGAAAGTGCACTTAGCCCGCATTCCGAGAAGGAACCCTCTGTAGTTAGCCAACCTGCTGAGTTGTAGCTTTCTGTTTCTTGATTGAAATGGTAATCTCCTAGGGGGGAAGGATCCCTCCTTATTTGATCAGAGATCTCCTGTTAAACCTCAGCTAGGAAGGATTATTATTAGCTGGGCGTCTCTCGCTGCATTTTAATCTATGCATTTGGCCCATTCTAACTGTAGATTCTCACCTTTTGCTTTGATCGCGGCGGGAAGACTGCATGGTGAGGAGGAGGATTTCCTTTTTGCAATGGGAAAAAAGGGGATTCAGTTTTGAAAGTGATCTTGCACACGTTTCCTTTTTTAAAAAAACAACACTTCTGATATTTGAAAAAGAAAAAGAAACATAAAGCTAACTGATAGAAGGTCATTTTTGAGGCTATAATACCTGAAAAAATATTAAAAGCAGCAATCTTTTCAATGCCCTGTTCCATCTGGAAAAGGTAAAGACACTTTGGCTACAATCCTATCTTATCTAGAATTAAGATCCCTTGATCATAGGAGGTCAATTGCATATGCCCCCCCCCCATCTCACCCATGCATTCAGCAAATGCAGAGCCCCATGGAAATGTCATCAGACTTCCAATCAACCCTGTTTTCCGGGGTTGATAGCCACCACCCTGAAATCATTGAATGGAGAGTCACCATACCACTTTGCCTTCCAAGAAATGGATATGTTGAAATTTCTCCTGCCCCCCTACAGCAGCCATTTGTGAACGGGCAGGTCCCCATGGCAGGTATTTTGTTTGAGCACCCACAACTTGCATGCAAAATATCACATGTGCCCACTGACCCAAAAAGGCTGGGCACCGCTGGGCTAACCCTCGGTCTGAAGAAGCAATTAAAAAACTGCAGCTTTCTGTCTGCAGCAGTCCTTGTTTTTTTAATAGTGAAAAGGGTGAGGAAATATGTTCAGAATGTTGGTGTAAAGCCAGCTTCACTGTTGGAAATATACTATACTGGGCCAAAGTCTAGTGAGAATCCTCCTGATTTTGTGGTACGCTAGTCCATTTTTCTGCTGAATATATTTCTAATTGCAATCTCCAGTTGCAATTTGTCAGCTCTGAACCTGTCTTGCTCTTTGTTTTACTTCCACAACATCCGTTTCATTGGCACTGAAAATCAGTTCCCACGTGTAATATTTTTATGGCTTCTCATCTATTTATAATTGCTTTTGGAGAAACAGAAAATTGTGTTTGTGCCCTACTTTTTCCAACCTACATTATCCCTCTGACTGAAGTAATAACCTGTCATGCTTAAACAATTAGTGTAATGCAGAGGACACAGGGGCCTACTGCATGCTGCTAATGGAACATCGAATGTGGCTTTAGAAAGTCTGATAAAAATATGCTTTATATGGCCAAGGCTAGATATTAGTAAGCATTCCAGGGCAAGCTACTTGAAAGAACTTTTGGAAGGTGCTTCCCCTTCCCACCTCCCCACACTTATCATAGCTGGATTTTTCATTTTCTGCATTCAAGAACTCACTACATATTACACCAGTTCATATAATTAACAGATCTCATTATTTTAGCAAAAGGTGGTGTAACCAACTACAACTATAGGGGAAATGAATTATAATTATGCTGAATGTTTTTAATGCCTCAGTTGTCTGGCTGGGAGAAGATTAGGGCAGAGAAGGTTAAGATAGAATCTAGTAATCTACTGGAGATAAATCCTGCTACATTACCATTGTCTAGCTAGGTGGCAACCCTGAGCCACTCTAGCTTCTCAGTTGGGAACTGGCAGAAATAGACTTCCAATGCCACAAAAGCTTTAATAAGTAGATTTATTGTAGAAAAGCGAATGCAGCTATTAAGAAAGAATTCTAGTGACAGCAGTGTATCAAACACAAGCCCCATTTATAGCAAAATCAAGATATGAATTCTTTCTCCTACTTGCATGGTGATAATATACTGGAAACCATTCTACTTAGGGCAGAAGAAATGGTCTCCATCTATCTCTAGCTTTGGTAATGCAGTAGTCTAGTTTCAGGTTGTTTGCTTGTAACTTCTGAGAACTGGCTCTCACACCAAGTAGTATTGGCTCTGGTTAGAACTTGGATAGGACACTATCTGGGAAATCTATGCCCATAAGCTAGGAATTTGCAATGGCTTACCACTTCCACATCATGCCACGAAAACTGTATGGATGTGTCTGTATCAACCACTAGGAGTCAGGCTTGAATTTTAATGTATATCACCATTATCAGAGCACATTTAAAATCCATCTATGTATTTGTGATCTGCAGAATCTGTGTTGTAGAAAAATTAATTATTTAAAAAGGCATACAGTTAAAAAAAAATCATCACCTGAAAACAGAGGTGCACCAATTTTCAGAGGCTGGGAGCTGACAATTAACTTGGGGAGGGGGGCAAAGGACTGCAGTGGGTGAGGCAATGATGCAAAGGGGGTATGATGGTGTCATTCATATGGGCAGGGTCAGGATTTTATGCTTTTTTCCTGAATTTGGGAGTTGGAGGATTTTCTTTGTATGTGAGTTTTTCTGATTAAGCCTATTTTAATGCTAACATTAGTTTTCATATGTTTCCCAGTTCGAAATAGAATGTTCCAGCAGTTATAATCAGAAGAGGCTCCCAGGGCAATAAAAGAAATGTTGTGTCCACCCTTGATCTAAACTAGTCTTCCCCAAGCCAATATTCTTCAAACTCACTGGACTACAAAAGCCATGCCAGTTGTGGATTTAACCCAACACACCGAAGGTTGCCAGATTAGAAAACATGAACCTAAAATTAGGCCCAATATACAAAAGAGTTATCTATGTATTTGAATAGATTACCATATAATGGATGGAAAAAGGAAGAAAATACTTTGGCGTTAACTCCAAACCATTTAAACTCATAAAAATGAGGGTGTTAATTCAAAAATTAGCAGGCAATCCATTACAATCACTGGTAAGTAAATCTTTTACTGGACTGGAGAAAATGGCACCTAATTCTATTGTTCAAGAATGAAATTTAACATTGGAAAAGAATAAAAGAATTACATGTTGATAAAAAATACATCTTGGGCTTTGGCAGACTATATGAGTCAGTTTTCTACTAGTGTATTTACCAAACAATCCTGAGGTCCTGACTGTTGGAACTCCTTGCGTAGCTTAATAGTATATTACAACTGACTCCATGCTGATAGGCAACCAACCCAAGAATTCTGTATCTGAATCTTGAGTTATAATGGTAGTTGCATTTGTACAAGAAACAGATTTGTATCGGTACCACAACCATTCTTGTTGACTGGAGCATCTCCAATATCCTTATGAAACTTCTGAGCAATAACAACACGAGATCCAATATTTGTACACTGCACTAAGCCAGGGAAGGACAATATGACTGTTGAAAAGAGGCAGCACAGATTCAAACCATGTTTATGAGGGAAGCCACTAAGAGTTTTGTGCAAGCCCTGAAACAGGCATATCAGAGTTAAAAAACTGAGCAATCCCATCCCAAATTATCACAAAAACACCTCAGTCTCATTTACCTGTATAATGTCATCCTGCCCACTTTGTGATCCTCAGCCCTCCTAACTGTCAGACCTTCGAGGGAGGCCAGGTTAGAAAATATGCACCACAAAGACAGTGGAACTCTATTTTATTAACGTAGGGTATAATAACAGAATATTGAAGGCCCAGCAGAGTATCCTTCTTCCCCTCTTATACCATACAGAATCAAGGTGAGGTTATTCTGAGTCTCTTTCTCATGCTTCCTCCTTTCCCAGGGCTGAAATGTCATTTGCTGTCCCTTTTACCTGCTAGTGGTTCTGCATAACTTGCATAACATCCCCTGGCTGGGGAATTCTGGGAGTTGAAATCCACACATCTTAAAGTTGTTGAGGTTGAGAAACCCTGCTCTACACTAACAATACTGAGGTTGGCTCTTGTCCATTAAGAGATTATCCACGCTGCTTTCAGCCTGGGCAGGTTAAAACAACAATAATTGGCTCCAATAATAATAATAATAATTAACACAGTAGGCTAAACCAAAGAAACACCAACTACAGTCTGATGTGTACAGACCCGATCAAAGTTGAACTTAGTACTTCCAACACCGGGTCACAGATTTCCAGTACCGTCATCTAGTGTAACTATGGGTAAGAATGATAGTAGCTACAATCCAACCGTGTATCAGGCCTTCTCACCACAAAAGATGTTCTGCTCAGGGCCTCTCCTGTGGTCAGATGGATGGCCCCAATAAAATAGGGCTTTGTTTTCTTTGGCTACTGAAGGAAATGCAGATACCCGTCAGGGAATTCCCCACCCACCCGTGCCTCAGCTGGGCATGCTTCATGAACAGAGACTGCTGCTGTTCTGAACTTGAAGCCAGATGCATTGATTGCTGCCATTTTATGGAATTAAGTGCCCATGCGAACAGCCCTCCTTGTGAGAAAGGTCCCCATCACATTTGGCTCTCAAATCAAGGCAAGAGACTTTATGAGCTATCAAAGAGAAGTCCAACCCAGGGTTCTACCAGAACAGCATCGTGTCTTCTTTTATATGATTCACTTTTCTCCACCAAAATGGTTGTGTCAAGGTCCTTCTAGGGACAACATCCGTCTCCTCCTGGGGCCTACCCACCTGTTTGCCAGCCTAAGGCACTAAAGTGGGGAAAGATGCAGAACTGACATTAGTTGCTTAGCAACATGAAAAGATGCTAAGACCTCACTGCTAACAAGGGGCACCCTAATGACCTCTCACCATTCTAACTTTCTCCCAGTTGCTAATGTGCTGTCATCACATGTAATCTTTTCTTCTGAAATCCCTTCCAACTAAATCCTCCAGGCTGGCATGAACTGGAAACATGGCTGCTGCTTGTACAGTATGGGAATGGAAGCGGTCTCCAGCATACAAGAAATTTTAAGTGTAAAGAAAAGCCATTTCACTTTGGGGAAAATCCTAAAACATGAATCACCAGACCAAAGACAGGCAAGGGCTGATTTGGGGGTGAAGAATTCAGAATGACAGTTGTGACACAGATTACCTAAATTTAATCACCTGAAGGCAGGGCAGTCTTTTAAAATAATACATAACAAGCAGGATGTTTTTGAGGAGCTAAGTATCTTAAACTCTTCCTTAATTTCAAGCCGTGAATTGCAACAGCAAATTATTAAAGGTGAAAGGCACGTAAGTTGGCCAGCATGGGTTCTGAAAACATTTTTTCTTTTTTTTTTTTAAAGCCATGATTATTCTTATTTAGAGAAGTGAAGGGTCAGCCTGACCTTATTTGCTTATGTTTTTTATTAGTAGCCCTTTTTCTGCAGTTCCCACATCTCCTGCTACTTCTCTTTCAACACCCAGAGGATTTATGCCTCATGTTTGCATGTATTAAGAATGCAGCCATAGCAACTACTAGCATTAATGAACTATTTGCTTATGCAGTAATAATTAACTTCCATTACATTACTTTGTGTGATTACTTTCTTAATTGCCTGAATTATGCATCCATTTAATATTTAATAACCATTTTCAGAAATCAGACACTGGTAAAAAAATTTGCTTGCCGTTTCCTTGCAATAATTAAGCTAACAAGAATAAATGGAACATTTTTTTTAAAAAAATGGATGTCTTGCATTTACATCTCTGCATACAGAACAAGATCTTAAATTAGCTATTTATTAAGTGTAAATTTAAAGGCCAAACAGTACATTTTTCAAAAATGCCAAGGGATATAAAACCTAAATGCTATGCTACCTGATACCACAGTGTCACATAGTTTCTTTGAGAATCACAGATTATTCATTAGTACTAATGCATTATGAAACAAGAAAAAGGAACTGTCCTTTTTCAAAAACAACTTGACATCTTTTTTTCCCTTAAAAATTCAGGGAAGCTGGTTTCCAAGTACGCTTTTCAAAATACACACACACACAGATAATGCAAATTCAGTACACAGACAAGGGTTGGATTTACAAAGGGGAGTGACAACTCATTGTTGTATATGAAAATGATGTTTACAATCAAGGCCAAGTGATGTGATTTGCTTGTTTCTGCATGTTGTCAGCTGTCTCTCTCCAAGCCCTCGTGCCCCCCTGGCACCCAAGCAAAGCCATCTGCTGATTTGCAAAGTGATCATGCCATGATGTTCCTGCACATCAGCTCCAGTTTTCAGTGGTGTGTGCAAAGAAGTCACTTGCTGAACAAACATTACGTGTTACTCTTTTATTTTACACAGTGTTGTGAGACCGATTTAACTGAATTCAGGCAATTCTCTAAACACACGCACACACACACACATATACACACACCCAGCTTGAGATACTTTGGCAGAATGCCTCTGACAGTCCATCTTGCTGACGGCAGCCATGTTGAGATACTTTTATCAACATATGAAGCAGCAATAGGGGCACCTGGAATATCCTGTAGTTACTATTAACCTGGGCCAATTTAATGCACAAAAAATATGAACATGGAAGAAAATGAGGACAGTCTGCACTGAAGGCATTGTTTATTCAGGAACACTCATTCTATCCTCCCCGAGCAATCAAAAGACATTTTCTGTCAGGCAAATCACAAAGAATGACTGTGCTTCTTTCCCTCCACCACCCCGACCACCCCCAACAGCAGCAGAAGTGACTCATTTTAAATGAGGAGTAAGGGGAAAGATGCAAGTTTAGGGTGTCTTTGAGTCAGCAATGTCTGCAATTCCGAGTTTGTAAACTGAAGCTAAATTAATGCCAATCTTACTGGCTGTTGTTACTGTGGGCGGCATCATTAGGATTTGCTTTTTAAATGATCTCTCAGCCGGTAAGCCTGGGAGCTGCTAGTAAGGCAAGGTTAGAAAAAATATGATGGCAGCATGTTGATGCTTCGCAGACCTCATGATAGTTTCCGTCTGTCATTATTTACGTCCAAGTAGATGTGTCATGTCAGTTACCTGGAAGGCACTTTAATGTGAAGCTCTAGCGTGGGGTTCCCCCCCCCCTTCTCTTCTCTATCTCCCTCTCTCACCTTCTGCACATGTAGGCTGGATACCATTATTTTCCTTGCACCACTCTGCTTAGGTGAAGCATGCTTCCAGCTTTCACTAAGAATACACAAAGAAGAAAGAACGCTTCCATTCATCCACCCTAAGATTTTTTAAAAGACCACTTCAATATTCCTTTTAAAGGTGGCAAATTGCAATCAATAAGTAAACATCTATCAAAAGCCCACTCAGTTTTATTCCATCTTCCCTACTTAGTTTGGCAGTGTGATAACAAAACCTTTAAAAAAAAAAAAAGCATTGATGCAGTTTCAAAGTGGAAATCAAACTGCATAAAATTAGGTAGTTTAAAAGTGGAAATCTATCATTTAAGGCTACAACCCTGTCTGAAATAAGAATACTGAACTCTCAGTGATATCAATAACAGTAAAGAATCTTAAACCTTCTGTGTTATTTTTATCAGACTCCCTGTATACAGAGTCATTTATACGGTATGATGAATGTGCAAAGAGCATTATGAGTCTTTGCTATGATTCCAATTTAAAAGACGCAACTGGGTTGTATCCAGCTGGCTAGAGGATCCAAAGTAGAATAGGGAAGAGCAGGGCACTGGATTCAGAGCAATCTGGAGAAAGAGGTTTGGTTTGGTTTGGTTTGGTTTGGTTTGGTTTGGTTTGGTTTGGTTTGGTTTGGTTTGGTTTGGTTTGGTTTGGTTTGGTTTGGTTTGGTTTGGTTTGGTTTGGTTTGGTTTGGTGTGGTGTGGTGTGGTGTGGTGTGGTGTGGTGTGGTGTGGTGTGGTGTGGTTTGGTGTGGTGTGGTGTGGTGTGGTGTGGTGTGGTGTGGTGTGGTGTGGTGTGGTGTGACAGACCTGAGCGGCTATAAAGGGCCTGAAGATTAGGGCCCTTGTGGGATATACAGAATGGATCCAAAACTGATGATGCACTACCTCTGAACACTTGCTCCAGGGCCTTCTCTCAGTAGCCTCAACCTCATGTCCCACTAACCACTTTATGAAGATGCCCTACTCGCAGGTTTTTATGGCACACCCTCATGACACTGCCCTTATCTCACTTCCAGCTTTCAACTAAGGTAGCTGTTCAGCCGTTCCAGCATTCAAGTAATGTTGTCCCGCTTCTCTCAGCCCAATTTTTGCTGTGTACGTGCTCTGGAATGGTAACATATTCAAAGATGGGATGTACCCAGCTCCTGTGGATCATTATAGGTTGCTGCAGGCACACACTCTTCCCTCTGGTCAGTGGGCACCGTCTTCCATCCAACCATGTAATGCCTGACCTGCAATTTCTGAAGTGCTTGCCAGGTGTTATGCAAACTCTTTATAAACACTGGTTTAGTGCTCTTCGGAATGAGAGGTAGACCTACATTTAAAAAATAGGTCCTTGGGTGTATATCAGCATTTGTGCAAGTGTAGGTTTATGTCAGCTCCATAAGTTCAGAGATGTGTCAAGATTCAGCTCTCCCCTCCTAGACCTTCCTGCCACCCATCCCAACCCCTCAGGGCACCCAACCTGACAAACCACGATGCTTCTCTTCTGCCAGTTTTGTTGCTTCTGCTGATGCTTCTCCGCTCCAATTAAAGCCCCAACTGAGAATATGTGAAGCATAGTTCAATGTGAGGCTCTCCTTTTCTCTGCCATGCTCAGGCCAATGGGCTACATCCTTCCTGCCCTTCCCTCTCCTATGCTCGCTAGCTGGCCTCCTTGACCGGTCTCCCAAAGCAAGCCCATCTCTTTCAGGCTGCCAGTACCCGCTGCCTTTCTGCTGATGAAGGTGGCATCTGGAGGAAATGGGAACAAGTACCCACTTTTTCATAGGACTGGGCAAGGCATTATCTTTCAATCTCACTCTCACTTCCCCATCTGTAAAATGGGAATAATGGGTGATTCCTAATACCCTTTTTTGTGTCCCTCTCCCTGCCTCTTCTCTTCCTGCTGCTCTCTAGAGAAGTCAGCTGTTTTTCAGGCTGGCTGCTGTAGGAACTAACCTGAAAAACAGCTGACAGGTACAGGGGCAGTTGCTCAATGCAAGAGCTTCTTCCCACTTCACTTAGCAACTCACACTTGAACCTGTGAGCTGTTTGGGGGCCACCTTTAAACAGGTTCTTAGGACAGTTCCAGAAGAGCTCTATTGCAGAATAACATTATTCCAGAATAGTTTTAATACAGAGTAGTGCTAAACCTATGTCCAAAAGCTGCTACTTTGGTTCCCTCTGAATGCACTCGTGCAAACATGTATGCAAGACCTGCATACGTTTAACAGACGACTAACCCCACCAAACTAGTGACCACCTCCCCAGCCCTGCCCATATGAAGGAGAGCGATGAGCTCATGCGTTCCCACCAGTTAAGGACAAAGCCGAGGAAATCCACCAGTCACTTTCCTTAACTTGTCCTGAATTAAATCTGTAAGAACAGCACTCACTGGCCTCATTATTGAGGCAGAGTCCAGCCATCAGGATGACAAATGCTATGCAGCACTTTTCTGCCAGCTCAAGACTGGCGGATTGCACTTTAATGCAGCTGTGAAGAAGAGCCCATTGACAGCATGGAGCTGCCAAGTGGCTGGAGCCTGCATGCAGTAAAATTCCCCTCAGTTGGCGGAGGACAAATCTGCCTATTCTAACCCAGCTTCCCCAGCCTGGGCATTCTCCAGATGTCATGGATGTCAACTTCCAGAAATCTTGACCCATCATGGTCATGACTGAGAATTCTGCACATCATAGCTTCCTCATTCATCCCCCTTCAATCTCAATGAAATCAATGAGACATTTTAGGCTTGAGCAATCTAATTCCTATTTATTTCAAATGGGCTATTCAGCGTCTTTCCCCACTTTCATTTAACCATAATACAAAGATGCTTCACAACATGTTTCTTCTGCTATATCACCATGGCACTGGTTTCATCTTATTCCCAGATGGTGAGTCAGTTTTTAAGTTGCCCTTAGCTGGACCGGGGTTATAATTGTATCCTTGCTCTCTGTCCAAGGACAACTCCGAGTAGGTAACGTGGAGGAAAGTCAGATGGCTGGCAGTGACTGCAAACAAGGCAGTAGAGGGAAGTTAGGAATTGGTAATAGGACAGCAGATATCATGCCAGCATAGTTTTCTGCCAAGGATAGGTGGCAAGCACTTCAATCCAGCAAAGGGAAAAGCCTTTTGTTCGAGGTCTACCTCACTGATTTCCCCCTTTACATGGAAGCAGAGATTAGATCCCACCTTCCTAAGTTCCAGGATATTATCCCAGAAACGAGGTAAAAATATATACCTGCATCTCCAGGTCCACGTATGTATATTATTGCTAATATCAAAGAATGATAAAAGTCATCCTAACATAGATTCTCTGCATTCCAGGACTTTTGCTTTCAAGGCAGAAGTTGTTTTTATTGATTTAATTGATCCCACCTTTTGAAACCAAATTTTCCCAGGGCTCTTTACAGTACTGTAGATTTAAAGCACAAAAGAAATAGTAATAGTAATAATAATATATTTATTAAAATAAACAGCCTACTTGGAAAATCTTGATGTACCATGTACATTTAAAATCAACACATTAATATATTAAAAGGCCTGAGAGATTGAAAATGCCTTTGGTCCCAAAAGACCATAAAATTGGTGCCAAGCATATCTCCCTGGGGAAGACTTCCCAGTCTTTTGAGAATATCTGTCCATCTTCCCTGTTAGTGATTAGATGTCCCCAGTTAAATATTAAAACATAGTACATATTCGACTCTGTAGCATTTAGGGGTGAGGCCAAACTTTTCATCATTCATCCTCATATAATTGTATTTAGGAAATAAAAATAAAAATCACTGCAACAAACAACAGCAGCATCTGTAGCAAACAGCAATGATGCCAAAGCAGTGGCGTGTGCATGATGCCAAGCCACGCCAATGCCACCAGTTGCTAAGTGGAGGTATCTGCACGATTTATTTTATTTACTTATATATCACATTTATATAACCGCCCATCTCACACAAAGCGACTCTGGGTGGGGTACAACATTATGATATTAGAATGCATGCCCAATCATTCAGTCCATCCTGCAGACTTCCATGAAAGACAAAAAAATGCAGTTTTGATCTTGGAATTCGATGAATGATTGATGTTATACTTATAGAAATATCTTGTACAAATTATATGTATTATTGAAATAGATTGATTCCAGGACTTTTTTGAATATTAGATTAAAAACTATTTTTTATTATGTAAACTTTTAGATATTAGAGTAAGAGGCTAATATATTTTACATTTATACTTGTACCAAGGAAAGTCAGAAGCTACTCTTTCTTTTCTATGTCCCTTTTTTTCTTTTCTTTTTTCCTTCTCTTGATTTCTGTATTTTAACTCTTTCTGAAAATATAATAAAAAAAATTTAAAAAAAAGAAGAACAGGGGCGGATGAAAAGCAGTGGACCCATACTTCCACTTTTCTATGGACAACCAAAAATACACAAACCCAACATATCTCCCCGACCAATTGTATATTTACCAGGGATTCCAACATACAACATAGTGAAAGAACTGACAAAAAAGGTTGGACATCTCACAGACAGGAGCAAATATTCTATCAACTCCTCACTACAGTGCCTCCAGAAAATCAAAGATGTACACATAGATGAAGATGAAATTATGGTCTCATTTCATGTCACAGCACTCTTTACATCCATAAACCCAGAACTAGCGAAAGAATCCATATCAGCAATACTACACAACACACTCAACCTAACCAAATAGACCAAGATTGAAATACCCAGAATCATGGACCTCATCAACCTCTGCCTCACTACCTGTTTTCAGTTTGATGGACAAATATACCAACAAATCAGAGGCACCAAGAGAAGTGAATATGTGTAGCTCAGGGTTGAACTGTGGAGTCCTTGGGGTTCTCTGAGCTTGGTTGTTTTCTTGCAAATGTTTCATTACCCAGCTAGGTAACAACTTCAGTGCTTGAATGGAATGGGGTTTGCTCTCTGTTTATATACCGTGGCATGCCCTGCCAGTGTTGGTGGGGGTGGGAGGTTTATTTTTTCCCTCTGGTGGTTCCTTGATTAAGGCATTATTTACTGCTTGTATGTCTGGTGGTAATCTTGGTGTTAATCTCTGCTTATCTGGGTAATGATTGCTGGTGAGGAAATGTTCTGGTCTTTTGTTTTCCTTTCTATTGTTTCTTTTGAATAGTGTGTAGATGTTGTTTATCTCTCTGTGCCTGTTGATGGCTGCCTTGTCTGAATACCAAGCTTCCAAGAATTCCCTTGCATTTTTGGATTTAGCTTAGTCTAAGATGCTGACAATTTCCCAGTTGAAACTGTGGTTAAGTCTGTGCATGTGTTGTGAGATTAAGGAGCTTTCATTGTGTCTTCTGACTGCTAATTGGTATTCATGGATGCACTCTGCTAGCCTTCTGCCTGCCTGTCCTACATAGTGGTTGTACAGTTCTTATGCTGTATGTTGTAGATGACTCCTGTTTTTTCTTCTTGGGCTACTGGGTCTTTTGGTTTGCTTAAGATGTTTTGGTGGGCTTTAGTTGGTTTGTGTGCTATGGAGATGCCATGTGGTTGTAATAGTGTGTTGGTTATTTCTGAGACGTTTCTGATGTATGGCAGTGTTATCCTTTTCATAGCTTGTGTTGGTTGTGTTGTAGTAGGTTGAGTGGTCAGGCACTTTTTGATAAACTTGCGTGGTTATCCATTTTGTTGGAAGATGTAGTATAGGTGGTCTGTTTCTTTTTTCTTGAACCCCAAGGACTCCACAAATCAGAGGCACACCCATGGTATCACCACTGTCAGGACTTATAGCAGATATTGTAATGCAATGCCTAGAAACGATAGCACTTCCACGCATACAACCAAAAGTATGGATCCGGTATGTAGATGACACCTTTGTTATAATAAAAAAGGAACAACTAGAGAAGACACATGAAACTATCAATAACATCTTCAAAGGAATAAAATTCACCAGAGAGGAAGAAAACAACAACATGCTACCCTTCCTGGATATTCTCATCAGCAGAGGAAACAACAGCAAATTAGAAGCTCAAGTCTATTGGAAAACAACCCACACTAACCAAGTACTCCATTACAAAGTAACAACCCAACCTCCCACAAGAGGAGCTATGTAAGAACATTATTCAAACAAGCGCAAATGCACTGCAACAATCCAGAACAGCAGAAAAAGGAAACAGACCACCTATACAACATCTTCCAACAAAATGGATATCCACACAACTTTATCAAAAAGTGCCTGACCACTCAACCTACTGCAACACAACCAACACAAGCTATGAAAAGGATAACACTGCCATACATCAGAAACGTCTCAGAAATAACCAACACACTATTACAACCACATGCCATCTCCATAGCACACAAACCAACTAAAGCCCACCAAAACATCTTAAGCAAACCAAAAGACCCAGTAGCCCAAGAAGAAAAAACAGGAGTCATCTACAACATACAGCATAAGAACTGTACAACCACTATGTAGGACAGGCAGGCAGAAGGCTAGCAGAGTGCATCCATGAATACCAATTAGCAGTCAGAAGACACAATGAAAGCTCCTTAATCTCACAACACATGCACAGACTTAACCACAGTTTCAACTGGGAAATTGTCAGCATCTTAGACTAAGCTAAATCCAAAAATGCAAGGGAATTCTTGGAAGCTTGGTATTCAGACAAGGCAGCCATCAACAGACATACAGAGATAAACAACATCTATATACTATTCAAAAGAGACAATAAAAAGGAAACAAAAGATCAGAACATCTCCTCACCAGCAATCATCACCCAGATAAGCAGAGATTAACACCAAGATTATCACCAGACATACAACCAAGCAGTAAGCAATACTCTAATCAAGGAACTACCAGGGGAAAAAAAAAACACCAACACAGGCAGGACAAGCCACTGTATATAAACAGAGAGCTAACTCCACTCCATTCTGCCCCTGAAGATGTTACCTAGCTGGGTAACGAAACACTTGCAAGAAAACAACGAAGCTCAGAGAACCCCAAGGACTTCACATCATTATGTAAAAGTTAGCAGGAATAGCATTCTTACAACATAGGTGGGCTATAGGATCACCATCACTTTCTTTCTGCTACCCATTTCACAAGCAGCTATCCCAACTCTTTCCCCAAAATCATCATCATCATCATAAAGAAGAAAGGAATAGGTAATTTTATGGAATGGGTATATGAAGATGGGCATACCAGGGTTGCTCAGCTATTTATAAGGGAGGGTGGGGGAAAACTATGGAAACAGGAACAAAATGAAAACGTTCCCTTTTTTCCCACCCAACCCTTGTGTGTCCCACTTGTACACAGACAGCTGAAGAGGAAAAAACAGGTGGTTCCACTCGCCAGGTATCTATAGATCTTTGTCTCCACTGTAAGCACTCTGGCATTTAGAATTTATTAGCTGGAGAAACAGCATATCATAGGGTGAAAATATGGCATAGGTGTTGGTTTGGGTATTGGTCGAACCTCATTACATCAGCTCCTTTTATGAAAGGCATTGGCCTTTTCCATTTTTTTTCTTCCTTGCACTTCATTATTTATAAAATCATTTCTATCGTTCCTTTTTGGGAGCCTCAAGGCAGATCAGAAACAAAGTTAAAACACAAGATAAATCAGAATAACATAGAAAAGTACAAACCAGATCTGGCTGAAACATAACTCACAACAGGAAGAATTTAAAATCAATCTAAAAGCAGAGCAAGGGGAAAACAAAAACAATGGGCAAAACACTGAAAAGACAAGAAATTCCCACTACAGAAGGGGGGGGAATCGTTGGGTGAGTCATCATGCAAATAACTACATCAATAAATAACAATAAATAAAATAATTTAGCTGCCACCACTAAAAATCCCATCCAGATAGCTAAATGGCAACGCACCATTGCATAAGGGCTCCAGGTCTTCAGCTGTGGGAGGGCAGACTTGTATCTTCCATTATTTACATACAGTTTATTCACTAATAAATGACGAATTGCCCCTAAAATTATGTAAATATAAAAGTTTGAATTGTCACCTCCCAGAACAAACTTTATTTCCATGAGTGCATGCACGCACATATTACATTATATATCAATAAAACATAGCATGGTTTATTTTAGGCTTTGTATGGTATAGGGACCCAGCTATATTAGTTTATAAATCATGGTTTTATGGCAGGAATGGCAACTGCTGGCTATTCCATTGTAAGGGGCCATGAAGCTCAGCTCCCTCCTCTTTGCTTTTTAACATCTATGTGAATCTGATGGAGGAGATTATCTATGGATTCAGGGTGAGATATTATCAGTATGTTGATGATACCCAGTTGTACATCTTCACCCCCTGCCAAGCTGGGGATATGGTGGAAGTACTGATTCAGTCTCTGGAAGCCATAGGAGACTGGATAGGAATAAACAAACTGAAGCTGAATCCTACCAAGATAAAGCTGCTCTTTCCCAAAATTTATCTGGCTTGTTCTTGGCTTCTACTTTAACTTTGAATGGAATTGTACTCTCCCCAAGGGAACAGGTCCATGACTTTGGGGTTCACCTGACTCATGATTATTACTTGGACCAGCAGGTGGAGTCCAAGATGAGGAGAAACTTTATCCAGCTACAGCTGATGCAACAATTTAGCCTTCTTTGGAGCAGAAGGATTTGATGACAATAACTCACACTCTTATCTCTAGGCTAGATTTCTGCAGTGCACTTTATACAGGCTGCCTTTGTCTGTGACTCTAGTTAGTGATTTATCTAGTTCAACAGTTCTCAAACATTTCAGTCCCAGGACCCCTTTACATTCTTAAAAATGACTCAGGACCCCAAAGAGCTTTGGTTTATGTGGGTTATATCTATCAATATTCAATGTATTAGAAATTAAAATTGAAAAATTTTAAAGTATTCATTTATTTGACTTTGCAGACCCCTTGAAAGGGTCTCAGGGACCCTAGGGGTCCCCGGACTACACTTTGAGAACCAGTGATCTAGTTTATCTAGTTAGTGTTAACCAGGCATTCTTAGTTACATTACTTTTTTTAAAGGAAATACAAAAAAAAAATTAAGCTTTAAATAGCATTGTTTTGTTTTTCTTTTAAAAAGTAATATAACGTATTTCATAACAATGAGTAACTAATGATATACTGAAAAACTGTACTGTCCATAACATTTTAGGTCCTATGTTTATGCATTTGTATCTTATTAACTGTACTTTACTCTTTCATTCTATGTGTCTTTTATCCTACATAGTTCATACCTTTTAAAAAAATGCTTAATTTTTTAAAAAATACATGAGCTGCTTTGGAAGACCACTTGCCAATGTTGGTAAGTAAGAGCTCACATCAGAACAGGTGTAGCAGGAGATTCACTGGCTACTAATAGGTTTCTGGATAGAGTTCCAAGTGCTAGTTTTAACCTATAAAAGCCGAGATGGCTGGACTCCGCAGATGCCTGCAGAGCGATCCCTTACTGACCAAACCTTTGGCCTTCAGCTGAGAAGTATATGCTCCAGATTCCCATCCTTTGAGAGGTGCATGAGGAAGGAATATTTCTTGGTTGGGGCACATCCCTTTGAATATTCTCCCCTCGAAGGTCCACGCTACGCTTCTATTGTTAACCTTCAGAAATTCTTTGAAACTTGTACTTTGGGCTGGGTCAATAGTTTATTTATTTATTCAATCAATTTATATAGCCACAGATCTTGCAGCGGTGACTCTGGGCAGCTAATCACACATTAAAAACGATACCGAGGACAGTATCCAGAAAGCATACAAAACGGTCACCAAGAACAAACCCAGAAAACGTTCAGCAGAACAATGACACTTCCCAGCCATCTAACCTCCTTTCTCTTCCATCTCTGTGCAGAAAAACAGAAGGGCAGCCAGAAAAGGGCGGCCAAGAAGACCATTAAAACAATAGGGCAGGAAAGAAACGCTTTAGCAGAAAATCTAGGGCTGATCCCACTTTGAGAATATCTAGACAAAGTGCCCCTACATTCTGCAGGTTTCATGAGCAGTGGGAATAGGAAGCAACAGGAATTCAGGCAGCTCAAAACGGTGGGCAAACACCATTTTAATTCTTCAGGGCAATGCCAGTGCAGGCACATTCTGGAGAATTAAGATGGCAAATCCAGGTGCCTGTTTGGAACGCCAGGATGGACAGATGGAGCAAGCAAGCAAGCAAGCTCTGGTAGGGTTTCTTTCTTAATCCAGTTTATTCTACTGCTTCCATTGCAGGTAATTTTAGGTTTAGATTATCTTTATTTTTGAGAATAAAAATAAAACTGAACAAACACTGGCAAAACCAGACTTGGGGGGCGGGGTGTTCTAATAGGTCAGAAACTGTACTTATGGTGGATGAGGGATTTTTTTTTTTTTAAAGGTCAGCACTTTCTATCCTATGGGGCTTTTCGCAGGAAGGCTTCCTTTTCCAATGTTCCTGAAATTACCAGGATGTGCTTCATCATGTCCAATACATTGCTGGATAATGGAAGATTTGCTGTAAATTGGCTATTAAAATATAAACAAAGATGGAATGGAATCCCCATCTACCTTATATGCTTTCTTTTAATCTATCTGCTAGTCCTACTCCTTTTTTTTTTTTTTCCCAAAGAAAAGAATAAATTGTTAGTTGAATTTTTCCAGTGGCTAGTATTCATCCTGCCATGTATTCCTCTGAGATTAAAAGTCCCTAAGCTTTTCCCCAAGGAATTCATAATGGAATTCCCTAGTCTACGGTGGGTCCTGCTAGGACTCTGGGGCTCTAGCAGCAACCTAAGATATTGGCACCAGCTGTGAGAATACTTTCCTGCTCCAGACAAGGCTTCTTCTTCTTCTTCTTTTTTTAAATCATATCTGTCTGTCTGTCTGTCTCTCTCTCCTAGATTTCATTCCCAGCAAAAATGTGGGAATTTTAAACATGGAGGAATTTAAATGGGACCCACAACTTATTTTCTTCTTTTATTTCAATAGATGTCTACTATTGCTAATGAAGAGCTGTAGGAAATGTCTAATGAGGATCACTGTTGGTCAGCAGGCAACTTTGTTCAGTGGATAGAGTGCATGTGGAAATAAACCCTAAAGTTTGCAGTATAAACTTTTGTAAGAAAGTATTCTTGAGACTGGTGCTTGTATGAAAGAAATTAAAGATGTAGGGTTTAAATTGGGATGAGGTGGGGTGGGAAGGGAGGGGAAGGAAGATGCAGATTATACATAAAACAGATTACAAGTATTTACCAACTAACAAGTGTAATGTGTTAAAAACCACTTGTGTTTTTTGAGACTTTCTGAGATGGCTTGAAACCTTTTGATGTATGGGAGTTCAGCAGTCTAATAAAGGTTTCAGGCCACCTCAGAAGGTCTCAGCTAATGCAATGGGTTTTTGTTATATTACAATTGTTTAGCTACTTGTAATCTGTCTCACATGTAACCTGCATCTGCATATCTACCCTGTCTTCTTCTCCCTTGGCCCTTCCCCCACACACCATCCCATTTTAAATCCTGCATCAGTTTAGTCACTCCATGCATCTCAAGAAGCGAGCTGGGTAGTTCACAGAAACTGATGCCTTTTAATAAAATCCGTTAACCAGAAAAGAGGCTCCCAGACTCCTTCTGATTTTTGACCACTATAGATTAAAATGTCTCTCCTCCTACAATATTCTCCATTATGGAGACTGAGCCAGTCAGAAGAGAAAGAAAACTTTCTGAGAAGAGAAGGAAGGGATGAAAACCCTGAGAAGATCAGTTGAATCAACAGGAGACATATTACATGGAGACCTTCAAAGTTAAGTCTTTTAGATAAGGAGATAGAGGTGCAAAATACCTCTGCTAACTATCTCTGCATCTATTGCCATAAGTTTATAGGTGTAGGAAGCCAGTGCATGCAAACTCACCATGCACATCTTCTGACTGGTGGCCCATATTTCAAGAATAAAGTGCCCTCTACTTTGGCATTCTCTTTTCCTGTCTGAGAATTTATGGCATGGCATCCTTTGGGTCAGCTGCAGGGCAGAGAGGGCAAACCTGGAGCTTTAGTTTGTTATCACAACTGGAGTTCAAATGTCAGAAAAGTTAGGCAGCAGTATTGGTTTTCTTACTACCAATGTAACCCTGCTTCAAAGCTACTGAAGCTAGCTGCAGTGTTCGTTCTTCAACATGCATCTTCCAGATCCCCCTTGTATGAATAAAGAAAGCTGAGGACATATCTGCTCTCAACTCTGGAATTTGTTGCCAAAGGAGATCAGGCTGGTTCCTGTTTTGCTGAGGTCCTTCCATTGGCAGATAAAAGCAGTTTTATTCAGGTATGTAATTTGAGTGTAAAGCTGGTAGATGATTTTATTTTATTCATGTTCTTTGTGATGTTTTAATTATGTCTTTGGCTGCATATTTAATTTGTTTTTATTTCATTTTTATTGAGAGCCACCTTGAGTGCCATTTGTTGGTAGACAGGTGGAATATAAATTAAAGGATTTGTAGAGTCAAGCCAAATCCAAAAATGCTAGGGAATTCCTGGAAGCTTGGCATTCAGACAAATCAGCCATCAATACACACACAGAAATAAACCATATTTACGTATCATTCAAAAGAGACAACAAAAAGCTAAGAAGGAAACAAAAAAGATCAGAACACATCCCCTCCAGCCAACACCCAGATAAGCAGGGATTAACACCAGACAAACAATCAAGCAGAAAACAACACCCTGATCAAGGAACTACCAAGGAGAAAACCACACCCCCACCAACACTGGCAGGGCAAGCTACTGTATATAAACAGGGAGCAAGCCCCACACTCACTCGCACTGATGAAGTTATCTAGTCGGGTAATGAAATGTCTGCAAGCAAACAACCAGGCTCAGAGAGCACCAAGGACTCCACAGTATTATTCTTCTATTCGCTCTAGCCCTCGCCTCTCTCACAAATGAATAAATAAAATGAATGCATCCCCTCAGATAACAAAAGATTTCTAAAAGATATCCCCCCACTTTCTTAGAGCATGACTGCAGGTTGAGCAGTAATGACTACTGATGAGCAGCTTCAATCTTTCCATGTTCATTCATTCATTCATTTATGGGCAACAAGCTAGTCGGTCAATTCCTGTCGCAACCAAAAGATCAACATTTAGTTGATCCAAAAAAACCAGACCCTTCACCTGTGGGAAAAACGCTAGAAAGAAAAAAAAAATCTTCCCATGTTCACACACACACACACACACACAATATATATATGATAATGTATAACTGGACTAGTAACGGAAGCCCTTTTAGGAAACTCTCAAATAGAGGATTCTCCTTTATAAAGTAGGGCAGGGGAGCACTCCATTCAGCCTGGTGGGCCACAGTTGTAGAGGTGACTTAGCACAATGCAAAATTGTATTGCATCTACTAGGTCTGAGATTCTGAAGCCCAGATTAATTCTGAGCCACTAATACAATAGAAAAAAAAATACCATTGCATTCAAGTGCAACACAGCCCCTGCTACTGAAATAACACATGTACTCTGATCAACAGCAGATGGCAGCCAAACCACTGAGCTATTTTTATCATTTTTTAGCACTGAATATGGTAAAAAGGTTAAAAGAGTCTATTTGTCAGTTCTGAAGGCATCCAAGCTCTAGAGTGAAGAAGCAACAGAAGGAAAGAGAAGTTCAAAAGGTAAACTGTTTTATTCTCCAGGCGTCTGTGTAGTTCAAAGAAGGGTTGTGTTCACCTAGTGGGGGACATTTCTTATAGGTTTTTTAAAAAGCTACTTTATGTTTGGCTGAAGATTAACTTTATTATTAATTATATAATATTTATTATTCTTACTATTATTCTTATTTACCCTCATCTTTAGACTGGAGACCATACCTGTGGAGCTCATTGACCACTTTTCTGAATTCACACAGGTTCAGGGAATATACAACAAAACAGATGGAACTCATCTAACTCCTGGTGTCTTCTTGATAAGATTTTTGGAAGTGGTTTGCCATTGTCTTTTTCCTAGGGCTGACAGAGAGAGACTGACCCAAAGTCACCCAGCTGGATTAGAACTCAGAGTCTCCTGGTTTCTGGCCTGGTGCCTTTAATGACCACACCAAACTGGCTCATGCTTAATTTTTACTAATCCCAAACTTTATGGGAGAAGGACAACACAGTTTCTATGTTCAGAACCCTCCTTAGATCTTTGTTTCTGCAAATTACCTTTGTGGACTTTTCAATAATATACTGGAGCAGTTTAAATGAAAATGAAGTTCTAATTTCAGAAAATACATAGAAAGAAAGCAGAATTAATATTCTTACAAGAAGAATACTACAATCCAACTGCTAGCAATTAATGTTATATTCTCAATATTATAACAATTGTATTTACATTAATTTTGCCTTCTTGTTTTAATGACTACAGTAATAGCCCAATACAGAAGTAAATCAGCACATTTCTGTTTGGGGACTGTCAATATTAGGGGCTGACAACTGGTGGCGAAAGGGTCAAATCTGACTCGCAAGCATATGTCATTTATCTCCCAACTGACAAGTCAAAAGCAACTGGTGTGTGAAAAGACTGTCCAGTATAACAATGTTAGCTAGCAGTGTTGGGAAGAGTTTAGTCCACCCCTTTCCTTCCTCAAAATGAATTAATTCTACTGAAAGAGTAAAGCAAATACCTGAACCAAGACCTCCAAACTACCAAAGCCCCTGAACTCTACTACGCCTCCTTAATAGCTTGCTTAGGCATTTGCTGATGCTGGCTCATGAGTGATCTTCAGTCAGCACTGGTGCTTTTAGATGGCAACTGGAAGTAACTAACCACAAACACTGATTTGTGCCAACCTCCACTTTATCTCACTATAAAGCAGAAAATCTAAGCCATGTTATCAAAAATAAGATGATTGGCATTTAACATCATTACTGGTCAGCATTTATTAAGCAACTATATAAAAGTTGTTTGTGCTCTCCTTAAGTGGGCAGAACCTTGTGGTCTCTCCCCAGTGCTGTTCAGATAAACTTGGCTCAAGCAAATTGTGTGGTCTCCACTCATAAATTGGGTTATGGGGAATTTTTCTCCTTCACTACTCAAGCTTTCTATATTCTTTTTTAATTATCAGCAACAACAACAAATGTTCCATTTCTTATTTTCTCAGAGGCCTTTCAACATCAAAGTAAGCTAGCTGGCTCAGTTTTAATCACACCAAACTGTGGTTAAAATAACTATAATTTGGAGAGGTAAAATTATAGTTGATGTTATCACACAATATTTGAATCAACAAGTGTGACATAAATGAATAGTTAAGGCCTTAATTTTCTCTTCAGAAATTGCTGCAACAATTTAAACCATAGCAACAGAATCTTGTGGCACCTTTAAAGAGAGAGAAAGGAAGAGCACATAAAAATGTGGGAAATCCTCTCTATTGCCCCTGACAAAAGCTTATGTATTATGTATCTTCTGCAAGACTCCTTGTTGGTTTTCCTGCAATCCATTAACAAGGATATGCCTCTAGAAATTTACAAACAAAATCGTAACTGAAATTAAAGAGCACTTTGATTTTAACTATGACTTTAGCAAACCATGGTGTGGTCTGGTGTTTAAATAAGCCATTGCAGTTGTGATTGGAAAGAAAAGTGTTTCTTTCCAATCACATTTCTACAGCACCAGAAAACTTACACCTAAGCTTAACAAGGTGGTTGGCGGGGGGGATTCTACTTAGCAAAGTTGTTGTTGTTCTTTTCAGAGCAATGGAGCCATTTCTTTCAAAGAATCAACTGTCAGGGGAACAGGCAGCAGTTTCTGTGAATGGAAAAAATGAACCCGTTATTGCACAGCTGGTATATAGACTATTTTCATTGCTTTCCACTTATTCCATATTTATTTATTGGGCTACTATGAGAAAAGCAAGAGGCCAGGGTATGGGTTTGAATGGAGCAGTAAGCTTTCTTACAGTGTTGAGTTCCCAGTTAGTTTATTTAACTGTTCCCATTTTCAGGAGATTCGAGAGGAAATCCATGCCTGGACCTGAATGAAAGAACAAGCTGACAGTCTGGGGAATCTCTTGGATTCGGGGCTCCTGCTCAAGGAGCAGGTGAAGTAGTGACCAGGAGGCTTTTTGCCCAGCTTCGTTCCGTATACCAGGTGTGACCTTACCTGGAATAAAATGCTCTGAGAATAGTTACTCCTGCCCTTATCATCTCAGGGTGAGATTACTGTAATTCGCTCTACATGGAGGCTACACTTGAAAACCACCTGGAAAGTTCCAATGGTCCAGGATGTAGTGTCCTGCATGCTCACTGCGGTTTCTGTACTGACACGTTACACCATTGTTGCAGTGTGTTTCAAGCACCGTTCGAGTGCTGACTGCTACCTTTAAAACCTATATGGCTTGGGCACTAGCTATCTAAGAGACTGCCTTTCCCAAACAGTCTCTGCCAAGCCAACCATATGGTCAGAGAGAGCCTACTAAGGGTCCCTACCTGCCAGGAGATGCAGCAATATTGAGTGTTTTTGATGATAGCTCCCCTCCTATGGAATATTTTCCCCCAGAGGCAATGATGGTTCCCACCCTCATGGCCTTCCTGAAGCTAGCAAAAATTTGGCTTTTCCTGAAAGCCTCTGGAGACTGACTGTAGAGCCACACAGGGGCATTTAAGTACAGTATGTGTATACGTGCACGTGTATTTTTCAAATTATTTGATATTAATTTTATAATTTTGTTATTGAAGGTTTAAATATAGTTTTATTCTATTGCTATTTTAACATCTATAAATTGCCCACAATCATGAAGATTGTGGTCATAGATAAATTCCATCAAGAAATAAAAAATAAATTCAGATTTGTGGAATTCTGGCTTAGCATTTTCTGGGAAACCAGCCAATGCATATCTCTGCCAATCCCACCTCCCAAATGGTTACCATTTAAATCAAATATGGGCCACTTCGTCTGCTTGTTACCAATCCTTCTGACTGGACTGACATTGTACAGCAGAGAATCAATGATACTACACACACACACACAACATACAGACACATACTGTACATACACATACATCATCAGTGCTACATCTTATAAACATTTCTAAGTAATAAAATCTGCCAAAACACTCATACTGAGAATGCCCTAATTTCATACTACACGTTCATACTGATAATGCCCTAATCCAGCTCAAGTACATCCAGTCTGCTCTCCACCATCCTGAAGGCTCTTTGGAAAAGGCAAAATTTTAATAGCTTTCTAAAAAACCAAGAGTGAGGATACAGATCTTATTTCTCATGATAAGCAGTTCCTCCACAGGAAGCTTCTGTAGAAAAGAATCTCCTCTCATTGGACCTAATATGGGGTGGGCACTGGTGCCCCCAAGATCAAACATATATTTGATTTCAGGTGCTTTCAGGATAACTTGCAAATAGAGTAGATGATGGTGAGAGCAGATTTGGGGACACATTCTAGAAAGAATACTATACAGAATATTATACAGAGAGGAAAATGACAGACTCAATTACAGTGGTGATGGAAGACCTGAAGAACTAGGTTAGAATCAGATCCTCCTGGAGAAAATCTACCTCTGGGATTGCTAAAAGTCAACACCAACTTGATGGCATATAATCAAACAATACATTAATACAGGCCAAAGAATAAGATTTCTGCCTCAGACTGTGCTCTCTCCCCAGGTGTTGTTTTCCCAAGTGTAGAAGAGATAATACACTAAGCATATACCTAATATAGCTGTACCAATTCTTCAAGAGAGGCGCTTCATCTCATGCATAGAAGACCATAAAAAACATCTCTTTCCAACTTATTAAAGAAGCTGCACCTTGGTGTGACTCCTTCATAAGCTGCTTTTTGCATTTAAATGTCTCCATACACATTTATGTACACAGTCCCTTGGCAAAGTATACTCTGGTGACAGGATAGATTTTTTTAAAAAAACAATCATTTTTATTTAAATAAGGCTTTTTTTAATTTAATGCAGATGTCAAAACTTACTATAAAACATTTTTGGGGGAAAAACAGCTCAAAGATATAAGTATAAACGTAACTTCTAATTGCATTCTAGTTGGCCTGCTAATGCGAAGATAATGTGAAGATGAGAGGTAAGTTAAAAGACCTGGTAACTAACTTCTCTCTAATAGCACAAAGACATAGAAGATCAACAAACAGAATTTGAGATAATGTAAGAGATCTGGCTGTAGAGGAAAAATCTGGATTCAAATGCAAGAAACAGTGGAGAGAAAGAGAAAATGACATTTTAAAAATGTATGAACACATTGTTGCAGTACTGAGGCTTTCAGGAGTAAGTTATTGATCCTGAACTTCTGTCAGAGATTTCTGCAGCATGCCAAGATCTTGTCAAATTGACAAAATGTGCATTGTGATGTCACAATGCAGGGCTGCCCCTTACAGACTTTCGTGTATCCTCACGATATAAGTCCAAAGGGGTGGAGTTTATGTCTCAATGTTGCAGTATATATTTTGTCATTTCCCCTCCCTCCCCCATTTGTCCTTGCCTCAGATTCTATGATGTACCTTCCATTGAGTCAAAGCTAATAATGACAGCAGGTGGTAAAAGAGACCCTATTAAGAAATATTTTAATGAAGTTCCTAAACATGTGGATAAGCCACACCAAATACAATCAGTACAGCAAAGAAATGCAAATGGTCACCTGAACAAAGCATCATTCTGAGAATATCTCCTGCTTCTGAAAGCACTGAAGAAAGTATGTCAGAACATGAAGAATCTTTAGGTAAATAAATATTTTTAGGTTCTTGCATGCTCTCTCTCTCTTTTAAGGACAACTGTCTTCTTCACCATAGCTTTTGAGTGGACTTTCTCAGATCATTTCAAGTTTGAACAAAAATAGAGGCATTGTACATACAAGTAGTTCCATGCATCCAATCAAATCAGAACAAGGAAGATACAGTTTTATTCAATTGTGTTGATTTATTTGCTATAGGGGAATTCACCTTCAGAAAGAGATGATGCTTGTTGTCTACTTGCACTCCCTTCAATGTCATTATTAACGTCTACTATTTCAATGTGACTTAACAGCAGTGTTCCAGTCACATCATGTATGTCAGAAATGCCCACTATATCACCTCTAGCTCCAAGAAAGAAAGGAAGGAAGGAAGGAAGGAAGGAAGGAAGGAAGGAAGGAAGGAAGGAAGGAAGGAAGGAAGGAAGGAAGGAATCTATTGTGCAGAAATCACAGATAACCTCGTAATAAAAACAGCAAATTATTTCAGAAAGCAATTAATTAAAAGAATTGCATAGTTTGTTTATGCAACAAACTCTCTTTCCCATATGGTTGAGTACACCCATTTCACTGACATGGTTCTGGATACATTTCATCCAAAAGAACAGATATTGCAGAAAAATTGTTGGATAGAATATACAAGGAAGAAATAGAGAAATGTGCAAATAATCTAGAAGGGAAAATTATTACATGTGCCTATGTATCAGTAGAAGGGAGCATCCTCCTTGCTGAAATTATTGATAAATCAGAAAATGCACACACTGTTAAATATTTATAAGTTGCAGCAGTAAAAGCTGGAACAAACTGTCAAAAGAATTTCAAATACCGACTATGCAGCTTTGCTATAGATAATGCTGCAAAGCTATCCAAACTGAGAAGAAATTTAGAAGAAAGCGAAGAGGTCCTCAAAGCTAACAGCAGTGTACAGTACATTAATGCATCTTCTAGCTTCAGAAACAAAGGCTAATGTAGTACACATCACAATGTATTTTTGTAATAACTATTTTGTAGCAGCTGCTATGAAAAAAATAACCATTTAATTTCTGATGCTGTTGAAATCTGAAAGGAACTGAGTATAATCCTGAAAAGAGAAATAGGCAATGAGATAAGTAAACTACAGGCAATAAAAAAGAATGGAATAAGTACTATCTCCTGTTCATTTTCTTGCCAGGGTCAGTACCAGGGTCAACTGCTAAAGAAGAAAAGTTGGTTATGACATAGGCATCCAGCAATCATCCTTCTGTAATAGCGAGTGTAATAAAATTCAGGGCACAATATGGTCCCTTCAACAAATATATATTCACTTATAATGATTTAGATAAAGCCACGGCATTGACATGGAAATCACAATTTTGGATTCAGAGATAACTGAGTAGTAATTCAACTTTTAACAGTGATATTAGCTTCTTCTGCTAGTCCAGAAAGCGTGTTTCCTTTCTTTGGAGTGATTCATTGAGATTGGGAACTGAGGCTATGCCCCACTTGCTCTTAACCATGTCACAAATATGCCTTGGCAACCTTATTTTTCTGTGGTGCCCCATGGAGTGTCCTTCATCTCATCCCTAGCCCATGAGTAAGTCATGTTTAAAAGCTGCTGTTAGCTGCACTGGTGGTCACATTGTATTTTCCCTCTTGTATCAGTACCACCCAAGGGCAGCTGCAAGGTGTATAACATGCATCAGGCTTTGTGACCCATTTTCACTGAGAGAGATCAGGTGACTAACAATGACTGGGAACAAAAAAGGGATCAGCAATAGGAATAATCAGTTTCATGATGATATAGTTTTCTGTCAACTCCAATATGGGAGAACAGAATTATAACTCAGTAGTATGGAGAGACATTGAAAAAGCGGGGGGGAAATCATCTTTCTTTTCTAAACTCTAAATAAAGAGGAAGGCCCAGATGAAGGTTAAAATCATCACCACCTAATATTTTAAGAGTTTTGCTGTGCAGAAATGGCTTGTTTTAATTATTTAGAAATAAAAAAGTAAATTCAATTTTTTTTGGAAAAATAATCCATTTTTATGGTTTGCTGAAGAAGCTAGCCAGAACAAACGAGATTATTACTACAGTTTAAGAGCTGGTGCTGGTTGTTCTCCTAGCATATCATCACAAAAAAATACACTCCAAACATCCACAACATTTAATTGAACTGGAGACGGTTCAGCTTCTAATGATTTTACAAGTATGAATCTATCTGTGTAGCACTGAGTTCATTATTCCCATTTTTATGCAAATTAATCTGAACAAATTCTGATTAAATATGTACTTGTATATCTATTTTCCAGAAATGAAACCTACCTCTCTCTTTGGGTACAGAAGAATATATATTCAGAATATATCAAACCACAAGAAGGCATTTTAGTAGTGTGGTGGAAAACTCACCCCAATAGATGCCAACAAATGGAGAGGTTCCAATGAGCATTTTATTTGCTGAAGCCAGCAGGGTACAGCACCAGCTCAAATATGGGTGTACAGTTACAGGTTTCTCGCATTCAGGCAAGCCAAGAGCAAGAACCCCAAGGCTTCTGAGGTCTTGCACAGAAAGTTGTTCAAACATCATTTGAGCAGGTATATGGTTATTTATTTCAATTTATACGGCCACCCCTCTTACCAAACTGAATCTGGACGGTGAATGGAATTTAAAATTAAAACAATATAAATGACTATAAAACACAATGCAGAATCAGAGAAAAAGGGAAATGGCAGCACCACAACCGCAAAGGCACGGTTCCTGGATTCTGCCAAATGGCATTCTTTAACTGACAAGCCCTGAAGGATGCCCCTCTACCAGAGCTAATTGTCAGTCCCACCAGATAGACCAGACCAGGAAATCACCTCTACAGGAAGGCTAAAACTACTTTTTACTGCGAGTAGCTATAACAACAGAATCTTGCAAGTCTGATTGTGCTGTACCTCCTCCCATTCTGATACTCCTGTGAACCAGGGAGGCATCCACCTGAGCCTCTTCGGCATATTTTCTATCTGTTGTGGACTTCAGCTGTGTTTCGCCCCTTGTTGATTTGGTAAAAGCTCTTGCATATCTCCATCAAGGTCTTCTTCCTCACTCTCCTCACCAGTGTTTCTCAACCTTGGCAACTTTAAGAGGCATGGACTTCAACCCTCCAGAATTCCTCAGCCAGCATCCAGACAGAGGCGGTCCTTCAAGTATCCCGCCCCCTTCAAGTATTCTGAAGATATATAGATATATGCTAGCATATTTCAAATACATAAATAATTGCTTTACAACTGATAAAGATACAAGTTAACAGAAATGGGGATGCAGGTATTACTCAAAGTATGGAGACACTGTAGACACAATTCTTTGAAATGCAACATAGCAGCTTTGATGTTGGGGAGGTGCCAAGTCCTAATTGTTATTCTAATCAGCTGACCCTCTTCTTCACTGTGGAAGGAGGGAAAGAGGTAAAGAAGTAGCCTTACACATCCTTCAATCAACAGCCTCTGCTAAAGATATAGACTGTATAGGTGTTTAAGTCACTGACAGTATATTGGTCCAGTTACAAATACTCAAAAGAATTACCACAGAAATGCAATTAAAGGCAAGAAAACTGCAGGGACTAGTCAGGCAGTCACCAGGAGTTAAAAAACTGACTTGGAAAAAAAAAAGCAACACTATGGCTGTATACCAAAATAATTATGAAGAAATGCATAAATTGGAACTAAAATTCTTATTTCAGTTCCCCACAGTAGACAAAGGATAACTATAGAATATTCCTGACTAGTGAATAAATCATGATTTGAATTAAGCTGGGTCTTTCTGACTAGTGGTTTAAAGCAGGATAAATTTAAGTCATGACTTACCTCAATTTCATTTCAATCAGATACATTTAGGAATTGATACCATTGGAATACAAGAAGGAACAAAGCACTAGGAGAGGCATTTATGTCTTCCCACCAGCCCTACTCAGGCCTGTCCCCACTTGCAGCTAGTTGTGGCAGAAAGAGGCCCTCCACACAACTCTTTTCCTGCTGTTTTTCCATGATGTTGCCTTCATTTCCTCCCCAGCCCATGAATGAAGCAGGTTTAACTCACTTGTAAGGGTATTACAGGGCATTTTCCCCTTTATCATCCAACAGCAGTCTCCTGGTGTGTAAAAGGTATTAGGTTTGGTCATCCATTACAGTACCATGGAGGGAAATCAAGATTGCAGTGGGTGGGAACAGAAGAAACAGGGTAGGGATTGGCAACGGGGACAGCCAATCCCATACCAGTAATTGTTTTCCACCACTTCAAGGATAGGCTGGTGGCACTTAGCTCAACAGTAGGGAAAGGCCCTCAGTAAGGCTGATTTGAACACTAGTGGACCTTGGAGAGCGGGAAGTACAGATCTGCTCAGTAAAAACCTATAATCTCTTTCTTAAAGGAAGTTTAAAGAATGAATTAGCTGCTGCTGTAACCTGTTTGCAAATCTGCCAAAGCTGTTCTCATGCTGAATACTCGAAAGAAAAAATTGCTGAGTGTTGACGCAAAGTTCTTACCTGATTAAGATGTCAGTGACTTACATTAACCTCAGATCCAGCCTGGCTATAGTTGCTGGCTTGCAGCGCATAGACCAGAAGTTTACAGGATCCTTTCTGCCGTCACTTGCTAGCTGAAGTTTATGCTGCAGGGCACCCAATCTCTTACAGCTCTCTGTCGTAACCAGATATACGAAACAGTACACCAAATACTGCTGCCCCCTGCTGGTACAGATTGTATTGCATCGCTTTAAATTGTCCTGTTTTCCATAGGCCATAGATTCATAGACTGCATTCAATTTAGAGAAAACAGGAAGTTTGGGATTTATGGGGTATCTTTGTGGTTTTCTATGCTGCTGAATTCTGGCTGATGCACTACAGTTGGTTAATCCAAATAAATATAGTTATTTGCTCATAAAAACACAGTTTTCCCAACATCCAAATTACAGTATGATTTGAAGTTTTCCTGGGTGGGAAATCAGAAATTCATATAAAACAAAAATTTCTACGCACAAAATCTAGTCCTTGGTGCTGATTTACATAAGAATTCATAAAGCTCACTATGCAATTTTGAAAGAAGAGGAGATAATTTTTACATCAGCTTACTAGTAAAATGTTTAGTGCAAAATAATTATTAAATCAGCATTGGCTGACAAGGTGACACTTTATCATAATGAAAATTCTTCCTTCCTTCTTACCTTCCTTGTTTTAATTCTTCCTCATAAAATTCATGATTCTCTCCTTGCCATTTTTTTCTTGAAACAAACCCCTAAGGTAGACTAGTTAGAGCAGTGTTGTCCAAACTTGGCCACTTTAAGATGAATGGACTTCAACTCCCAGAATTCCCCAGCCAGACATGCTGGCTGGGGAATTCTGGGAGTTGAAGTCCACTCATCTTAAAATGGCCAAGTTTGGACAACACTGAGTTAGAGGGATAGAGACCTACATGAGTGACTGAAAATTGGACTTTAATGAACTGCTACACGACAGTGATGATGGCTTTCTATGAGGTGCGCTCTGGTACAGTAGTCAACAAAAATATATGCCGCTCTAAAGAGTGTGTCACAACACTCAGCAGAGAAACACCACAACTAGACCTCTGAACATGGTCCTTACTGCTGAGAGCTGAAGCAAACAAGAGTTGAAAGACAGACATCTCTGGAGCCCTTTTCCAAGGAGAGACCGGAGCATAGGAGACCGCTAGTTTTGCTTTGCCTAAACATCAGAACAGAATATAAATTATTCAGATTCAGTCAGTGTCATTAATCAACAGGGGCAAGTTGAACTGAAAAAATGAAAAAGAGTCCTCTGTCACCAAACACTGAATTTTCATCACAATTCAAAGGATTTACTAATCAGATCCAGCAGCATCAGGCATTCAGATGCATTTTTACTAGAAAAAGATATTAGCAATATCAGCAATGGAAAGCCCCATTTCCTTAAACTTCACTCCTGAGCTAAGAGAAATCAAGTCTTTCCAGCAACAGTTGCAACTTATGTTAATGATCCTTGTGCAGAGCTGCTGCTTTTTCAGAATCATTGCTGAAGACATAAATTAATCATGAGCAAAACAGTACTATTCATATTGTCTTGTTTTTAATAAGAAAAGCTGCTCAATTAACAGCGCTGGTCAATTGAGAATCTTTGGCCACAGAACTATTCTCTTACTGTACATAGTTTGAAACCCATGTAATCCTGAATGGAGAGAAATCATTTGCTGGCATGTCTCTTTTCCATCTCTTCCTTCTCATCATGCTATTTAAAATGGCAAGAACCTGGCATGCTCAACAGAAAAGAGGAGGAAACTCTGACCTCAGCCTCCCTTCCTGTACATCAGCAACTACAAAGATGCAAAGTTGGCTCTAGGTTTTGGGGGTGGGGAGGGGAGGGGGGACTCACGGCAAGGTAACTTCAGCGAGCCCACCTCTCAGTCCATTCACTTGTTTTCCTCTCCACACAGCCACTCAGAGGGAGTCAATCACACCAGATTCAATTGTCCCAGCATTGCCAGGCGTAGGTAGGGAGGAAAAATGACGTGGCTGCGTAACCTCTTAAAAAGACCCCCTGTAGAACCATGAATGTATATACATCAGAATCTGGCCCACTGATTGCTCCATTTCCCTTAGCTCTTGCATCCCTTTTCCCAGGCTCTGCACCCTCCTAGATGAGTTGGTGTGGTTTATTGCTGCTCCCAGCAGATGGAGCATGGCTCTTTAGGTTTAACAAAATGCACCTCTGTATTGCAACTTTTCCCTAAGGACCAGTCTTTAATGCTCGGAAGGGCATTTCCAAAAGCATATAGCTCTCTCAGGCCTTTTCATGAATTTGTGGAAGCACTCCTATTTCTCCCCAGAAATAGGAGAAGCAGGAGGGGTGCTGGAGGTCAACAGATGGGTGCATGGACATATACAGCCTTGGCACATGTGTGCATGCTCCTCTCTCTCTCTCTCTCTGATCTAGATTAGACTGCGGTGTGAGAATAGCAGCAGGCACTTCTCAGATGATGTTGCTGGATGTGGTGCAGAGGAAGGAGGAAGTGCAGATGACTGGATGTGCATGAAGAGGGAGGAGAGGGGAAAGAGAGTGGCAGGAAAAGAGAGGTGTCAGAGGAAGATGTCCTTGTCCATTTTGCTATAGTCCCAACCACTTTTAGACTTGGTCTCACTCAACTATTGGGGTTGACAACACAGAGCTCGGTAGGACGGGCCAGAATCCTAACTCAGTCCAGGGCAACTTCTGATGAGGGAAAGTCAAAGGCAAGCAAAGGGTGCCACTATGTCCTCGCATTCTTACCACCACTTGCAAGCTCAGAGAAGACAACAGCAGAGCAGAGGACAGGCTGGTGAAACAGTGTTCTTTGAGAGTGGGCCTCTGCTGTGCACCAGAAGGATTTCTTCTTTCCAATAGAGATTCTACTCTGTCATCCTCCTTCTCAGTCTCAAAGCAAGGAAGTGAAGCAGCACCGGGCCACCTTCTCTGGAGATCAGCCAGCCTAGCCAAGCTGTGCCTCCCCGATCTGTTTGGACTGCCCCACCCTGGATTCCTAACAATCTGGCTAACACAATATCCCATACTAGCTGGCCGTTCTAGGCTAGATCCAGATTAAATCACGCTCACATACTAAAAGAGAAGTACCCAACCAATTCCACAGTTGAACAGTTGCCTCTGACCCTATTTAATAACATATGAGAGGCGTCTACCAAGCACCAGAGGCACTTTGTCACTTTAATATATCAGGGTTTTATAGTGAATGGAAGAAAACCTGCTGGCTATCTACTTCTGAATCAGGAGGCAAGTAACTTCCATGCAATGTTTAACTAGTGTAGAGGTTAAACATTGATTTGACATTAAAGTTGACTGCTGTACTTCATGAGTTGCACTTACATTGCCTATAGTCTAAATATAAACATAAATCTTCACAAGTAGATCTGCTGGAGCAGGACACGCTGGGCAATGAATTACAGTTAATGTCCGAGTCATATTTTGCTGGCAGGCCCAGTCCTGGTTTTAAGAATTTCTTTCTTGGTATGAAGCACTTTATCTTGATTACTAAGAACAGATTGTCTTGTACACGGTTACTCAGAGAGCATCCTGAACTCAGAAAAGATATTCAGTCCAAGCTGTTTGGAAGGCAATGGACAAGATGGTGCTTTATCCCAGCCAATGTTTTCCAATATTACCATACAACAGGGAAGGAAAAAAGGAAGGAAGACCATATAAATCATGCTTCTTTTCTCTTACAGCAGAAGGAAGGAGGAACTCTGGCCTTTCAGTGTTGCAGAACTACCACTCCCACAAGTCTCAGCCATCATGAAAATGGTGAGGGATGATGGGAGTTGTAACTCGGTAACAACTGGGGGCCCACAGCTTACCCATTCTTGTGACCTCCCCTGATAAAACAATGTACAATCAATGTTGGTTCCTGAACTCTAAAGACCCTGCATTTACATGACCAACACATTGATTTGAGGTCTCATTTTGCTGCTTAATATTGGGCCCCTCATACTGCTTCTTGGAGTGAATTTAAATAGCTGCCTTTTCTTCTTTGGTGACAATGCATAATGTAACACCTTTGCTATGAGTATTGTAGAAAATAAAGCTAACAAATGAAATAGAGGTTGCACCCCTCACATGTGTGAGCGTGGGCATACACATAACTATATTTCCAGAAGATTTCCATTTCAGTACTATTCTATTCTTTATCAAGGAACCAGAGGGTTTCCATCATTTATTTACATGCAACAAAAATAGATTTGCATACAATCTTTGCAACGTTTTTGCTCTTACTATATTTACTACGGCTTTGGAGATCTTGTAAAGGATACTTTGCTTCATTGGATAGTTGATGGAAATATTCCTTCAAAGAAATGTTGTGAAGCACAACCAGTCTTTAACCTATAGAAAGGCTGCTTGATACTTCGTTGATAATAGTGGTTTCTATCATGTGCAGAAGCTATTACGAATACACTGTCTGATCAAGGAATATCAGCCCTAGGTTAACAAAACACGGGGGCCTCTGGGAAGTGCTTTGGCAGGGCAAGGCAGAGTGACCTACCTCTGCAAAATGAAGAAGCTTCTTGAGGTGTCTCACAGGAGATCCACATACCCCTAGTATTTTTCTGAAAGGAAGAGGTCTTTTCCCCCCCCAAATACTTTGTGTTTAAAACAAGAGGATCATCTTAAATTCTCTGAGAATACAGCAATGGAGGAAGGTAAGTGTGGTTATTTTTCTGCCTTATCTTCCTTAGGTTGTAAGGCCATCTTCAATTCAGAATTGTCTTATTGTTGGACAAATATGGTGCCGGTGATGATGACAGATGCCAGAATCCACTCTGTTACAATAAGGGTTTCTCTGTGCTGTTCAGAACACACATTTATTTTGTTGCCCTCTATGCTAAGCTTCCCTATGGCTGTTCTTGTTATTTGTCTTCTGCCCAACCCGTGACTCTGCTGCCCTCTTCAAGCTTCCAACTTCATGCTGCTACTTTCCTATTCCAGAAAGGTTAGCTGCCACATCCAGCAATGTTTCTTAAGTGAGATAGCAAACTCATGAAGCATCACAGTTCTAGGGGGAGGGGGGATTTTAAAAAGCACGATACTTGGAGAAAACATCATCCATAAATATTTCTGCTTGGTGGCAGTGGGGGGCGGGGGGGCTATTACATTTTTCACCTAGAAGTGAAAACTGGTACATTCCAGCTTCTGATAACAATAGACTAGAGCAGCAATAGGCAACTATCGCTTTGGGCATGTTTTAATATAATCCACACCATAAGGATCACTGCAGTTTTGGAAGTCAGTCCTGAGTACATTGATTTGGAAGTAAGTTCAAACAGGCATGAAGAACATTTACTTCCAATTCCTCTTGGGTTGCTAGGCCAGTGGGTACTTTTGGCCTTCTTTATCCCACACAATAGTGATATTAATTTAGCATCAACAGTTAATAATTTATGTTATTAGCATGACATATACTTATGCTGTATTTACTTTGTGTAAATATACATCATTTTAAAACATTCACACTTTGAAATCTCTACATACAAATTGTGGTAAAAGATAGCTGCAGGATGAAGAACAGGAATGACGGTGTTATTAGTTCCCTTCTTAGTGCTAAAGTCCTTGTGCATCGGATGCCAATGCCTGAACCGGTTCAACTACCTTCCCTGCTACATCTTTAGTTGCGTATAGGAAAAGGATAAAGAATAAAAGATGGAGCTACTTGAAAATGCCTTATTTAGCACAGCAAGCAGTTATTCAGTCAAAGCCACAGTTATGCGCATCATTCTAAACCACACCAGCCTCCGCCTTCAAAGTGCTTAAGAGAACAAAGCAAGCACATTCTTAAAAAATATGCTGCTGTTAAATTCATAAATAAATCCAAGCTGAATCATGCAATCGAGGCTAGGGTACTTGTGTGCATCCATGCTCTTTAGATCATCACGAATCAGGAACAAATGGGCATCAATTAAATAGCAAATTCTCTCTCTTTCAAGATACACATAGCTTAAGAATAGAATTTTCTTAAAAACACCTTATGCAGTGTTATGTAATTTAGGGCTAGATAAAACACCAATGCGCCCAATAGAAGATTTTTAATAATTCAGCATTAAATGTTATTTTCAGAAAGTAGCAAACAGGTCCATATTTAATAGAGTGATAGCTAGCTGAATGAAGGTACACAACCATCATGGGGTTAATGAACAACAGAGACACTAAAAGATCAGTAAGAGCACAGAAGATCAAAATAGAGAGAGAGAGAGATTAGAGTCCCATAGCAAAAATGATAAAGATTGGTCAAAGATCTAATTCTCATAATGAAATTAGGCACTTCAAAGGAGCTACGGGCAACTCTTAAAGGATCCTACTGCCTTATAGTAATCTTTTCCTACATATTTTGTTTGATTTGTTTGATTTTGTTTGATTAATCATTTGATAGGCTTTCTGCACTATTTCCACTATCCATCAGTCTATTTCTTCTTTAGTATTGCCCAGTCTATATAAAATTTCTTCTTGTGCTGTATGAAACAATAGCAAAAAGGAGATTTTAATTTACCATTATATCTCCTACCTTTATACAATGATATAATGTGATTAGTAGTTGGAAGAAATATTACATTTCAAGAAATCTGAACTACATTCTTTTGGGAACTTCTGAATTCAAATATCTACTATAAGAATTGTTTCACAAACATTACAAATATGGAGAAGCAGAAAGTAGAAGTCACTCCCATTTTCTAGCTCAACATTTCCTGGAAAGTTGATCAGCTCATACAAAGTATAGAAGCTCATACTGCAGTTCAGCTTGCCTTGCCCTTTAGAAAAAGTGGAGAGATGCAACTTCAGATTTTGGGGTGCTATGGAGAGATTCTAGGATACCCTTCCCTCTTCCCAGGTGGCCCACTTCCTTTTGGTCCATTTACTTTTCTTTTTTTGCAAAGCCCAAGTTGCATGGACACCCAGGTTAGCAACTTCTGTTTTTCCATGCTATTATCTCTGGTTGGTTAGAGAGTTCAGGTAATCAGGTAGCTACACACCACAGAGAAAGAGGAGCAAAGCACAGAGGCTAGAACTAAAAGCTGTTTAAGGTTAGAATAAACCATGGGCACCAGTCTGAAAAGAGCCAAGAATGATGAGAAACATGTTCAAGGAGCAAGCCAGAAATTGGGACCAAAGAATAAATAAATAATGCTGGAACATACCACATCTTAGGATGTCAACTTCTTGTCTGAACAATGCTTAATGGAAAAAAAAAAAATTCTAATATCCTTCCTTGTCAAGGAGAGGGGTCCAGCCATCAGACTGAGTGGGTGAGGACAATTCAAGGCTTTACAATTCTAAGCTGCTTAGGCAGATTTTATCATTTCTGTTCAGTGACTCATGGGGCAGGGCAGTTGCTCATAAATCAAAATTTCCCAGTTCAAGACTCAGGAAATCTTGACCTGAATCAGGGGTATTTGAAGGCGTCAGCTTGATGTAAAAGTCTCATTCAGAAAAAAGTCATTATTCTCTCTCACTTACCCATAACATAGAGTCAGAAATCTGTATCTGCCACTAATACGAATAAATCTTGGGTTTCTGTAGAAACATTCAAAATTCACTTTGTTGTATTACATTATGGTGTGCAGAAATCTGGATACCTACTAACTAAGGAGCTTAAAAGATTGGCCCGGGGAGCATAGATCAAAATATTGAAAGGCAAAGGCTTCAGATTGAAAACAGAAGTACATATTGCCCCCAAAATAAAGCAAATATTGCAAGATGGAATGGTTAAAAACACGCAACAGTTCAGCTTTCTCCATGACCCCATCGGAAGGACAGCTGATTTGATGTGTAATTAGTCTAGCTACTGCTTATAAATGACAATGACTCTTTCTCATGTAATAAGATTTTTTTCTCCTCCTCTCCAATGCCACTCTGGGCGAGCCCCCCAAAATCTGCTCCAAAAGCTACCATCCCACAGAAACAGATGTGGGGAAGCATGGGATCTGCAGGGAGAAGGAGGAATTATGCTCCTCCCTATTCCAATCATGAAAATCTTCTACTGGTAGATCGACCCTGTATGTATTTAACCTGAGCCTGAGAGCTTCAAGCAGTTCTTTAGGCAGGGTAAGTGAAGATGAGCTAGTACTCCCAAGTTTTTACATGCAGGAGGAAAGGAAAGGGAATTTGTAGTCCTTCTCCTTTGGGAAATTTTTGCTACTGAAATTTACTCTGATGTTTGCCTGCAAAGGAAGGGATAGTTATGTGTACTTTGTAGACCAAAGAAGCCGTGATAGAGAGGGAAGCCCACAAATACACGGGGACAATATAGAACACATCCAGTAACTGTTCCTGGGCTACAGTCCTCACAGCACTTAATGTCTGAGGAGACATCCATGAACTGGAATGCTAGTGCCTTCTATTTCAGTGGGCAAGGATGGATCTTTAGGCAGCTCTTAAAAGCTTCCAAGGCACTGTTTGTCATTGACCGAGCTGTATCAAGATACAGGAGAAAAAGTGCAGTTCAATGGAGCAGTCTACTGCGGTTGCCCTGAGTTTGCACCAAATCAGCAGGCGAGGGTGCAGCAGCAAGCCCTACGTATGAGCCTTCTGTCAGGCTTGAAGATGTGAGTAACCTAATGCTTAACTCTCTGAACAGCCCTAATATCTCCCCTGGCACAGAAGAGTGACTTCAACAGATTGTGCATACCTTCACTCCATATGGAAACCAACGGCTTCATTAGAATTATATATCAGCAGCGATCCCTCATCTCAGTCCAAAACTCCCAGCTGCTCTTCATTACTCAGGGTGAAAATATGCTCAGCAATATGAAACCACTTTAAAAATTGTCCAGGTATTTCAAAATAGATGGGATCCTGAAAGAAGTTTGGCAAGCTGATTCATTCCATTCCAATTGTTTCTTTCCCAACTCTCTATAGCTAGTATGTGTTCCATGTATGTATATGTGTGAGCATATACATAAATAAATATTTTGCATATATGGATACATACACAAACACATATACACATATTTACTTAATGCTTAGTCCCTCAATTAACAAGAGGTCAGACAGCATTCTGAAGCACATATCTGTAAATCACTGATTGTCTATTCCTTGACCTAAAACTGACTTCTGCTCTGCTTTGTTTTTCTTTCTTTTGGACACTGGAGTTCATTTTGACTAAGGCTAGTTTGTCAGATGAAATAACCATCCTCTCTAGTTCAATCTGTTATGTTTTCTCAGGGAGTTTATCATTTGAGCTTACCATTTTACAGGGGTCTTTCGCAGCAATCAGGATGAAGGCCATGAAGAATGAAAGCTTGGGAACAAGATCAACGCCTCTTTCAATACCTCTTGCCAAACTGTCACGTTTTGCATTGCATTCATAGAATTAATTACAGGAAGGATTTTTTTTCCTCATGTAGTGAATGGGGAGAAATCTCCCCTCAAAAGGTTCAGACATGAAACAGTTAAAAGACACCCTAAATCTGATCTGTCGATCTACCTTAGGGGCAGACCAATCAGGAGCAGGAAGATTTGACTTTTAATGGACTTGTGGCCATTAAGCCTGCCAGGAAGAGATGTTCCACTCTGCCAGAAAGACAAAACAGACCTGGCTTTTAAAAGATCCCAGAGTCACTTGTTGAGATGTGCGGCTATAGAATTCAAATAAAGAAATACATAAATAAATTTTGTCTTTATTGTGCCTTCCTTTCACACTGGAGAAGTGGAGCATCTCTTTCTGGCAGGCTTAAAGCCAGGTAAACCATGCTCCAATCCCCAGGAGTCCAAGACTGGAGGACTACGAAAGCTCGGAATTTCTGAAGCTAGATGCAAATTACAGTATAATTTTTTTCTTCTTTATTGGAAAAGATAATCTGATGCAGAGTACTTTCGTTATCCTACATCCTAGTTTGTTCTGCTCTATTACCTCTCCCTCATCACTCATTTTCTTTTATTTCTCTTTCTCCTTAGCTTTCAGATCCTGCTTAGTTCCTGAACTTTATTATATATACTATGTATGTGTGTGTGTGTATAATAAAGTTCTGTATATACCGTATATATAGAATAGAACAATAACTTTATTGTCATTCCACTTTATACTATACACCAAGTGCATAATAAAATGAAATTTTGTTGCAGTTGGCTCACAATTACAATCAGACACTAAAAGTACAATCAAGATACCATAATTACTATAAAATATCATATATATTTTATATATATATACACATGTGTGTGTGTATGTACATATATATATTATATATGGACAGCATTTTGTACTGAAATCAGCTGTCTCGATTTTAACTCTGCTTATTCAAGCTACAGAGAGGAAGCAAAGGCAGGATCCTTGCCACTTTCCTCCTCCTGAGTAAATCAGTGCATGTGAATGCAGGAGCTGAGGGATGCTCAGATACCCCATTACATTTCATCGAAAATAAACAGCCACTGCTCATACATTACTCCAAGTATCCTCTCTTTATCCCCAGAGTAAGCAGGGCTGAAATATTTACCCTTTCTTATTTTGTGGCATTTAGGGGTATTGTAAAGGGTAGAGACTTGTATTTTAAAAGCCTTGTCCAACTCCCGATATGGTCTGAAAGTTTTGATTGTCTAACGTGGTCCCACGCTAGTGAGATGATAACATCACTGACTACACCTCTGCAGCTTCCAGCTATGCTCAAAATCAGTGTGGCATCTGGGCCAAAAAGTTGCCCACCCCTCTTCTATCAGCTCGTTCAAAATAAGAAAATTATTACTTTATTATTTTCTCTGACATTTTGCTCTGCCTCCCTTCCTGTGTTCTTCAGTTGTCTTACAGTCTTGCATCATTTCTTTGTGCTGCAAAGCAGACTTCAGAACTACATTTACTTCCTATTTATTTTGACAGGTAATAGAACTCCGGTAATCAATCAGTGCTCCTTTTTTAATTGGTGAATATTTTTTAGGCAAACAATACTAGGTGTATTTTTATTATTATATGCTGTTCTGTGATGACAGTTAGATTTTATGGAATCTATGTGGTAAAATGTTCTTATTACCATCATGATTGTTGCTTCATCTTCAGAGCTGTTCAGGTAACTTTGTTTTAAGAGTGATAGCAAAAACTTCTCATTTAGCAAATGTGGCCCACAAATCCTAGGTGTTTAGCTTAGCATGTTTTTAAAAAAATCTAACCAGATTTTATTTATTTGTTTGCTTGTTTGATTTATCTCCAACCTTATTTGTACAATTCAAAGTTTCCTACATAATATTCATCATCCTATTTTCTTATTAGCATGATCTATGAACCTCACCTCTGTACATCCACACATGTGCGTACTGTAGGGCTGCTTGTATATTTAAATAAAAATAAAAATGGAAGATATGAGTTGTGATGCTAGAGAAGAGATATATGTTCTTCAAAGAAAAATCATAATCATGATTTCCACATGATTCTATATCATAAACATATTTTCTATTTCCTTTTCCCCCCAGCCACTTCCATTGTCCACATGTGCACACAGGAATATACAGAATGACAAGCACCTATTCTGCAGCATATGCAACTGAACGCTATTAGGAACCTTTACAGACAAGCAAGTAGAGTATATTCATTAAACCCAAAGAATTTATCTAGCTACTACCTATTGTTTGATAGTACAAATGAAACAAAACTGGATACCTGTACGGGAGTTAAGAGCTAAGCAGGGTAGCATGACCTAATGTCTATATCCAATAACCCAAAAAGGATTACTGGGCCAAAGGAAATGATACACATCAACACAAAGTAAAAATTACATCCGAGTATACAAATGTCGCATTACCAAAACAGCCTGAGATAACTATTCAGTTAAAATCTAATCTCTGACTTCATTCCATGATATCAATTTGACCTCCTCTTCCTGATCTCCCTTTGTTCAAAGCTTACCAGAAATAGACTCTGATAGATGTACAAATTAGGGTTCTGAAAAGGATTTGAAAGAGGCATTTTCCACAGTGCCATGGTATGAATATAGCACCTCTCTTCAAGGTATTAAAGCAGCTGCATCCAGGCAGCTACTTCAAAGGGTATCTTCAGTTCTCTGTGTGTTTGTGGGTTGATACAGGCAAGACTCCTCATGTGCATGAACAACAACAGATATATATGGCTGTTGGAGCCTTAGAAGTAGCAACACAAGCTTTGCGAAGGACATGGCTGCGTCAGTGCTTCAAAGAAGGCTCCTCATTCACACTAATGTACTTTTCAAAACACCTCTTACTAATGCTTTGCACAACTCTAGTACAAATTAATATTGTAAAATGGAATCACTTTGATTACAATCCCTAGGCAATGTCTTCGAAAAGTCCTTCATTTATTCTAGAAACTACTGCTTACTTATGAAGGAAATAGAATGTTTGTACTTCTTCATTATTAATCATCTTTATTCTGACACCCACAGGTATATTGTTCATTCCTGTCTCAAGGACTGGTTTGGATTGGCCTGGTGAGAGTGCACTATGCTGATATATGCAATGCACCCCAGGAAAAATATGCACTGGAAATCTAAGAATGTGTCTCGAAGAGAAGTGGAAGAATTATGCAGTCAACCAGTAAGCAAAAATAAATTTCTGCTAACCATAAATGCATAATAAGAAAGAAGCTCAGAAAATGGGCAAACACACAATGTCCAAATGGAATTGTCATTAGAAAGGGCTTGTTCTCAGAACCTTTCATGGAATGCCAAGATCGTCTGTGATATGGATTGTGAAAGTGTTCAGCTCTACATCAGAGTTTTTACTTTTCTTGTTGGTAGGATACACTGGAACCTCCAGACTAGTCAGTTATATGTTTTCCTTTTCAATTACCTAATTCCTTGCTAACGGTCTTTCTCCATTAGCACTACACTATGGCAAAAACATGCCCTGGCAACACGTTCTTTTGTGCCATGTGCCCATGATATTGCCTTCACTTCATACCCAGCCCATGAATGAGGCAGGCTTAAATTGTCCTTAGCTGTAACTGGTATTAAACCAACATGTTCTCCCTTATTTCAAGGGCAGCCTGAAGATATAGAAAATCTGTAAACTTTGTCATCCAACACTTGGAGGGAAGTCATGTGACCAGCAAGGATTGGAATAATAAAGGCAGGATGTGGGTAGACAATGAGGATAGCCAATTTCTTTCCAGTATAATTTTTGGCCAACTCAAGGATGGATGGGCAGGCAACAACTAGGGAAAGGCCCCAACATAGACATTTTGAATTATCTGGATGAGATCTTCTGCTTCCTGAGAATGTTGCTTCTGTTACCTGTACAGATCCACTGTCTCTTAATAATGTGAACCATCTCTTATCCTGTTTGCAAACACCAGTTTGCAAACACAAGACTACAAGCAGACTGTGATAATTTTTTTTCTTTATTATATTGATCATTTAATTTTATTTCAGCAAAATTTAGATCTCCTTCAGGAAGGAGTAGAAGGGAAGAGTTCTCATGTTACATGGATTATGGAGAGCCTTCTTCACAGGTTCAACTATCCTGGTAAGATTAGAAGGATCCCTCTAAGAGATCTGTTTGGAAGGAAAGGGGCATTCTTTAAGGGAAGTAACCTATTCACAAGCCCAACCCACATGACTGCGTTCCTTGAAATGTTCCTGGAGTAGCAAACGATGGAGCCATGGGAGAGACAGTAATTACAAAGCTCCCTAATGATCAAAAGGGCACACATAGAGACAAACTGACTGTCTTTTCAAATAAAACAAAAAACAGAACTAGTTGTTCGCCAACATTTGCTTTTCTTCATGCATCTTACTGACTGAAAGTTGTTTTTCTGATTCACCCTTTCTCCTTGTGGTGAGTTAAAACAGATAAGTCAAAATAATTGTAGACAAGCAATGCCGTTTTCTCATAGCTCTTAATATTTAATCAATGTATTTCCATATCATTTCCTATGCCGAAAGACATCTCACAGTTGGAAGCTCACAGGATACTTAGTAAGGCAATGCGAAGCTGTGATGGGGCAATTCAATTGAATTACCCCATTACAGCAGATCCATGAAGCAAAGAAGTGCCTCTGTGCATTAGATTGGAACAGTCACTTCACTTCAGCTGCTTGATACTGTACACAGGTAGAGGCTATGGCCAGAGGGCCTTTGCCTAACACCAGTTATAGCTTTTACAAAAATGGGAGGACCTCTTAACAGTAACTCACACCTTCACCAACACTTGTCTGAACTACATAGTGCTGCTCTGAAGGCCACCTTCAAGTTTCAGTTTTTCCAGAATGCAACAGGGCTGTTATTAGCTGGGATCCGTCTCCAGGAGCATATTAAACCCATGCTCCAGGTTCTGCACTGGCTTTTTATTAGCTTCCAAGTGCAATTCAAAGCACTGGCTATCACCTCTACATCCCTCATGGCTGGATGTACCTGCAGGACCACTTCCTCCCATCAGAATTGACCTGCCCAACTCATGCATCCCAAGAAAAAAGATGGGGGTTTCTCCATTTCCACGAGATACAGGAAATGGAGACTCATAGATGCGGTTTTTACTAGCAGCACCTGCACTATTGAACCTGGTCCCTATAGAAATTAGGTTGGCCCCTGCTGTTCTGTCCTTCTAGAAGCTTTGGAAAAATGAATTATTCCAAAGAACCTCTGGTATTAGGATGTCCAGTCTTATTTATTTATGGGGATTGGACTTTATGTCTTTATGGTTGTATAAATGGATGTTTTATTTAAATATTTAAATACCATAAACCATTGAGAGTCTGGGGATAAACAAATATTATTTTGGCATGTTTGGAATTGGCCCACCACTATCATGTAATGAAGCTGTACAAAGGTAAGGGCCTACCCTGCTTATTGTTCTTCTATTAATTTTACTGGCATAACTTTTTGAGAGCTTGAGAACTGTCGTTCAATAAGGGCATCAAGATTTTCCTATTAGAAATCCCAGGCCTCCTTTGAGAACTACAATTCCCAGGGTTTCATATCGGGAAAGAATAATAGTAAGTTAGAATTTATACCCAGGTAACTAAAAACCTGAATAGGAGAAGAAAGGGGGAATGAGAATTGATGCACTGGTATTATTAAAAATAATAAAAATAAACAAAGGAAATAAAATGCAGTAGTATTTCTCATTAATGTCTGAGTGTAATCATCAACTTTTTCAGTTTTTGAAGTAGCTGTAGTTGAATAATATGAAGATTTCACCAACAGCAGTATATTTTAAATTGCTTATGTGTAATAGATTTCTTTCAGTTGCTACTTTCAATTTCCGTAAGGCTGGTTATAGAATGCAAATGCTTGAATACTTGAATGATCTGCAGCGGGAACCACTTCTTGATTGGGTTACTGCAGCATGCTGTATATGGGGCTGCCCTTGAAGACCACCTGAAGCGACAACCTGTCCAGAATGCAGTGCCATGCACAGCTCTGGACACCTCGCAGATTGGCCATTTTGCACTGATGCTACATGAGCTGCACTGGCTACCAGTCTCTTTTCAGGTGCAATTCAAGGTGCTGATTACTGCCTTTAAAGCTCTGAATGGCATGGGGCCAGAGGCTAACTGCCCATCCCACAAAGTCAGACAAGCTGTGCACACTTCAAGGCCTTTCCCTTAAATGTTGTCATCAGGTAGGGCCTAGGAGGCGTGCCTTTTCCATAGTTGTCCCTGCCCTATGGAACAACCTCCCCACCTAAGATAAAGAGGGCCCAGCCCTCTCAGCCTTCTGGAAGTCCATGAAGACTTGGCTATTCTGCCAAGCATTGGGCTAGGATGGGAGGGAGCCCAGCAAATGTGAAGTTGATATGGTGATGTCATGGCACCATGTGTAATGGGCTGTGAGAATAACCTTGGGAGACAGAAGGAAGGGCCCCGGCCTATACAATGATCTGATAAACTAAATCTGAGCCCAAACCAGAAATGTAATCTGAGAAAGCGTCTCAGAATTGACCCTCCCTAGTTCTCTGGAATGTAAAGGCAGGGGAGGGAGGAAGCACTTTCAGACTGGCAAGATTCTGTATGTGACCTTACAATAAAGGTAGTATAGGTACTCATGGTTTTGGTTTCCTGCTCAAAGGGCTCTCACTGTTGGGGAGAATTTCTGTGATAAAAATGAATGTATTACCTAGAATGATGTTTTTGTTTCAAACAATACTTATTTTAACAACTGATGTATCATACCACTTCAGGATGCAAAGGAATGAAGGGGACCGAGACTGCCTGATTTGAAACTGTATTTTGCAGTTTGCTGTTTGGTTTGGATGAAAAAATGGGTGTTACTGAGAAATAAGAGGACTTTAGAACTAGAAGAACATGACCTGAGATTTGGGTGACATGGTTTTTTATGGTACGATAAAGTTAAGGTTAATGTAGATTTTAAAAATCATTATGTTAGAAGTGCCATATTGAGAATATGGAATAGATACAAACCCAGGTTGTGCCTGAAAAGCACAAGGAGCATTTTATAGAAAAGGAACAGCAGGCAAAGACAAATGGTTGACACGTCATGAGTTGTTAGAACAAGAACATGGAGAATATAAGATGAAGTCAAAAGGGCAATTGACTGTAGAAGGATTTAGTTTTCAATGGTTTTCATATGTACAGTTGAGAAAAAGATTTAAAGTAGATAAAAGGACATTTGGAATTGAACAACATATGACAGAATTTGAAACTGAATTATGTGCAAAAGATGAATATGTAATTGCTAAAATGCATAAGCTTTTACTGAGATTTGAAACAAAGAAGAGCAAGTTAAAGAGTGTATGATAAAATGGGCTAAAAACTTTGGCTATAATATATAGATGGATCAATGCCATTGAAAGGACAGAAATTTACATTATGTTACAATTTAAAAGAGAATTTTTACAAAATGATGTACCATTGGTATATGACACCAGAAAAACTTTATACTAGAATGTATATGTTGGAAATTTGGAAAACATGAAGGATCATTTTGTCATGCTTGGTGGACTTGTAAAAAAGCTAGAAAAATTGGGTTCGAATACACACAATAGAAAAGACTTATGGACAATTGTTTTTGTACATGGTAATTGCAGCAAGATTATTATATGCACAAAGATGGAAATATCTACAGTGGAGGAACAATTGGTGAAGATGACATAATTTGCAGAGATGGCAAAATTGACTTGCTTAATCAGAGAAAAGACAATGTATTTGTCAGTGACTGGAAACTCTTTATGGACTTTTTGCTGAAAAGAGAAAAAAATGAACTTGTGATTTATGGGTTTGATGATTAGAAAGGGTAGAATATGGAAAGAAGGGAGCCATGATGTAACCTTAGAGAGAAGATAAAATACAAATGCATTTATAACTGCTGTAAAGAAGATCAGAAGCCACTTCTTTATATCTTCTACAGGTGAAACTCGAAAAATTAGAATATCGTGCAAATGTTCATTTATGTCAGTATGGCAACTCAAAAGGTGAAACCAATATATGAGATAGACGCATTACATGCAAAGCGAGATATGTCAAGCCTTACTTTGGTATAATTGTGATGATTATGGCGTACAGCTTATGAAAACCCCAAATTCACAATCTCAGAAAATTAGAATGTTACATGACATCAGTAACACAAGGATTGGAAATAGAACAATATTGGACCTCTGCAAAGTCTAAGCATGCATATGTACTCAGTACTTGGTTTGGGCCCCTTTTGCAGCAATGACTGCCGCAATGCGGCGTGGCATGGATGCTATCAGCCTGTGGCACTGCTGAGGTGTTATGGAAGACCAGGATGCTTCAATAGCGGCCTTCAGCTCCGCTGCATTGTTCGGTCTCATGTCCCTCATCTTTCTCTTGGCAATGCCCCATAGATTCTCTATGGGGTTCAGGTCAGGCGGGTTTGCTAGCCAATCAAGCCCAGTAATCCCATGGTCATTGAACCAGGTTTTGGTACTTTTGGCAGTGTGGGCAGGTGCCAAGTCCTGCTGGAAAATGAAGTCAGCATCCCCATAAAGCTCATCTGTGGAAGGAAGCATGAAGTGCTCCAAAATCTCCTGGTAGACGGCTGCATTGACCCTGGACTTAATGAAGCACAGTGGACCAACACCAGCAGATGACATGGCTCCCCAAATCAACACAGACTGTGGAAACTTCACACTGGACTTCAAGCATCATGCATTGTGTGCCTCTCCATTCTTCCTCCAGACTCTGGGTCCTTGGTTCCCAAATGAGATGCAAAAGTTGCTCTCATCAGAAAAGAGGACTTTGGACCACTGGGCAACAGACCAGTTCTTTTTTTCTGTAGCCCAGGTAAGACGCTTCTGACGTTGTTTGTTGTTCAGGAGCGGCTTGACAAGAGGAATATGACATTTGAAGCCCATGTCCAGGATCCGTCTGTGTGTGGTGCCTCTTGATGCACTAACTCCAGCCTCAGTCCACTCCTTGTGAAAGTCCCCAACACTTTTGAATGGCCTTTTCCTGACAATCTTCTCCAGGCTGCGGTCATCCCTGCTGCTTGTGCACCTTTTTCTACCACACTTTTCCCTTCCACATAACCTTCTATTGATGTGCTTTGATACAGCACTTTGGGAACATCCAACTTCTTTTGCAATTACCTTTTGGGGCTTTCCCTCCTGATGGAGGGTGTCAATGATGGTTTTCTGCACAACTGTCAGGTCAGCAGTCTTTCCCATGCTTGTGATTCCTACTGAACCAGCCTGAGAGACCATTTAAAGGCTCAGGAACCCTTTGCAGATGTTATGGATTCATTAGCTGATTAGAGGGGGACACTTTAAGCCTAGAATATTGAACCTTTTCACACTATTCTAATTTTCTGAGATTGTGAATTTGGGGTTTTCATAAGCTGTACGCCATAATCATCACAATTATACCAAAGTAAGGCTTGACATATCTCGCTTTGCATGTAATGCGTCTATCTCATATATTGGTTTCACCTTTTGAGTTGCCATACTGACATAAATGAACATTTGCACGATATTCTAATTTTTCGAGTTTCACCTGTATTTTTCTATTTTTCTTTTTCTCTTTTTCTTTTTCTGTCTTTCTCTTTTATTTCTCTACTACTTGCCACTTTTTTTTAACGTTCCTATATTTTCTTTTTTCTTTAAATGCTTTTACTTTGTAAACATTTCTTTAATAAAAATTAATTTTAAAAAATAGACTACTTCAAAGGGGTGACACCATGGTAAGGAAGTATGATGTTTTCTTCTGTATAGTGAGGGACTGTCATTTTATTTTTATATTTTTATTGGTGGTGGTTGTGAGCACCCAAGGTTATTATATGTAAGAAGAGCAGCCATATAATATTTTAAATAAATAAATAAATATAAACAAGCAAGCAAATGAACTACACAGGACAATTGTTTCCTGATAGTCTTACTGCAGCTCTCAGACGGTTTCAGTTCTATCCACCATGATGTCTTTTGGGGTGTTTGGCTGGGAGAAGAGTTTAAGATGTTATTCTATGGTGGCTGTGGTTTTTCCAGGAAGGTGGTCTCAACAAGTGGTGTTCCTCCTTGATGTCACGCTTGTGAGCCAGTAGTGTCCCTCAGGGTTCCATCATATTTCAGGGGCTTTTAGACAGATATGCTAGGAGGGGTTGAGGGTTGAGGGTCACCAATGTGGTGGTAACACCCAGCTCTGTCTCACAGTTTGAGCAAACTCAAAGGAAACTGATCAATTCCAGATCAATGTCTGATGCTGGGCTAGATGGCAGCAAACAAATAGAAGGTCTTCCAATCAATTGAAAAGCAGAGCAGAAGATAGAGATTCAACATATGCTCTGTAAAGATTTAAGTTTGTATTTGGGATGTATTCTTGGATTCAGGATTGAATCTGGGCACTTAGCTATGTGTTTGCACAAACAAACCTATGCTCATTTGTGAAAGATATCAGATCTGGGCATGGCTACATCCAATTTAGATTGCCTTTCAAATCTAAAGTGTGGCTGCCTTTGAAAAGCACCTGAAAATTTTTATGTCTAGTCCAAAATATCATAGCCACGCTATTAACGGAGAGTGCTGCTCAAGGGAAATGTGGTAAAAATGCAGGATACAAATCCAACAAATAAATACACATTATCTTTTAAACACAGTTGTGGTAGCATTGTGAATTTTATACCTAAAGCCAGTTTAAACATTAGTTTATTAACATCTGGCCAACAAATGAAGATTTTGTGTATTGTCGAAGGCTTTCAAATCAAATGAAGATTTTATTTGTTTACTATCATTGAACTCTGGTGATCCATTTTTAAAAAAACCTGTGTTTTGCTATATTAAAAAGATAATTTCCAAGCTTTAGATGCTTGATAAACAAAACATTATAAATAATTGTCCTTTTGTAAAATTGGTTTTTCAATCTATCGTTAGCATGTATTAACAATGCCAGTTCTGAATAAATTGGGTTGGGGGCTAGTTGTACATGCCATAATCAATTCTATTGATATGCAGTGTCATCTACAATATGCTCTACTGCCAAAAACATCTATGCAGAAGGCGAAATAAAAGAAACATACTGCTGGGCAATCAGAATTCTATTTATAGCATAATTCACTTTCAAACATCAAAACATTAACTGTTGCCCAACATCGATTACAATGTGAGCACATGTTAATTCATAAGGGCATTTGCTTCCGCTTAAGAAATTGGTTTGGGTCCTTTATGGTGGTGATGTAGTAGCTTTGTATCCACATGATTTACAGAAACTCCCAGCAATCCAGTCAGGGACCCCAGCACTTGTGGAAGCAGGTATCCCTAGCCTAAAGGGAACACATGTAAAACAGTTACTCCATGGTAGTCCACCAGCAAGGAGCCGTGTGAGTAGCTTTGCTTAAAAGACTCACTTTTCAGGGGTTGAGGACCAGTGAGAGGGAAGTGGAAGGTAGAACATTTCCTGTGCACTGGATCACAATGACAAAGAAATCGTAACAGGGATGTTCTTTCATGTTCCAATTCTGTAGAATGTGGAGCTAAGGCCAAATGACAGTAGAAGCAAGCAAGAGAGAACAAATGTCAAGAAAGGAGCAAGAAATAATCATTCCAGTCAAATCTCTTTAACGGGGGCAACCTACAAATAGATTCTAGTTTGCTGTTTGTTGGTTTTTCAAATAATTACTTTGGGATGGTGATAAGCTGCTTTTATACTTGCTGATGAGGACAGAAGAAACTGTCTTAAAAAAAGGAATTAGCATGGAGTGGAAGTGACTACAAATATCACTCCTGCAAGGCATAGATACCTTGGAAGATTAGCCCTTGTGGTCTGCATGATGAATTTTAACATTTTAACACCCAAAGAGGACTTCTTCCTCATTTTTTCCCTGCCCTTCACCTCATCATCATCCACTTTTGGTCCCTTCCCTTTAATCCCGTCTCCATCCTATGTTTTACTTCTTTCTGAAGTTTCTGCAAGACAGAAGATGCACGCGGACATGTGTTTCTACGGGTAAGAGTAGTTTGTGAGAGAAAATAGCTGGGATAGGCAGATGGAGATTACTTTGGTAAATAGGACCCTTTATTTTACAGGCAATTCAATTTAATTAACAGTTATTATGTCAGTGTTTGTTTTTAACTTGGTCCTGTCCATTTTCGAAGTGTGGGTTCTGCAGGACATCTAAACATACATGTGTTGTACGCATTTATATATATGGAGTTCAGTAGGAGTTGATAATCCTAGGTTGACAAGCATAGGTATTCACAGGGAAGGGCAAATGATGAAAAGCGTATGTCACAATGTCCATTTTTATACTTGTGTTGCAATATTGCCTGCGAGTACTAAGGGGCAGAGCTTGAGTTATGACATTATAATGCACTTTTTATCATGTTGAGAACATCTCAGCTGGTTCCGGACATCCCTGTTGACAAGGTGGGGAGGCTGACTATTGCACAGGTTTTTGTTGTCCCATCTTTTTTCTGCCCACTCTTCCTTTTGGAGGGGTCATCTCAAATTCAGGGATGCCTTCCTTTGGGATAAATAATAACCCTTTTATTGAAATAAAAATACCAGCCTAATTTACAAAAATGTTGCCCCAAAAGCCAATCAAATTGATAAAAAAAAACCCTTCCATATAACTGCATTTTCTGAAAGTAAACCATTCAGAACTATTTTTAAATCTTACACTGCTCCATAGTTTTCATCTGATAGTGACCTCTCCACATGAGAAGAGGTTTGAAGTGCTCTCCCAAAATCCCCAAGACCAATAGCCTTGCAATTATACCACAACACCATTTCCCGGCACACCAAGAATGTACCCCAGCAAATCCAAATGACAACATTCAACTATTACAAATCTACTGTAAAGTATGAAGAGGGAAGATGGAGAAGAGGATCCAGTCACTTCTTCTGTCTTTGTGAAACTGCACCAACCTCCCTAATTGTTGCTGAGAAATATAAATTTAATCTCTATGAGCTATCATTAGAAAGGGTGGTACCTTTCTGAAATGAAGCTTTTAATTGGAAGCAAAACATTGGAGACTATCATAATTGGAGTGGACATCTTCCTCTAATGCAAACACTTAATTGACCAACACAATTAGGCCACACCATACAACACTATAGGCCAATTCAATTGGTCATACACTTAGCAGACTTAGCAGCACAAAGATCTTTAATAGTTGGACATTTTTTGTAGTTCCCCCGAGTGCTCTTGCATAAAGATTAGGTAGGCCATCTCCAGAAGAAACAAAATCACTCAAAAACCTAGACAATGCAAAAGAAGGACTCCTATTTATTTTGTGTTGCATTCACTAAGTGTCCTTTATTGTTTTAACTAGGAGAGGCAAATTAATCACTGAAAATGTTGGCCTGACAGTAATTAATTACCATGGATGCAGAGAGCACAGTTGGTTATTTAAAAAGCACAGAAGCACCAAATTGGGGGATGGCTTTTGTTCTTGCAACGGCAGCGGCTGCTGCTGCTGCTGCTGCCACCTCCTAGGAAGAGCTAGGATAGCAAAATGTCCCAAAAGAGCAAAAGTGGAGAAAAAACACCATCCTGAGATAGGGCAGGGCCTGAATGTACTCCGCCAATGTCATACCATCGCTTGTGGGCTTCATTTTTTCCATCACCGAGTGTACACTTTGGGGTGTTTCCATGTTAGACATCCTGTATGCAATTGCTGTGCAGTGTTCAGGGCGTAGCTACACTGCAGCCTTAGGCTGGTCCTGTCCTGTGCTCATGCTGGCTGGACTTTAAGCCAGATTAAGGAAATCCTGCCTGGACGGAGACTTGACCAGTAGCCAGACTGCAGGCTACCACATCCTCTAAGGGGACAATTCCCCTGCTGCTGCGCCATCCCACCTTTGTCTTCCCGGAAAGCAGTAGCCAAACTTTCTCTCCTGTGGGTAGGCCTTATTAGATTTTGTGTGTGAGAGAGAGCAAGACTTTGGACCAGTCTTGACTCCTGGCAACTGCCCATCCAAGTGCAGTTTTCTTGGCAATCTTTTTGGAAGCGATTTGCCCTTTGCCTTCTTCCTCAGGCTAAGAGAGAGGGACTGGCCCAAGGTCACCCAGCTGGCTTCATGGCCAAGGTAGGTCTAGAATTCATTGTTTCCTGGTTTTTAGTCTTGTATCTCTAACCACCACACCCAATTGGCTCTTCTTACTTGACATACATATTTTTATATGTGTGGGGATGTGCATGTGTGTGTACACACACAAATACATGCACACACACAAAGTCAAAGCATTGACCTGCACACAGATACCACCTGCTTGGCTTCTTGTGTAGCCTCTGGCAGGTGCGTTTACCTGTGCTCCATCCCTCTTACCCTGCTATCCTCATCATTTTCTTCCAGTGACATCTCACTAGTCAACGTTTGGTCAACAGCCTGCAGCCAGCAACTGAACATGTTAGGATAAAGGTGGCCTGAGAAGGATCCTCTTGGAGCACTTCCTTCCTGGAGCAGTAATGCTCCCCAGCAGCCAGATCCCTTGCCTTTCACACAGAACGATGGGGAGGAGATTTAAGGCAGCTTCCAAATCACCAGTCAATACTTCATGAAACCCCTGAGGTCAAAAAGGTTGCTCAGTTTCTAATTTAAGTAGTTTTAAAACAATCCAGGCTACCCTGCAAAAAAGAAACGGTACTCACATTTGTTTAAGGATTTTTTTCTGCCTTACCATGATTTAAAGATTTGAAGAATGTTCTTCTTTTAATTAAATGATAATAATCTACAACAAATATTCAACACTTTTTCTCTTTTGACATTTCATAGATCATAATCATAATCGTAGATCATGATGAATTAAAGCTTTGATTCAGTTGCAGTGATAACTCAGCCATATTTTAAGGACGCTTGGCTATATTTTAAGGAAGGCTCTGGAAGACCAGATTTACCCCTTTCCGTACTTACAGTAGCTTTGGCATATCAATTGCAGTGATAGAATATAGGAAAGGGGCAATGCGCCCAATAATGTGGAAAGTCAGCTGCAAATCTGCTTTTGTTACAGGTGTTTGTAGCTGAACAGTTATCAATTAGGAATGCTATGAGCTGCTCATCTGGAAACAGCCTACTGCAGTGTTTTTCAACCTTGGTAACCTTAAGATGTCTGGACTTCAACTTCCAGAATTCCCCAGCCAGCATGGCGGAGAACATGGGATCCAAGTGTCTGGCACTTCCTGCATAGGTGTGTGCTCATTTGGCTGGCTGGGGAGTTCTAGGAGTTGAAGTCCAGACATGGCTGGCTGGGGAATTCTGGGAGTTGAAGTCCAGACACCTTAAAGTTACCAAGGTTGAGAAACACTGGCCTACTTGATTTCAGCATATGTTCTTTTCAACGTAGGACACGGGAAATGGATTCAGAGGCTGGTTTTCACAGAACTGCACAATTAGCTCAGCATTCCCAAAACACCACTAGCGGAAACCAAGTCCACTTTTAAGACTCAGTGGCGTTGTGAAAACTTTTTATTTAACCGTTGGGATTTTGTATTTCCAAAATCAAGGACTTACAAACATTTTCTTGTTTCCTCTTCTCAGCAAGATGTAGGAAGCCATTAGTACAATCCAAAACAAGTGTTTGCTCTTTATAAAATGGTCTAGATTTTTGGGAAAATACTACACGCACAGACACAAACCACTTGCAGCCTTAGTCTCTGTTTCTTAATAGACATCTCATTCCCAAGTTAACTCTTGCTTTGGTTCTTTTTTGAGTTCTTCGTAGCCATGTAAGCTTTCGTAGCCTTTCTCATCATGTTTATTAACTAGGATTAGGTTTTTACTACATTTTCCTCTTCTATATCATAAAGTATATGTAATCCACAAATGTGCCCTACATAAGTAATGATTATTGGTCATCTCTGACGGCACCTGCAAATTATCCTGCTTCCCTCAAGGGTTGCCATTTCTACTTGCCTAAACCTGTCATTAGAATAGACAGGCTTTCAGGTCACTTGGTCTTTAGAAGACATGGCAGGCTTCGTGCCTGAACCAGAAAATGCGCAGTTAATTATGGTAGTTCAATGCTCTCATTTTGGTGGGGAACGTAGGATCCAAGTGTCTGACACTTCCTGCATAGCTGCGTGCTCATTTTGACCATTCTTCTGGATTCATATTTTGGATCCTGGATGCTAATCCGACAAACCATACGCTCCATGATAGCTAGCGAAGTGAGATCTGTAACTTGCTTCTGTTTTTAAATATGATGCATAGCCTTCCTTGAAATCAGGCAATTGAGAATGGACACCATTTGTTGTTTGAATCTGTAAAATATATTTCTACACTTCTAAGTCCCCAGTGTCTCAGCAGTTTGGGAAGCAAATCTGGGCACCACAGTTACATGTTCAGATGCATTCCGCAGAAGAGAGCTGTTATTCAGAGACCACTGGAAGGCACAGAAAGTAGAAAGAGCTTTTTTTCCCAAGTAGCTCAAAGGCTTTATAGTATATCAAATGTCAAGCGTACTTCATTTGCTACATGGACCACTGAAGGTTTATACTCATCTTCCTTTTGGAAAGCAATAAATCCAGTAAAAATGCAGCATAAACCAAACATTAATTATTTCCGGGGAGCACCTATGATGTAAACATATGCAGCTAAATTTGGGTGCCTCCTGTAGGGAAGTAAAAGTTGCTTTTATTATACTGTTTATGTTATATCATTTTAAGGTTCTTGTTCTCTGTTTTGCTTTATTGTAATTTTAATTCCTTATCACCTATCCTAGGAACTGGTGGAAGGGCAGAATAGGCCCGATAGATGTATAAAAAACATTATTTGACTACATCCTCAGGGCAAGAAAAGGCTCAAAATGATGTTTTCCTGTTCAATGCAGCTTAGCTCTACTTGGCTTCAACTGCAACAGCAGTTTTCTGACCTGTGCAGCATCTTGCACTGAGGAGCATAATGAATGGTTGTGCCCCAGCAGCCCAGCCACCATTGCTGACTTCTTAATTCAGCTTTTATATACCATCCAAACATAAGCACTACCTTTGAAAAGGTCATTAACTGCTGCACATTGCTAAAGAAGATCCTAACTGTGCTATTTCATAAACGTATACATTTCCAGACTGGCTGTTCATCCTATTTTGAGTTATCTATCTAATTTGGGGGAGGAAACATTCTGGGCGGCTGCAGGTAAGAATAAATCGTTATAGTTCTGTGTTTTAAAACAATGCTATCTAAGAGTAGCAATGCCAGCTCAGAATGTATACAACTAATTAAAATGCTAAAGACACACCAGAGCGAGAAATTATTGCAACATTTTAAATGTTAAGCTAAAGGTAACGTTGGAATGTCATGACAGAGTTCATTAGATACGTAGATGATGCTGAGACACCAGCGGATGACGGTAGGGGAAAACTGTCCTGAATGCTAGCCAAAGTTATGGATCGCATCATCTCTGGTTTTGAGACATATCTCAGCTTTCTTTCAGGAACTTAAGGTAGCATATGTGGCATTTCTTCCCCCCCGTTTTCCCACAACAAAAACCCTGTGAGGTAGGGTAGGCTAAGAGGGAGTGACTGGCCCCAGGGTCACCCAGTGGGCTTCCAAGACTGTTGATGGACTTGAACTTGGGGCTCCCTGCTTCTGTTGCAACTTCTTAACCATTTCACTACACTGGCTTTTGCTGACTACTGTAATTGTTGCCCAGATTTCAGCCTTACCATCCATATGTTTAACTAGATATTCAGAAATAGAGGAATTACTTCTTACTACTAATTAAACCAGAAATAAGCCAGCAGTACTTTCTCCAGCTGTGAATAAACCTGCTCCAACCTTCCATTGTTCTTATTGAATGGAGGAAGTCATAGGATGAGTTGATTAACAATTAAGAAAGCTGTGATGATCTGGAAAAGGAACCAGGTCTCTTCCAGATGCTTTACATACAAAACCTCAAAACAGTTGAATCCTTAACTTTCTCCAGTGTTTTATAAATCTCTCCCACAGCATAGCTAGGTCAGTGAGGGGCTAGAGGCCACTGCTGTATGGAGCAACAATGCCCATGCCAGATATGCCATTGCACAAATGTAAGATTATACCAATGGCTACAGAAATAGTTTAACATTTAAGTGGTAAAAATGCCACAGACTTCTCAGTCATATACCCAAAGGTATTATAACTTCCAAATGAAATTGTGGTATTCATTTGGCTGCCAACAGAATTTCCAGGCTTGGTACAAAATATGAGCTTATTTCTCACCTCCCAGTTTTGACCACAAATTCTGCAAGCTGTCCATAGCTGTTGCTTTTTAAACTCATTCAGAAACAAAGGGGCAGAGAAGCTTCAAACCTCTCCACTGATGTTCCTGTGCATTCTCGTCTTTGAAGCATGATGTCTAAGAAGCATAGGAAGCCCATACGAAAAACCTGGGTCTCTCTCTTTACTACTCAGCACCCAAAGGGACAGCTTCTTGTGCTTGTGGACCAACACAAATTCAGAGAAAGTGAGAGAGAGAGAGAGGATATCTGTGCTCATCCATTCTCCCTTACTTTTGTCCCAGCTCATCATCCTGCTTTTCTCTTGGCCTGTCAGAATTATTTCTGACTCCCTCTTTGTTCCCTTTAATTGTATAATACACAAATACAGCAATTCATCTTCTCACACCCCTCAGGGTTTTTTGTTTTATCTTCCAGTTGACAGGTTACTTCTTTTCTTTTCCCTTAAATTAGAAATTAAAGTACCCTACTGCAGGAAAAAGGGGGAAATGCTGAAAGTAAAATAAGATATTTTGCAGAATTAGAAAGAAATGGGAAACTCTTAGCTTTAATGCTGATATTATGACTGAAGTAAGGAATTATGGTTTATTAGGGACTTTGCCATTTATGTTTGCCGTAAATCTAATCGCCTCTCACATTATGCCCTCTTCCAGGATGCAGCAGCTATATTTACTGTGCAGACATCTATGATGACAGACAGCACCTTTGAGAAGAGCCAGATAAACAAAATATTTTACATACTCAAGCTTTGCGGTGTCTAATGGATTCATATCATGGAGAGAAAAAGGCTTCATTAGAGGAAATGCACCAGGTGCTGGAAAGCAGATTTACCACTGAGATTTCATTTGAGTTATCTGCTACTGCTGCTTAATGGGAAAGCTGCTGCTCAGGTCCTGAATACTGCAACACAGAAAGAAAACAGTGCGTGGTGGCTACCAGACCTGGGCTGCAAACTCCAGATGACCACATGGTGGCAGCCAAGAGTTATAAAACTGTGACTCTTTGCCACCATCTGGTGGTCACCCAGAATTTTGTTGCCCAGATCTATTGGCTTCTACTACTGTATGTGGTATATTTTTCTGCCTTCAAATTAGTCTTGACACCTGGTGACTGCCTGAGACAGAGTGACTGGCCCAAAGTCCCCAGCCAGCTTTGTACATAAGGCAGGACTAAAACCCACGGTCTCCCAGTTTCTAGTCCCTTGCCTTTAATCACTACCGCAGACTGGCTCTCCTCTAGTATATAGTATCTACTAAATATCCCACGACAACCCTGATTGTGCCCAGAGAAACAGACTGAAAAAGCTGATAGGGATAGGAGCTGCAAATTCTAGGCATTGTAGCTCATGTTAATGTTTGTGGTAACATTTGGTTTTCTATCTATCTATCTATCTATCTATCTATCTATCTATCTATCTATCTATCTTCTATCTATTTATTTATCCCTCTTGGGAGAGGCACTACAAATATTTTCTATAATTAAATAAAATCAATATACCTGGAGAGTACCACCTTGGGCAAAGCTGAGCTAACATCACTAGTGGCTTCAGTTGGGGGTAGTGGCATAACATGGGGAACTATCTGTCTTTTAGTTTACCTGTAAAATAAAGCCAGGCCATATACATTTTTGAAAGGTTTGATACTGTTCCAGTGTGCCACTGTACATTATCTTTAGGGAAAGTAACAATAGTGTACGTTCCCAGCAGAGGGGGTACCTTGATTAAGGAAAACAATGAGAGCGATTTCATTATTTTCACAATAGGGTGGGGTTATCATTATGAATCCTTGTAAATAAACATTTCTATTTCAATTAATTTTAATTCAGTTATTATAGTCCAGCATGACACTTGCAAATGAATATACCACCTTGTTATCGTTTTAATTTCATGCCATGGAATTGTCTACCCAAAGCAAAGGAGCTCTGACATTTGTTTTAGAGCCCGCCTGACAATCCATGGCCCTTCAGATAGTTTTAGTTTCAGACAGGATCACTGATGGTGAGAGAACTTGGAAGCTGTAGTACAACATCTGAAAGTCCACAAGTTTCCCATTCCTGAATCAGCAGGCTGAATAAATTGCTACTCTATGTTCCAGAACTTGTTTTATGCTTTACACACTCAGTAGACCAGACCAGGAAATCAGCTCCACTTGGAGGCTAAATTTACTGAGATTAGCTATAATAACAAGATCTTGCTAGTCTGATTGTGCTGTACCTCCTCCTCCTTCTTATACCTAGGGAATATATTTGTGCTGGTTATCTTCCTTACTCTCTACAGACATGGGGCAGGAACATATTTTTGTCTCATGACACTGTCCTAACTAATCACAGTCATGAACATGCAGAAACCATTATCTAGGCAAAAGGGGATGAAAGGTTTGTTAAGTCCACAATAATGAGATAACATTCAGAGGCAGTTCAGGCAGATGCCTCCCCGATTAGCAAAACACGAATTAAGCCTGGGAAGGGAAGAAGAGCTCTATAGATATACACCTAGCCACTGCCTGAAAAAGAAGTGCCTACATTGCACAACATCCAATCTATATACTACTAAAACTCTTGTGTCTGTCTGTAACCTTTAACTGGGCAAAACAGTACATCATAGGCCACAATTTTTGAACCAAAGTACATCAAATGGGCTAACTTATAGAATGCATCCAAAATCCAGGACCCATGACTCACATGGAATTGAAATTTGGCAAATTTTATAAAAATATTATGACATAAAAATTATCATAAAACATTTTATGACATAAAGCAAAATGTCATAAAACATTTCCTGTGGTCAACTCCTGATGTTTGACTGTGCTATACAGTTCAGTATGAATGACATGGGCTATTTTCAAGGCAGATACATCTCTGAATATCTCCCTGAATTTTTAAGAACTTTTTCAGTGAAGGCAGTGCATTTGCAGCTTTGTCATTGTTGAAGGCATTGACCCATCGGGTCATGGATTGTCTAGTTGTTAAATACTAAAGCTGTTGTCTTATTTTATCACAACATGAGTTACCAAATGTTATTTCCATATTATACTGCCGTAATCGGTTAATGTGGCTGTTGGCTAATCTTTCAGACTTGCTATTGAGCTGCATATTGACCAAGATTGGAAAACTTCATAAATACTTCTTGTACCAATTTTTTCCCTTTCAGTTCAGTTCAAAGAGAGAGAGAAAGAGAGAGGTATTCATGCACTAGCAAAACTTTGAAACTTGTCTGCATGATTAGGTCAGCAGAAGTATTCAACATGGATTGTGTATTCAATCAAATCTGACATCAAATATGTCTATTTGTGTCACAAGTGACTTTGGTGACCTTCTTCACAGCAGAAATGGCCAGGATCCTATGTTTGTGAATATTCCATACACTGCTGCCTTGTGTATTGCCGCCATTAGAATCTCATGTAGGGTTGAAAAGTAACAGAGTGGCTTCTGAATGCTTCACAGATCCAAAATTCACCTTTGACTGGCTGTGACCTCCAATGGATGCCCTTCTCCTCTTTGGCTGTCAGAAAGCATTTAAGGAAGATACATTCAAAGATAGCAGGGAAAAGAATACAAGAATTAGATTATTTATTTAATTGCTTTACCAAACGCTTTATAACCTCTCCTTCCATTTTGCACTGCTCAAGCCAGCTCATATGGAATGAAAGCAAAATGAAAAAGAAAACCCAACCTACAAACACTCACAGTTAAACAGATAAATGTAAAATTACTGTAAGGGACTGGGCATAACATCCATGCAATGAAAAACAAACAAACAAACATAAGATCGCCCACTGAGTTTTAAATGCCTGCCTGGAAAAAAAATGGTTGCCGAGAAATGGAAACACAAAGTTTGCTGTTGAAGGAACAAGGATTTCCATGGTCAAGAGATGACCCTCTGAGGCTCCTACTCAATTCATTTATGGTTAAAAATAAAGGCAGGGGTATGGACAATCAGACCTTAGCGCAAAATAGGACAGCTTTATTTTTTTGCTACCTGCCCAGTCCCAATGCAAGTTGGTGTCCCTAAACCTGTTGCTTGTCTAAGGGAGAACGTTCCCAGTGGGGGGAAAGCTCTTTGAACAAATGCAGATAGATCGGACCCCCACCCAAAATCAGGAACACATTATGGGACAAAACTTTAAACTCGCCTTATCTACCCTCAACACCATCTATTACACGGCTTCTCTGTGGCTGCTGTTTTCAGAAAATAAAAGCACACCCCAAAGATCATCATGTTGCATTGGGTGAAATTTTTTTCAAGAGTGGTAATCTTTTGAGAATGATTAGAATGATTCAAACAATGACTTGGATAAGTCCTCTTATTGCAGTAAGCCATAAAGTGTTTGTTTTAGGTGAGTGTGATGCTGGTTTAGTGTTATGTGGGAACCAAGCATATTGAACAAATACACAGATTCACTTCTACCAAATAAAGACTGGAAACATCTTCAGACAAGTTTGATCTGGTTCCCAGAAGGATGTAGTTATGTATCTCTACCTCTACCCCTACCTCTACCTCTATCTAACAGTACAAAATTCTAAGTCTAAAAGCAAAAGATTTCATTGCCGTTTTCATCTCCACTAAATAATTACATATTAGGGTTCTGCCAGTATCACTTAATGAAAATAAATAGACCAAGTATGACTGTAAAGGTATCTAAAATAAATTATCTCTGTAGTAAGGAGGATCCAAATGATACATTTTAAATGGAAAATACCGATTTTACAATAGTACTTCAAAATGTGATGAAAATTGTACAAACATTTTCTACACCTCTTCTTAACGGAAACATTTGGTATTCTTGAAAGTATCAAACGAACGTTCATAATCTCTAGTTAACTTTGAAGAATATCTGTGTTAGTTTTAAAGGCATGTGATCCAGAATCTCACATTTTAACCCAATTATTCCTGATCCTGCTGATGGTTAAATGATTAGGAACTGATCAGTTTTACTGCATTGTACTGTTCCTTGCATCTGATCACAGCAAAGCGGTAATCCATAACCACTAATTCTAATTTAAATGAAATCCTCCCAGACAATAAAGCATTCCTAAATTCCCTTTGCTGTTTCTTAAATTAAAATCTGTATTTCAAGGCAAAAAGGAAGGTCCTTGCTCTGATTAGCTTTCACACTCTAGATTCTGGCAACCTACAGGACTACATATTAATGGAGAATATTAGAAATCACCATGGGCTTTGTGGTCTTCCAGTTAAAAACATGGTATGCATTGCTTCTTACCTCTCAGAATTGTTTTGATAGCAAGAGAGAATAATATTTGTCTCAACTAAATATGTAGGATGGCAGAAAAGAGAAGGGCAAGGCGCAAAGGCCACGAGCATGAATTATGCATAGCCTATCAAATTCTTACCCATATATATAACAGCAGCAGGTTTGGGAGAGGAAAAAGAAAGAAATTAGGATGAAAAGATATTAAGCAATTTTCTCCATAACTGCTTCTTACTCACCTTAAATGCAGAATTTTATTTAGCTTCTTTCATATGGAGACATCTTTATTAAAGTTGCAGATTTACATGAGTCCCTTTGAAAGGATTTAATGCAAACAAGCCAGAAATAATGGAAGAAGTACCTCTTGACTGTTCTCAGAAGGGCTTAGCACAGAAGAGGATGGCAGGAAAGAATTACTTTATTATATCGATTTTCTTCGGAAAATCAAAGCAGGATAAGTCAAATAGACCAATTCTCTTTTGCAAAACTCAGTGAAAGCACTCAGAGCAGTGAATTTACATGTCCAAAACCGCCTGTAGTCTGCCAGCTTCGCAGTCTAACAAGGCCAAGGTAAGCTTTATTATTCTGATTAAACAGTTAATACTGGAAGTCTTCTTGATTTCATCTGTGAACATGCTCTCTTTTTCTTTTTCTTTCTCTCTCTTTCTACACACGCACACATATACACCCAGAGCTCACAAAAATTTAATGTTTAAATTTTAATGAAAATGTTGTCATCAGCCTATCAGGACACAGAGTTACCCAGCCCCATGATCTTTAAACTCACAAGAGCTACCTAAAAATTACTTCATTAGCTCAAGGCACCAGCATTGAAACCTTTTCATCCATTGAGATTCTGTTGAGACCAAAAAAAAAAAAAAAAGAGTATCCCTGTAAGCCATTAAGCATAAATTTATTAAATTAAAAAAAAAAAAACATTTAGTGTAAAACAGAACTACTTCTTGGGCATTTCACTGTGGCCACATATTTGGCACAGTTTTTCATTAATCAGAACACCAATATTTGGTTTGGCTGTTGAATAATAACACAAAACCCATCAACCTAATCATGTAAAACTTGGCAGGATTTATCCCCTCAGTAGAGGCAACTGTGCTTGAAAATTTTGCCAAGAAATAAAAATTATATCCTCTTCAAAGAAAAAAAAAATCATGTTTTATCTACAGTTTGTTATGTGTCATCCTGTCATAACAGGCTACAATTCCTGGAAATTTGCTCATTTTTAGATTAGTTTCAATCTAAAGCATGGTAAACATTGATTCAATAAATCACATCCTATCATACAGAAGAAAAGTAACTGCCATTTGGTGTTTTCCCATTATAATTACAGTAATGGAGAAGCATGGAGGTTGGGGAGGTTGAATCGGGTGAATCGGGTGATGTGAGCACAACCAAGATTTTTGCCTCTTCATGTCAGTGTCCAAATCCCTAATAATACACTTCCTTAACCAACTGCTTTGGGCTGGACATCTGGATTTCTTGCCAATACACTGTTTGGATGGCCTTGCCTTCTGACAGATTAAGAGAACACTGAAGCGCCTCTTCAGAGATCTAAAATTAAAATCAGGGTGACTAACAGAGACAAGAGTGGAAGTAAAATGAGGGTGCAGACTTGCTGGCAGCCCAGAAAAATAGAAAGAGCCTCCTTCACAACCAGAAGCAGAACTGCCAGATGTGGAACAGCATCTGTCCAGTCAACACTTGGAAGAAATGGTTCCAGGCCCAGGTAGGACCAGCTGGTTGAGGCAGGGCAGGCACTCCTAGGCCAGCCAGCCTCACACCACCATCCCAGCACCAACAGTGAGCAGCTATGGCAAGAAGCGCTATGGGTTGTGGGAGGATCCCAATCTAAACACAGCAGGCAAATTTTAAACTTATTTTAACTTTTGGAATGCTTAAGCAGGGAGGTATTCTGAACCCCCAAACCAGTTTATTGTTAAGGGGTCCTTGAAGACTGTCCTGCAAGAAAAATTTGGATTGTTTAAAACTGCAGCCTGGCCACCGATTCAGTGAAAAGATCTTTTAATTTCCCAATAGGGAATGGATGCACTAGCAGCTGCTGCAACTCCCAAATTACTTGGATGCTGGAGAGTGTTTTAGAAAGGTCTAAGCTACCATTTAATATTTATGGAAGGCTGAGAAGTATTAATAAGATGGATATTGGTAAACTGCAAGATTATAGAACTGGAATTTTGTTTAATGGCAAATCAATTATCTCATATTTTAAAGAAAGTTAGAGACATTTCTTATTATCTTAAAGTGAGTTTTATTCATCAAACTTTTTTATGTCTCCTGGGCATATTAACAAATGATTAAGAAGAACTGGGTGTTAACTTTTTGCACTGGAGATGTAATTTATTTGAAGGGTCTTTGACACATATGATCTGAGTTTGTGCTAAGGTTGTCCTGTTTTGGTCTAATATAATTATTATGATTATGATTATTGAGAAAAGAAATAAGATTTAAATATGTTAATGTGATGTTGAACTACATACCAAAATCTTGGAATATATCCATTTATGAAGAACTTAAAAAGCTTGAAGAAAGCAAGAAAGATAATTCTGTTTGATTAGAAAAGAAACAATTCCACGTTTAAAAAGTTATGTTGAGATGGGAGAAAATACAATTGCCATTGTTGGGAAGAATTTCTGTGATTAAATGAATGTTTTACCTAGAATGTTATTTTTGTTTCAGACAATACCTGTTCTGACAACTGATCCACCATTGAAACAATGGCAGAAGGATATCTAAATTTGTATGGCAGGGGAAAAAACATGAGTTAAATATAATGTGTTACAAGATGCAAAGGAAAGAGAAGGATTGGGTTTACCTGATTTGAAATTAGACTTTGCTGCTTGTTGTTTAGTTTGGATGAAAAGGTGTGTGTTGCTGAGAAATAGAAGGCTTTTGGAGTTAGAATAACACGATCTGAGATTTGGGTGGCATGGATATTTGTGGTATGATAAAACTAGGGTTAATCTAGATTTTAAAATTCATTATGACAGATACGCCATATTGAGATTATGGAATAGATACAAATCCAGGTTGTGCCCGAAAATGCCTTTGTGACTCTCAGCACAAGAAGCATTTTATAGACAAGAAATAATAAGGAAACATAAATGGCTAACTTACTGCGAGATACTTGAATTCTCTCAAGGGGAATGTAAAATAAAATCAAGAGAAGATTTAGTAGCAGAGGGAAATATTTGCCAGTAGTTTTCTTATATACAATTATTAGAAAGATTTAAAGTAGACTAGACAACCCGTGACCTGTTGGGTCATAGTTTCAGAGATATTTCCTTACCTAAACAGAGAAACAGAATGACCAAGGGCAAAAAAGCAGTGGGAGTGGGAGTGACATGCGACTTGCTGCCGGCTTCCCCATTGACTTTGCTGGTGGGAAGCTGGCAGGGAGTGTCAGAAATCTCCCTCCCTCCCTCCCTTCCTTCCTTCCTTCACCTTCCCCTCATAACCCTCAGGAGAGCCCCTGTGAAGCTTCCTCCTTCTCCTCAACTCACCCATGGAACTGCCTGCCTCTTTCCTTGGGGGGAGGTGGAACAAAGGGAGCCATGGACTATGAGGAAAACTGCACCCCCACTCCTCATTCTGGCGTATCCCCAAGGGACCCCTCCCTCAAGGAAGAGGGCTCGCCCATCAACCACAGGCACCCCCCAGGTAGCCCTACCTTGCCAGCAGGCATCCAAGTTGCTCCCTCATCCTTCCCTCAATGCCAGCTGCCATTAAGAGATTTCATATTTTGGCCTTGGTTCCAAATCAGCCAATTGCTGCTCACCTGTCAGGCCTTGGCACCAGCCAATTGGGCACAGGGGCCAGAGGGAGGTGGGAAAGAGGTCGGGGATTCCTTCCTTCCTTCCTTCCTTCCTTCCTTCCTTCCTTCCTTCCTTCCTTCCTTCCTTCCTTCCTTCCTTCCTCCCTTTCCACATAATATAGGCTTATGCCATCTGCCCTCCCCTCACGACCTGCAGGAGAGTCCCAGTGAAGCCTCCTCCTCCTCTTCCTCCTCAGCTGACCAGTAGAACTGCCTGCCACTTTGCTAGGGGGAAATGGAACAAAGGGAGCTGCAGACCATGAGGAAAACTGCACCCCCACTCCCTATTCTGGCATATTCCCCAAGAGGAAGAGAGCTCACCCATTGACCACCAGCACACCCCAGCCAGCCCTACCTTGCCAGCAGGCATCCAAGTCACTCCCTCATCCTTCCCTCAACGCCCACAGCCATTAAGAGATTTCAAATTTCAGCCTCAGTTCCAAAGCAGCCACTTACCACTCACCCATTGGACCTTGCTGCCAGCTGATTGGGCACAGGGGAAGAGGAAGGCAGGAAAGAGGTCAGGGATATGCCCATGACGATCAGGGCTTACCACAGTGTCTCAGCAGCACAGCAGTGCTGAAACAGCCACAAATTTCCCAAATTTCAATCCCATGGGAGTCATGGGTCCTGAATTTTGAATGCATTGTGTAAGTTAGCCCATTTGAGGTACCTTGGTACAAAAATTGTTGCCCAATGATGCACTGTTTCACCCAACTGAAGGTTACAGATACGAGAGTTTTAGTAGTATATAGATAAAAGAATGTATGGTTTTGAACACTGTAGGACTGAATTTGAAATAGAATTGTGTATAAATGATGAACATGTAATAGCTAAAATGTATAAACTTTTATTGAAATATGAAACAGAAGAACAAGTGAAAGAATGTATGATAAAATGGGCTCAAAATTTTGGTTACAATATACAATGGAACAATGGGAAAATACATGACTGAAAGGACTGAAATTTACATTATGTTATAACCTTAAGGAGAACTTCTGTAAAATGATGTATCACTGGTATAATGTCACCAGAGAAACTGTCTAGAATGTATAAAGGTATCTCAAATTTATATTGGAAATGTGAACATGAAGTGACATGTTATCATCTTTGATGGACATGTAAAAAGCCAGAAAATTTTGGATACAAATATATACACTAATTCAGAGGATCTAAAAGATTAATATACAATTGAAACCAGAGACTTTTCTTTTGGGATTGATGGACAAACAGCTGGAAAAAAATCATGGAACTTTGTTTTTATATATGATAACTGCAGTGAGATTATTATATGCACAGAAGTGGAAGATTCAGCATTGTCGCAATAGAGGGATGGTTGGTGAATATGATGGAATCTGCAGAGGTGACTAAATTGACTTCCTTGATTAGAGAAAAGACAATATCTACATTTATTGCTGATTGGAAGCCCCTGACAGGCTTTTTGCATGAAACAGAAAAATATGAACCTATGATCTATGGTTCTGATGATTAGAAAAAATAGATAATAGAAAAAAGAGAGTTTGTTTTTGTAACCATACCGTAAAAGGTAATTTTGTATTTGTATTTACAACTGTGTAAAGAAAATTGGAAACTACTTCTTTCTGTTTCTTTCTATCTTTTCTTTCTGCACTTCTGGCTTTTTCTTTTTCTCTTTCTCTTTTCTTTTCACTTTATATTAGTTCTTGTTAGTTTTTATCTTCTGTTTAAAATCCTTAATAAAAAATTATTTTAAAAAAAGAAAGAAAAAAACAACCCCAGAGTTAAAATCTTGGACTGAAGAAATGTCGTCACTCTCAGCCAAGGAATTAGTCTTTTATCAATAAAGTAGGGGGCAAAAAATCCTGATCAATAACAGTCTATATGGACAAAGTTTAATTTGTTGTTCCAAAACTAAATTGCTTTTACATGCTAATCAGTGTTTTGGTTTATTGCTTTTCATTGTTTTTTTATATACTTTTTGTCTTGTTATAGTTTTTGTTTTGTTTTTTATTTTTTATTTTGTATATTATAACAATAAAACATTAACAATATGTCTATATATATGAAATGTATTTTTAAGTATTTATATTTTAATATAAATCTGTTGAATTGTAATTTTTAATATGACAAATTAAAAAAATAATTAAATACATGAGGAACAATCATCTTTTTTTCTCTTTTTTAATTAACTAAATACAAAAAACAAAGAAAAAGAAATGCACAAAATTTTTAAAAAGGGAGAAAGCTAAAAACAAGAAACCAAAACATGCAAGCATAAATTTACAGACATACATATATCAATAAATTGAAGCCATGATTTATCTGTATTAATCAGTTCGGCAATCCACTGAATAATTGGTCCATATCTTTGTATTTCCAATGCTGAACAACAAATCTTTTGATTGTAAGTCCATTTTCTGTGTCCAAAAGTCAACTCCCTTGTGATACAGAATATAAACATTGAAAATATTAAGTCTCTTACTGGAATGGAACAATGTATTTTTAATAAAGCATTAATTTCACTGCATCTCCAACTACATAAATGCAATGAGGTCAAGGGAACAAGCATGGCCCCTGGCATTCCAAGTTATGTCCTGGGGGACCAGAATGTTGGACGTCCCTGAATCAAAGGAAGCCCAGCTTTAACCTGATAAGTCAGAAATTTCCACAGATATGAATGTTGATTATTTTACCCATCGTTTTTTCTTTCAGTCACACATTTGTATATTACATTAACATATGAGAACATATACTATACAAACACATACACATATATATACACACACAAAATGTAAAATGCATACATAGTATTATATTTACACACAGAGAGAAAGCATATAAGATGGTATATTGTATATTATCTATGCACATACAGTATATACACACATATAGATAAATCCATCTTCTTCATCCATATGACAGTTGGTGAATAAATATATGGACTCAAGACTTTCTCACTTTACAGCTCTCTGTTGACCTCATCTCTTGTTTGCCAACAATAAATAAATATGAATTTCAAACATAAAGCCTTGGATTATTTCAGCAAGCTTCTAGAATTATTATCCCTTTAAAAGATCTGATTAAGTTATTATTTGCCTAAATCTAGAAAATACACATATGATGAAGAACACAGGTATTTTAAAAATAATGTATTTTGCACTAGAAGTTGGGTGTTCCCTTGCTAAGCTATAAAAAAAAACCCATCCCTGCAGTTTTTAAATAATTAAAATATTTTTAATGGAAACATTTTGCTGTCTAGTTAATGGAAGAAAGTGTGAGAGAAATTCCTAGTTCAAGACAAAGACATTTGTGGAAAATTCAGGAAAACCTAGAAATACATTTGCAATTAATAAAAAATTATATACCAATTTATCAAGAAATAAACCATATTAAGCTCAACACAACTTACTTCAGTATAGGAATATGATACTACTCCCTTTGAAATCTCTTGATCAAAGGTGTTTAATTGTTTGGGTGACTACACAGAGCCAGACTTGTTTAGCTGGTCAATATATTTACAACCAATAAATTGGTTAAATATTGACCAGTTGACTCATGAATCTCCACAAACCCATTTTGGTCCTTTCAGGGATGCTTACTGTTTAGTTTTACGCTGCCTTGAATCCTGCAACTGAAAAATATAGAAATTATATGCAGTTGTAATGGACCTGGCAGATCTGACAGACAGGTCAATGGAGGTGTTTGCCAAGAGAGAGGCTCCTCCTCCTGGCTCCCGTCCAAGAGGGAAGGGGGCAAGCATCTTGGCAGGCAGATGGAACTTGCTTGTCAGCTAGAGGGAAGCTGGATGGGAATAAGGTGGATTAAACCAAGACCCTCCTCTTCACACATAGGTCTGGTTTAAAAGGCAACATATCATAGGTTTATGGCCTAGTGTGACATGAAAAGCCATCCATGGAGATTTTGCATTTTTAGACCACTCTAACCTATTCAGCCAAACATGACTTTAGAAATTCTGGTTTGGGATTATGTATGAAGCTGCAGCATCCGTGCGGGAATGGGGGGGGGGGGGGGCGGGAAAGGGTCACAGACTGTCAGCTCTTTGAGGTAGTCCAGACAAAAACCAAAACCATGAGTACTAACACTACCTTTATTGTAAGGTTGCAGTAACAGAACCTTGCAAGTCTGAAAACACTCCTCTCCTTCCCCATCTTTACTTTCCCGAGTAGGGAAAGGGTCCCTTCTGAGATGCTTCCTGTGTCCCCATTCCTTCTGTGGGCTGAGATATCTCTTGTCTGACCGTTGCCCTGGCCGTGGCTCCTCTTCCTCTTGTCTCCCAAGGTCATTCGCACAGATCATTACACAGACTGACAAGAGCAGCATTGCACTGTTGTAACACAAGCCCCACCCCTTTTGTGTGCACATCATGTCACGCCCCTGTACAAAAGGGGGGGAACTTGCACAAAAGTACAAGACTGTTTTTGTCATTTTGATGAAAGCTGCAAGATTCTGCAGACACCCAAGGTATGATGTCAGACAAGAGGTGGCCTGCCATTTAAATACACCTAGAAATAGCAACAGAGTTTTGTGTCACCTTAAGGATGACTACATTTTTTATCATAAAAGTTTTTGTGGATCACAGTCCTCCATCACATGCATGCCGTATAGACGCCTGACAGGAATTCAATGTTATATATACAAATAGCTTTTATCGGGGGCAGGGGAAAGAGAAAAGATAATGAGGGAAAAGGATAAAGTAAGAGGCAGCATTACTTAAGAAGTGATTAAATACAGAGCAGGTGATAAGACACAGACATTCTTGTAAGGGAAAGTCCTTGTTTAATCCATAAGAAAGGATGTTAAGTTAGTCCTCAGAGGTCATAAGAGCATATCCAAGGGTTCCAAATGTTCTTCCACTGCCTTTTGGAAATTACCATGCTGAAGGGAACTTGGGTTCCCTGGGATAATTCACTACAATACGGAAGACTCAGTATGCGCTGGTAAATTCTGAATTATGCTAATTCGAAGAAGTGCATGCACAAAACCAGTTTTTAAAACTTAATATTGGAACCAAGAGGAGAGAATGAATTTGTCATGACTTACAACTCATAGATGTTAAACGGGAACTATGTGCTACTAATTTAGCCTAGAGCCAGCTCTGCTAAGCATGATCTTACCAAATCAGTTCACTTTGAGAATACAAGTTTATTACAGAAAACTGGGGTGCAAGTGGGGAATTACCTTGCAGTTTTTTCCATTCAAGCCTGCTCAAGAAAATCAAAACTATAAAATGACCTTAGTTTAATACAGATTATAACATTCACTATTTATTCAGGTGTTTGAATAAAAAAAACAAAGCATATAAAGTTAAGGGCCCAAAAGGGAACTTAAGATTCAGATATTTCTCTTCAAAGGCACCTTCATTCTTCCAGATGCACTGATTACTGACAGAACAATCAAAATCCTGGAATAAATCTAGCTAAAAGTTGTCAAGCCAAGAAGATGCATGTTTACCGCATTGTTCAGAAACATCCCAGGTTTCTTAATACAAAAAAATTAAGTCAAACTTTTCTTATTTTGATTTATAGACCTCAAGCTTTTTTTTTTTAATTCATTAAGTTTTGACTATTTGCTGACCTATTTTTGAAACATCAAATTACCAAATAGCACTGCCCTACTAATGAATGCCAGATTTTCTGAATATTATGGTCTGTGTTCAGCCTTGGAAAACTTCTAGCATTTCTATTTTGTACATATTTTAAAGGCAATTCTCCCCCAAATCCTAATGTTAATTTCGGCATAGAGAATACATTTGGTTTGGAATCTTAAAAAGCTCAGATTTTTCTTCTTTAAATTGTTTTTAAAAACTTTTTCAGAGATAAAACTTTGAAAGTATCTTAGGCATGGATCACCATATATGTGCAGAGGTGATAAAGGCACTTTACTCTCCAGCAGATCTGATGATCTGCGAAATATCTAAGTGGCTCTTATGAGGACAGCTGCAAAATTGCCCAACCGTCACCATATTGTTAGCAATGTTACTATGAAGTTATTGTATATATTGACTAAAAATTGTTTGGTCCACACACACACTTACATACTTTATGACATGTATGTGTAAAAGTATGAATGGATATGTATGAAAGGTAGACTTTATAAGACCCATTTAAAGCAGGACAAAAAGTGTAGAAGGATTTTGTTCTGGAAGATTTTAACTTATGCACTGTGTGGAAAAATACAATGTGAGGACTTTAAGGAATGATTCTCAAACCAAGATATGGTTCTTAAAACATGAAGTAGTTTTCAAAGCAAGCTATGGTTCCTGTATAAACTGGATGAGACAATGGCATTGAAGACCAAAAGTGCCAGGAGGCATGACGGGAACACAAAACTGGCTGGTCAAGCCTTTTGGGAAGCTGTAAATGTGAAGGGAATAGTTTGGAGAGATGACCCCGAATGAGGCACTGTGCATGGTGGCCACCAAGCCTTGATTCTTCCGGAGCAAAACCAAGCCTGGCTAGCTACACGTTTTTGGGTATCAATATGTGGTTGTGAATGTGAAGCTATTAGTTCAGAACATTAACAATTGTAAATGTACATTTGTTTTCATGTGTCCTGAGTCGCTGGCTAAACAAGAAGCTGTAGCCCTGGAGATATTATTAAGGCCCTCTTTCCAATTCTCAGTGTAATCTTTCCTCTTGAAATATCTACTAGGGCTGCCGAAGACTGAAGCCCAGGACCTAGAGACCACAGGGGGCAGACAGGAAAACCGACTGCCCACAAGTTCCAAAGAGCTGCAGCATTTCAAGGAAAACCTAGCATTAGGGTTCAGTCACAGATCAATCAGATCAGCCACTGAACGCTGATGACCAGGTGAAATCAACCTGGAGTTTCTGTAGCAGTTCAAAGACCCACCATGGACCTGCCAGTAAAGTGATGCTTCTCAGACTGCAGCCCAGTGCGATATAGAAAACTGCTTTGGAAACTGAAGTTCAAAAACTGTCAAAAAGCATATACTGTATTTATCTATAGGTCTACAGTTTGAAGGAGGGGGAAAAAAATCTACTTATAGCCCTTATATTCATATAAAGTTTTTTTTTTTAATTCTCCACTGATGTATCTATTATTTATAAAAGCCCTTAAAATGCATTACGTGCTGTAGGACCAGCCTTTTAATGTAATGCAAAGAACAAAGAAGGGAGAGAAAAAAAAGAAAATAAATGAATGTAGTTTTTAAAGTTGCATTGTTGTTCTTGAAATAGCCAACATGAGTATAGAGGAACACAGCCAAATGGCAGATGGTTCATCAGCCAAGCCAACAGGAATAGGTGCTGTCTTCTGACTTCTCTTCTAACGTAATGGCTGCTCAGAGTCTCCAACAAGGTGGTGTCAAATGACAGCTGGGGTCTTAAACCAGCACAATATATCACCATCTTCTGTTTCTTCCTCTGCTACAGCCACGGTTTCTGAGTTTGGACACACCCCTTTTTGTGATTTTCATAGCAGCTAACAAAAATTAAAGCCCACAATTTTTAACGAGCACCAATCAAAAGAGATGCTTAAGGCACTTGTTTCAGCCCTTAGAACCCTGAACCCCCAACGCTGGGGTTATTTCCATTGGGGAGAATCAAAAGTACAGATCAGAATGATGGCATTTAATCATTGTATTCCTCACAACTCCTGCAACTGCACCCCAGAAGAGGCCTTTTGTGGTTCCCAAAGCCCTCCAGATAATTTTGCCCCCCTTTTGCATTTTTAATTAATTTGGGGAGGATTAAAGGAAAATAGGACTATTGTGGGGGGGGGGCTAAAGCTACTAGTCTTGCCTTGCAAACAGCGAATGGGGCAGACGAGTAATCTTTAAGTTATTTTTTATGTATGTGATGAGGCAGCTCCTTTTCATTCTCAAAAACACGCACAGATCTTTTTGGTAAGAAACACTGCTGCTGAATGAAACAAGCCTCTTTATAAATATGGTATTCCTTCTAACATTTTAACTGCCTCTTTGACAGGGATTGTACACTGGCTTTATTTCCCCTGCAAACTGAAGCAAGCCTCACCACTAATATATTAACCAGGTTAACAATCACTTGATGGTTGGCAAAACTGGTGGAACGGAAAATTGCAGCTGCTCCACGCTCACAGCGCAGTCTCCCTTCGTTCCTTCGGTGGACCTGCATGTTCCATAATGCTGATCTTCTCATTATCCTGCATTTATCACCTCCCAGACACATATTAAATGCTATATTTTAAGGCAATGATCACCTCCCTTTCCCTCTTTTGCTCAGCAAGCAAGAGCAAAGCTGGAGGAGGAAGAGGCTCCTGCTGTCTCTGCAGCTGCTCCCAGAAGAGACTGAAATCATCTGCCCTGATACCTAAATGCCGAAAGCTGCTGAAGCAGACCAGCCAGAAGGGGCGGGCTTGGTGCGCCCCCCACGGCAACAGGAGCAGAGAGAGGAAGTGGTGGGCTTCAGCACCTGGCAAGCTCACAAGGTTGCTTAAACAAGAGTCTGGGTCCACCTGTTTGACCACAGGTTTATTACAGCGGTTCTGGCGAGGTTTAAGAAAAGACGTTTTACCCCCTTCTGGTTCTCCTTCCCGTCATCTGAACTCTGTGAGGAGAAAGCAGAGAGGCCATTCCGAACAGCACCGAGGCCATGTCTCCAACATAAAGCTAAATCTAGATTAACTGCTGTAAATTCTTCCCAAGGAATCCAGGGAATGTTATTCTGGGAAAAGTCCTTACAACTGCAGATGGGCTAATAAGAGGATCGGCTCCATAAATGTTTCCGGGGTGGAGGAGGAGGGTTTCTCCTTTACAAAATGGCAACCCTCAATCTTTCCTGTGGAAACGTGGTGACTCCATTAGCCCAGGTGAGTTGGGATCAATGTGCTGAATTTAATTGCCCCCAACAGGAGGATCCAGCCACCCATCTCAACCACTGACTCAGGGTGGCGAACAATATTAAAATAAAAATCAAAACAATTACAACAAGTGCAACAATTAAAAATACATAGCCGATTTATTTTATTTTTAAAATCAAGGAATCAGCAACCTGGCACCGTTAGGCTAAAATTAAATACAAGCACTTTTTTAAAAAATAGCAGAAATTTCACAAGATTTGGTGGTTTAATATTCTTACAAAATATTTGGTGTTCTGTTTTGTTTTAAGAAGCATTAATATACAGTTGAGACCAGAGGCTTTTCTTCTGGGACTGATGGATCAACGGTTGGAAAAAAGTCATGGAACTGTGTTTTTATATATGATAACTGCAGCGAGATTACTATATGCACAAAGGTGGAAAGATTTGGCATTACCCACAGTGGAGGAATGGATGGTGAAGATGATGGAACTTGCCAAGATGGCCAAACTGACATCTTTGATCAGAGAAAAGACATTATCTAAGTTTATTGCTGACTGGAAACAATTGACTGACAGATGAAAGTCCATTTTCTGCTTGCTGACTAGCTAGATATATGGTTCCGTTGCTAAACTGCACTTACCATTAAGATGTTGCTCCCAATATTCAACCAATATCAAATTTCTGGTAGGCTGAGATGATTGTATCTCTTCTTTTCTTCTCGGCAGGAGAGGAGGCATTGCTTTCTTCTACACAGCAGCTTTTCAGAGATTTGACTATTTGAGTAGGGCCATCTTTAAACACTGGCACCTCCTTCAGGACATTATATCTATATTTCTATATCATTTATATTATCAATATCTATATCTATATCTATATCTTCAATGTAGTAAAACATACAAAACAAACAAGAACAAAGATAGAAAATAAGAAATAGAGTTGGGAAAAAGTCATGGAACTTTCTTTTTATATATGATAATCACAGCAAGCTTATTGTACACACAAAGATGGAAAGATCTGGCCATACCTACAATGGAGGAACGGTTGGTGAAGATGATAGAACTTGCTGAGATGGCCAAATTGACCTGTTTGATCAGAGAAAAGAAAATATCTACGTTTATTGCTGACTGGAAACCCCTGATGGACTTTTTGCATGAAACAGAAAAGAATGAACTTAGGATGTATGGTTTTGATGATTAGAAAAAAACAGATTATAGAAAAAATGAAAGTCATGCTGTAAACCATAAAGTAAGAGATAAATTTATATTTATAAAGAAAAGAAAATCAGGAGCTACTTCTTTATATTTTCTTCCTTTTTTTCTTCACTTTTGGCTTTGTCTTTTTTTTCTTTCTTTTCCTCTTTCTTTTATTGATTCTAAATATTAGTTTGTTAGTTTTTATCTTTCTTTATTAAAATCTTAATAAAGTTATATACAGTAAAAAAAAAAAAAGAAGCATTTAGAACATTACACTACAGGTAATCCTCAACTTTGTTGTTGTTCAGTCGTTAAGTTGTGTCCCACCCTTCGTGACCCCATGAACCATATCGCGCCAGGGCTTCCTGTCCTTCACTGCCTCCCTGAGTTTGCTCACTTTCATGCTCAAATCCTCGACTTATGACCATTCATTTAGTGACTGTTCAAAATTACAACGGCGCTGAAAAAAGTGACTTACAATGAGTCCTCACACTTACAACTGTCACACATCCCCACAGTCACATGACCAAAATTCAAGTGCTTGGCAACTGGCATGTATTTCCAGCAGTTGCAATGTCCCAGGATCACGTGATCACCATTTGTGACCTTTCCAGCCAGCTTCTAACAAGCAAAATCAACGGGGGAAGCCAGATTTGTTTAACAACCATGTGATTCACTTAATGACCACAGTGATTCACTTGACCACAGCAAAATGGTCGTAAAATTGAGTGTGGTCATGTGATGCCTTGTTCAACAACTGCACCATTTAACAATGAATTTTCCGGTCCCTATTGTGGTCGTAAGTCGAGGACTACCTGTAATTCATAACACCTGGGTCCTGAAAAGGTCTCAATTTTCAGAATCCAGATCTGGTACCTTTCTTCCAGAGGTCCCCCACTGCCTTCTTCATCCCCAACTCCCCCACCCAACAGTGCCCAAAAAGAAGCTGCACAAACTACAACCATTCCCCGTCTTGTGCATTCACTGTATCTCAGATAGTCTGCTGATGTCCTCCAAAACTGTAAGAGGCTGGATTCTGGCCATCACTGGTTCAGCATTATCTAACTGTACTAGAAGATATTGTCCTAATGGTAGCACTGAATGGGATCTTTTAAAAAGTGAGAAACTTTGTATTCTTCTGAATTGATTTAAAATTTCAATGAGTCTTCCATGTTTATTTAACTACACGCAGTTAGACTATTGCCTCAGTAAGGTAAGGACAGCCTCCAACTCCCCACACCTGCCTATCTCCCCCCACATCTCTGCCCTTTGGGCTGCCCTGCACCCTGCCTTATGGGGCAGCAAGCAGCCCCAGAACCACGCAGCTCTGGGGTTGTTTGCCACACCCTGGGAAGCTGCAGCCACCCCAGTCCAGCTGCAGCCACCCTCACCACCTGCACTCTGAGACCCCTACCACCCTGCGCTCTGCTGCCCGAGCTGATCTTTGCCATCTTCTTGCTCCTGCTGCTGACAAGGCATGCCCAGCCCGGCTGCTGGACTGGGCTGGGGCTGGGCTTCGTGCTGTGGGGAAAAAAGAAGGCCAAAAACAGACCCAGAGCTGCAGCACACCAAAAAGCCCCTTTGCTGCTTTTGGGTTTTATTTTATTTTGTTTTGTTTTTTGGAACGTGAAGCCCAGCCTTGCCCAGAAGCTGTTTGCAAAGGACTTCTTTGGACTTTTTTGGGTTTTTTCACAGCGCGAAACCCAGCTCCAGCCCAGCCCAGCAGCCACGCTGGGCACACCTCGTCAGCAGCGGGAGCAAGAAGACAGCGAAGGTCAGGGGCAGAGTGCAGAGTGGCAGGGGGCCAAAAGGGCATAGATGGCAGGGGGGGGAGATAGATGGGTGGAAGGGGTTGAAGTGCCCCTGCAGTTGTAAGTGTGAGCAAGCTACCAAGCATCCAAATTTTGATCGCGTGACTGTGGGGGCGTTGCAACAGCCGTAACTTCGGCACGGGTCATAAGTCCCTTAGTTCAATGCCATCATAACTTTGAACAGTTGCTGAATGAATGGTCGTAGGTTGAGGACTACCCGTGCAGTAAACTGAAAAATTACACTATTTTAAAGAACCCTTAAAATGTGCAGAAAAACAGTTATCCCATGTCCATCAGAATATTGTTCTGGGCATTTAAAGTGGCATACATGGGAATGGCCTCTTATTTTATTTCCACAAGAAAAATCTTGTGAGGTAAGTTGGGCTGAAAAATCGTGCTTGGCTGGTTCCTCCAGTTCCAGACTGCCATCTTAAGTAGCGCACCATATATCATGTCAAGCTAGAAAGTGGTTCTTTGGTTTGGCTTAAGGTACCTTGTGAATTTTACCACTGTACTTTGTAAACCATGGATGACAGCTCAGCCTATTGGATGAAAACAGCCAATTGCAGCTTATTCAACACATCCCATTTAAATCAATTTAAATCAAGAGCGTGAAGTGTGAATTTGGTGACACAGTTAAGTCTGTACTTCCAATACGCTTTTGCTGTTGTCAGCTTAGCTTGAACACATGACATTCTGCACCGATGGCTTGTACCACAGGATAGGGATTGCCCTTTTCCTATATCTTCCTTTCATATCCTAAAACTGTGGTAGGGTGGAACAAGTTGTCCAAACAGGATTAAGACCAGCCTTAAGTTAGACAAAAGAACATTTCAATGGCCAGTTTCCAGCTTCCATATTTACAGGTAGTCCCCAGTTTAAGAACAAGTTCCATTCCCAAGATCTGTCCTTAAGTCAAATTTGTATGTAAACCAGAACAGTATTGTTGTATAATACTGTAAAAGTAGTATTGTGTAAGGAACTCAAACCATTGTATATTTAACTTGAATTTTGCTATAAAAGGCTCCATTCTTAATTATGGGTCATCCTTAAGCAGGGTGTTCTTAACCTGGGGACTCCCTGTATTTAAGATACAAGCAGAGGGAAAGCCAGAGATGCTGAATTGCTTTTAAGATAAGACACAGAATTAACAAGCTAAATTTTTAATCTTAGCAAATATCTCCTCAAAGCAGCTAATATGCAAGGGATAGCTAGAATTAAATAGTATGATTCAATTTTTACTCTTCACCAGCCACTCAAAGACACAGAAGGCTTTCACAGACAAAAAGAGTGTCAGTTCTCATGGTTGAAATGGAAATTTCCTGATGAATCACTAGCCCTACATTACCTGATAATGAATATTTCAAATGAATGCTGCATGTATGAGTGAAAACTAACACTTTTCTACTAGGGTAATGCCTCATAGAAAAAACTAACACTTTTTGTGAGGGTAATGCCCCCTGCACCCATTAGTTTTCAGAAGGATATGAAAGATCATTCTGACTCCTAGGGTTTTTCTGCATTCCTGAAGTTTTCAAGTATCTAAAGTCGTACCTATGCAGTTTAGGAAGTATATGAATCAGCTTTTGGGTATATAATTCAGCAAAGCCTTTAAGGACAAGGGCATAGCACTACAGTTTTCTGAGCTGAGTACTAAGATAATGAATAAACAGTCTGAATGAACAATCCTGAATTTTGTTATTTCAAAGCTTAATAATACTTGTATGCAGCAATCTGGTGATACTTTAGCCAATTTCAAGACTGTTTACTGTCAAAAGCAATATGTTTACTTTGCATATTTCCACATTCTTTTGTAAAACCTGCATACATTCCATCTTTGGCAATTGGAAAGGAAATTTATCAATTCATTTTATTCTGTTGCCTGTGGCTGATGCAAACCCTGCATTCAAACTCTGGGAAATTTTAGATAGCAGTTGTGATCACATACGTGAGTTTTCACTCCTAAAGCAAAGCTAGCCAATGCAAACCTGCAGCAATAGTGCTGAAGGAAGGCAAGATCAAGGATGGTGAGATTTATGGCCAGAAGTCCACTAAAGACAGCTAAATCAGAGCTGTGATCCTTGGGTAACAACGTGGGTGAAGCAACAGGTTGGAAAGACAGAACTGCTGGCAGCATAAGCCAACTTATATGTGTCATTTGAGCATCACTGAAGTATTCTTTAGGTCTGGCAGTACAGTGGTACCTCGGTTCACGAATTTAATTCGTTCCGCGACTCTGGTCGCGACCCGAAATGGTCGTGACCGGAATCATATTTTCCCATAAGATTCAATGTAAATACAGTTAATCCGTTCCGACCCCAAATTTGGTCGCCAACCGATTTCTGGCCACGACCCGAGTCAAATTTCCACATAAGGTTCAATGTAAATACGGTTAATCCGTTCTGAACCATGTTTTTTTTAAAAAAACCGCAAAAATATGACACAAAGTACAGTATGAAGAGAGAGAAAGCTTACCTTGCTCGGGAGGGAAAATGGCCGCACTTCCTGCTCGGAGGGAGAGCCCCCTCCCTACAGGAAGTCGCGACCACGTGACACGGGAGGGAAAATGGCCGTGCTTCCTGCTCGGAGGGAGAGCCCCCTCCCTACAGGAAGTCGCGACCACGTGACACGGGAGGGAAAATGGCCGCGCTTCCTGCTCGGAGGGAGAGCCCCCTCCCTACAGGAAGTCGCGACCACGTGACACGGGAGGGAAAATGGCCGCGCTTCCTGCTCGGAGGGAGAGCCCCCTCCCTACAGGAAGTCGCGACCACGTGACACGGGAGGGAAAATGGCCGTGCTTCCTGCTCGGAGGGAGAGCCCCCTCCCTACAGGAAGTCGCGACCACGTGACACGGGAGGGAAAATGGCCGCGCTTCCTGCTCGGAGGGAGAGCCCCCTCCCTACAGGAAGTCGCGACCACGTGACACGGGAGGGAAAATGGCCGCGCTTCCTGCTCGGAGGGAGAGCCCCCTCCCTACAGGAAGTCGCGACCACGTGACACGGGAGGGAAATGGCCACGCTTCCTGCTCGGAGGGAGAGCCCCCTCCCTACAGGAAGTCGTGACCACGTGACACGGGAGGGAAAATGGCCGCGCTTCCTGCTTGGAGGGAGAGCCCCCTCCCTACAGGAAGTCGCGACCACGTGACACGGGGGGGAAAATGGCCACGCTTCCTGCTTGGAGGGAGAGCCCCCTCCCTACAGGAAGTCGCGACCATGTGACACGGGAGGGAAAATGGCCGCGGATCCTATTCGTCACCGATCTGGCGTTTGCGACCGGAGGTAAATTTTTGTGGCCTGAGCTGGTTGTGACCCGAATTGTTCGTGAACAGATGCGTTCGTGAACGGAGGTTCCACTTATTGGATTACCTGTTACCACTGTGTCTGCTTTCTGGGGAAAAAATTAGGTGCATCAAAGCAATCCTAACATGACTTCTGCAAGTACAGCCAAACACAGGGTGCGTCAAGAAAAGGGGTGTGTGTGTGTGCACGTGCATGCGTGCGTGTTTTGCCCATTGCTAAGAAATGGATACTGTGGAAGAGTCCTATAATCTCACTATGGTGCAGGACCTCTTGTATTAGCATAATATGGCCTCAACTTTATGTTCCATAATATAGATAGGGAAGACGATAGAATTCAGTAGTTTCTCTCTTCAGCAAATGTAGTCTGCATTAACTTGACTCCTTTGCCAAAATAACAATATGATTGCATATAATCCTTACTGAGCAGAAACAGCCAAGATTATTGAGAGGTCCTGCTTCACCGCTGTTTGCTCCATTCCATTTCTCAGGATAATTTTTCTCTTTCTCCAGAACATCTCTGCCATGGCACAGACAGACAGTTGACCCAAAATTCCCCCTGCTGCATTTCTATAGAAAGTACAGTCTCCTTCAAGTCACGCTCAACTACTAGTGACTGCATGGACACATCCATGTGGTTTCCTTGGCAACAGGACAAAAATGGTTTGCCATTGCCTTCTTTGGGGATATTCTGTTTTTGTTTTAGTTCCTAGTCTAGCCTCTAGCCTTAGTATTTCCTAGTGGTCTCCTACTGTATCAAGCCAGGAAAAGGAAACCCTCCAGATGACCATAGCACTCAATGGGAAACCATGTTAATTGTATAGAATGTCTCCTAAATGGCTCTCTTGCTCTGTGCTGCGTGTTACACAAAGAGGAGAGAGCTGAGAATGTGGGGTGCTGCCCAAGATTCCTGCCCAAGTCAAGAGATTCCAAGGTGACAGTCACATTAAAATAAGAAGCAAAGTAGTAGTTTTTACTTATTACATCTCACTCATAATATCTCAGTCTGCAAAGGAGGGCCCAACACCATGTGATGGGGGATGTTTGAGCCAGGCACATCCACTATGGAGTCCTTGGATGAGTTCCAATGCCCATATAGTTGAGTAGAATTTCATAGGTGGAACATACTAAATATACTGTACGTGACCCAATACCATGCTTCTTGCTTATAGCCCCTGTTTATAAGAGAGAACCCATCTAACACATGCAGATTCCATGATAGCCATTCATTGCTTATGACAAATATGTTAATAGTTTACTCACAATTACCCCAGAACCATCCATTTCCCCTTCCCAATGATGGGATTTAGGTTTCCTTCCAGTTGAACTTATAATCCTAAATGGCACAACCCAGATCATTAGTTGATTTTTGTGTGACACTATCTTCTGAGAAATCCATCACACCATACCAGCCAAATATGAACCAGGGTTGGTGTTTGTTTGTTTTGAGATTAGTCAAGGTCAATTGTACGGTGACATCTAGCTAGGCCATCATTTCTGCACCCATCTTGATGCCACGTTTACAAAAAGACATATACCCCCATATGTCCTTCTTGGACACTTTGCTTCTTACATTTTTGTTTGCAAATTTCTTGTTATTGTATTGTTAATGTCCTTGGGCACCAGAAACTAATCATTTGTTCTGCCACCTTCCTACTGATATCTGCTGGTGTCCATTTTACAAGCAGCTTTCCTTGCTCAGTGCCAAGCTACTATATTTATCTTCCAAATGTTAATTGCCATTCCATAGTTCAGGCCTCTGTTATGCACAGCAGTAAGCATGTTCTAGAGAGCCCTGCAAGATACAGTGTCATTAGCACCTGTTATATGGTTTGATCTATGTGAGCAGCTCAGATGCTCTGCTCAAGGGACTGCATGCTTCACCTTAACCCATATCAACATTAGTTAGATTGTACTTGTTTTAGATGAATCCTGGCCATACATTTGTCTGTATAAGCTCTGTGATTTGTCTACTTGCTACATGTTTAAAAAGTGAGAGACAGAATTTAGATTATTAAGAGATTTATTTTAGCTCCCAAGTAAACTACCCTTTGGCAGTAAGAAAACACCAAAAAACAAAAGTGCCAAAGCTTAGCAATAGAACACTCAGTGTAAAGTCATATAGCGACTTAAAACATGGGCATAGTGATTTTTTTCTTCACTAAATAATTACATCAGCTTTCCTTAAAAGGCTGTTCAGATAAGTTCAAATTCCAGAATTCCCAACCATTACTGAATAGCTGGGAATTCTGGAAGTTCTCCCAGTGATGCAGGCTGGGGAAGGCTGAACTATCAGACACCTCTCTTTTTCAAAATAAGCATTAATGAACTAGGTGATCATCAATCTTGAAAAAGTAAGCAAAGTTGAACCCAGTTAGTACTTGGATGGGAGACAACCAGAAAATATTAGGGTGGTAAGCTAGACTAGGAGTGGAGAAGTTCACAGAAGGCAGTGCCAACTACTTCTGTGCTGTTGCCAGTGGAAGTATCCATGAAGTCATCTAGAGTCGAGGGAGGGAGGGAGGGAGGGAGGGAGGGAGGACGGAAGGAAGGAAGGAAGGAAGGAAGGAAGGAAGGAAGGAAGGAAGGAAGGAAGGAAGGAAGAGGCATAGTATACTGGACAAAGTTATGGTTTGATCTATTGTGGCAGGAGGAGAAACCAAAATAACTCACTGAAATAGATCTGAAGGATATCACTAGCTGTTGCCATTCCTTTTATTCAGGATCAGTTTATTTCCTGGGATAATAGAAAAAGCTGTATATACACTTTCTTTAGCTACTCAAGCTAGCTTTCCCAAGAACCTCTTTATAAACTGAATCTGTATTCTATAAAATAATGAAAGGGAAACATATTCCCAAATAGGAGACCATTGTTATGGGTATAAAATTTCTAGATAATCCATGCAGGAAGAGAAGGAAATTCTTTAAAAAGTACAGGTTTTTAAATTAGAAAAATGAAGCCTATTTGAACTACACAAGAATGAAAAGACACAATAATAATTTAAAAAATAATAATAAGTTCATGATCTCTGTCGATCTTTGCATCCTGAAATAAGGAAAAAGCCCCACAGAATTCACTTCATCTTTCTTTTTCAGAATCAATATACATAGGATCTGGCTGTACAAGGAACATATATTCAGCATCTCATTTATAGAAAGTATTCTTTGTTCTCTCTCCTCAAATGCTAAAGAATCCAAACTTGCAGGCAACTGGTGGCCACAAAGACAACAGATTAGTACACCTAGTAATCAGGCATTTAAGTATATTTTAAAATGTACCAAAAAGTTAGGTTTGCTAAAAGCTGGTTGCAGGTGTACTTTTTCCAATACATACTGTACATATGAATGAGTCCCAGCCAAAAGTGTAAATCTTCCCAAAGATTTCAGAACCAATAGTGTAGCAGCATCACTACCAGTAAATGATTGGATGGATGGATGGATGGATGGATGGATGGATGGATGGATGGATGATAGACAGACAGACAGACAGACAGACAGATGTAATCAGTGAGAGAAGTAGAAGCACTGGAAATAACATGGAATGATACAATTGTTTTGTTTCAGAAGCAGTACTTGTGGGGATCAGAAACAGCCAATGAAGATTTTAGCCTTGCCAGGCAGACTGGAAAAAAGAATGCTGAACAGAATGCGTCTGGATAGTGTTCTGCCCTGGCCATGATCAAGAGCACATCAGCGTGCACTGCATGGGAACAATACAGGCCAACTTACAGCAAACGTCCAGATAATTTTTTGTTCCAACCAGATTTGTATTCTGTATTATGGTTTTTTTATATATTTCTGTGTCTGGAACCTCCGTTAAAGTACTTCCTTCCTGGCTGACCTGGTGATCCAGCAATAGGAAGTAGTAGTGATTTGGAGCTGCTGCCAGACGAGGTTCTTTACAGGGTCTCTTGACTTGCCAGTGAGGATGTAGGTCCCATGTTGAAGCCAGAATCTAACCCCCCTGTGGCTTTTGCTACTGGTACTCCTGACGCCTCTGAGCTGCTATTTAAAGTGCAGCCCATGTCAGAAAGCGAATCCTTCCTCTTCCTTCCTTTTTTCCTTTTTTCTTTCTTTCTTTCCAATCAAGGTGGCTTACACTAATTAAAACAACATTAGAATTAAATATTAGAATAAGTTAACAATTAAAAGCTTGGCAGTAGAGATGTGTTTTTAACCATGTTCCTAAATATTAGGCGAGTGTAGCCAAATGCAACTTAACGAGGAGCACATTTTTAGGAGCCATGCTGAAGAAGGCCTTTCCCCCACATACTAGATAGTCAGTGGCTTTCTGTTAAAGACTTCAAAGGCTAATACTAACTCCTTGAATTATGCCCAGAAGTCAACTAGTATACAGAGTAGAACTTTCAGTACAGTCATCATTTGATGCCTATATCTTGCCAATAAGGATCACCATCCACATTTCATAACCATTTACTCATAACTGTCCTGACTGCGCTGTAAATGTCACATCTGGGGCACTTTTATTAAACCAACATTCAATTTCCATATGGTCTTTTCTGCCAGACAACCCACTTTCTCACAGGGTTGCTCCAGAAGACCCCTTTATCCCCCAACTTTCTGCCATCTACTTGCAGAGTTCATCACACTATATTAAACAGGGCTTGTGAACTGAGTTTGTTTCCTTTTCCTTGCTAGAGTTCTAATGTGCATTCCCTCTTGGATCTAAACATGGCATAAAAATGCCCTGGCAACATTTTTTTTCCCTGCCATATTCCTACAACGTCTGTCTTGTCTCCAGCCCATGAGTGAGACAGGCTTGAATTGTTCTTCGCAATATCACAGCATCTTTGCATTTATTCCAGTACCATCAAGAGCTGCCTCAAGGTGTGTAAAATATATTAGGCTTTGTCACTCATTATCTTGGAGAGAAGTCTGATAATTGACATTGACTGGGAATAGAAGCAGTGGACGCAGGATATATTGGCAATGTCCCCTCTAAGATGGGGAAAACCAGCTCATGGGGAGCAATGTTTTAAGCCACAGGCATTTTTCCCTTTAACCCCTCTCCCCAACAGACTAAAAAAGAGAGTTAAGATATTGGCAATGGGGACAGCACATTTCAGACCAGTATAGTTTTCTGCCAACTCAAGGATGGATGGAGAGCCGTTCAACTCAGGGGGAAAGGCCCACAGGGTAAAAAAGAAGCAGGCCCTATGTTTTGGAAAGGAGGAATTCCCTGGGCTCCCACCCACTAGGACACAGATCAGATCCTGCTGAGCTAGAACTGCCAGCATCCCTCACTGTTGGCTATACTGCCCACAGGAGCTGGGAGTTGTAATTCAACAAAATCTGAAGGGCCACAAATACCCTTCTGCTCTGCATAAGACTACCTGCCTGGGGACAGCTGAGGTGAGTTCTTCATAAACAGAGCTAGAAAACAGGCTGTTTTTATTGAACAGCATCAGGGAATGAATTGTGAACAAAGGTGCCAATGTTCTTGTTGAAACAGCAAGTCTCCTGTGTCTTTAAAAGCTGCGTGACAGGCAGCATAGGAACTGGACCATCCTTTCCCATCACTGTATCTCCTTGCTAGGCAGAAAAGCATCAGTTGCTTAATTCTCTGCTAAACAGCATGCGGAGAAGACACTCCCAAGCACAGAACAAAAGCCTAAAGATTGTTTGAAGCTTTTGTACCAACTTTAAAAAAAAATCCATGAGTGAGGGACAGAAATGACTCCCTGAGGATGATCAGAAGTTATAAAGTTCATTGAAAATAAATGGCAAGGTAGAGCTTTTTTAATTGCTCAAATTAGGAGGATAGTGGATTGCTGCTAGTGCCTTTATCAGTAGTAGCACAGCTGGAGTAGGAGGGATCATTGTTGTTTGTGTTACTATCGGCCTTGTGAGAACATTTCACTGCATTACACTGGAAGAATCAGGGCAGCATTTCCTTTTGCTACTAATCAGAGTGTTGCTTGTGGACAGCGCCCCCCCCCAAAAAAAGCATGTAGAAGGAAATGAGACAACCAGCACCTGCGTGTAGTTCCTGCACCTAGATCCTGCATAATTTTAAGGCACCTTTTTTGTCCTTTAATCCCCTCCACGATGGGGAAAATCAGCTCATGGGGCAGCAATGTTTAAGCCACAGGCATTTTGCCCTTTAACCCCTCCCCCCAACAGACTGAAAAAGAGGTGTAAGATGCTGAGCCCAGTGACTGCAACATCCATGCTGGGAGGCCACATGCAGGCCATGGGCTACCTAACCCTGATCTAAAAGCTGAACAGGTATTTCTAATTAGCGCAAGCAATTGAGAGACATGGATCTTTCAACATGCTTGTCAGTCCTTCGAGGTAGACCAGACTTGAATACCAGTCATGAATCCTAAAACTCCTTTTATTATAGGGTTACAGTAACAGAATCTTGCAACTCTGAACATACTTCTCCCATCTCTGCCTTTATCCTAAAGCACTGTTTCTCAACCTTGGCCACTGTAAGACGTGTGGACTTCAACTCCCAGAATTCCCCAGCCAGGCTGGCTGGGGAATTCTGGGAGTTGAAGTCCGCACGTCTTAAAGTGGCCAAGGTTGAGAAACACTGTCCTAAAGAGAACTAGGGAGGGTCAGGTCTGAGACGCCTCCTCAAATTCCATTCCTCCTTTGGGCTGAGATTTCTCTTCTCTGACTGCTGCCCTGGCTGCGGCTGTTCCTCAGGGTTATTCTCACAGCCCATTACAACTTGCCTCAGCCTCCCTCATATATCAATATCACTCTTGACACTTTCTCCAACTGTGTAGGGAGTTGCAGTGGCATTCTGGGTGCAGAGATTGCGTGTTCAACTATTTCAGCCCACCTTCCTGATCGGAGAAGAAAAGGGATGAATAGGAAACAGCTATTGAAAAGTTCCTTCTAACGCTCAAGATCCTCCCAGGCCAGAGGATGTCGCTTTATCATACTGCACTGATGGGGAAGACATTTGGGACAACCCTGGTTGTCCTTACCATGGCTGCAGGCAAGGCAGTGGTCCTGAAAAATACAAGGGGCCACCTTGGCAGGTGGTCTTTTCTAGCCAGTTTCAGAAAGCCTTTGTGCTTTTGATTCAGAAACAGTAGTAAGAACAGTTTGTCTAGTCACCGCATGCTGAAATACACATCAATATATTCAACAGGTAGCATGCCACTGATCCAGTTTGTTTATGTTTTAGTTGAAGTGGATGGAAGGGTTTAGACCAGAGGAGGGATTGCATCCTTCTCCACCAATCCCTCGGTTTCTGAACTTCCCACCCCACCCAAACCGCTGGGCAGAGCTTTGGAAGAGAAAAGGCTCAGTAGCCACATAGGTACCAGTGGATGGTCTTCCCTGTTCTCGGCTCATTTTAACCCCTGACATATGCATGTGGGGGAAGAGCACTAGCTGCCAGAGGGAAGGACTAAAATATGCACCTGCCTGTGGGAGTACGGACACTCTCCTCTCCCATACTTGGTGGAAGTGCAACAATGTTGTGTGTGCAATCTTTTACTCAGCCTCCTGTGCCCTGTAGCCATCGTGTAGCTGAAGCAAGAAGGTATCAGCATTATTTATTTGGCTCCATGGTGTTCAGCAGAACTGTTGAGATTTATATTTGTTGTTACCTTGGGGCAGACTTTGCACGTTTGTTGAATTAACCCCATTTCCTGGGTTCACACGACATACTTAGCCATAAAGTAAGCAGACTGGCTGGAAGTGTACAACGTGGGCACTTTCACTAAATGAAATTAAATTTAGATGATAGCTGAGAAACTTTAGGATACCAATTAGGTCTTCCTTAACCCCATCTTTATTTTTGGTTTCTGCTCTGCTTGAGTATCAGCAGATGATAATGCATACTCTTCTGCCCAAGTATATGTTAAAATGAAAAAGCTAGAGGGAGCTTAGCTCGCATCCTAAAGCTCTGTAGCTGATATAAAGGTGGGGCAGAATTAGAGGTAGTATGGATGCTTGCTTACAAGCCAAATGCCATAACCAAAATATGTACCTCCTAGATCAGATTCAAAAGGGAGTGGAAGCACAGAGAACTCCTGAACTGAAAACCTTTCTCTCCTTCCAAAAGGCGAGATGAGCCTGTCTTTTTAAAAATATACTGTATATAACCCACATTTCCTTCAGAAGCTCAGGTGGCACACACAGTGCTCCCTTGTCCTGTTTTACCCCACAGTAATGCTTAGGTGGGTTGAGCTGAGAGAGAAAATGTCCCAAAGTCCCTCCAATGCGCTTCCATGTCTGAAGGAGGACCTGGATATGTCTGCTGCTTGCTAACCCCTGTACTACACAGGCGGTCTCTGCAGAAAAGGTCACTGAACTCTTTTACAAAAATTACAAAAGCAAAATGATGCCTCTTGTTTTTACTTCTTCCACATTGTAGGAATAGATTCTTTATAAACATATTTAACACATTAGGCTATCCTTATATAACTCCAGGACATTGTCAGCCAGCTTTTAAGAGAGATCTGATATTTGCCCACTAATTCAACTACTTTCAAAGCTAACATTTCCCCTGAGAAGAATTCTTAGCCAAGAAAGAGAGAGAGAGAGAGAAAGAAAGAAAGAAAGAATCTCCCCCATCCTCAAAGATCTTTTACTGCAGCAGCCTGCTACTTAATTTGACATATTGTTAAAAATGCAAATATACTCACGTGCAGAAAAATCAAAGGAAGGTGATTGACTTAATATCACATGCACTTTAACTCAGGGTTCTACTATAGATTAGGTGTAGTGTAGATAGATATAAAACTGCCCTATTGACACCATTTTCCTCCAGATTAACGTCTCCTGAAATCTTTTCCATAAGTAAAGAAAGATCTGCTTGCTTTGATAAAGTATTTTGTATGCAGGCTGCAAACGGCCGAGCAGTGGTGATCAGACCTGATGTCTGAGGGCTGGGTTTAACGTTTGGAAGCTGCCTGAGGTCCTACAGCCTTAAACAGAACAGCCACTGGGATTCTGATATGGCCATATAAATAGGAACTGCAGGTAATTCTGATACATTTATTTCTTTATTACTCAGTTCAGAATTGCAGGTTCAGAATATTTCTAGATATAATATACAGTATAACCTGAAAGTGGGCAGTTTAAAAAAAATCCAGTGAAAGTAAAATTAGCCCAGAAAGCTAATTTGGCACTTATTTTCATATATATTCAGAATTCAACTGAAGGTTTGTGCTAACAAAACCTCAGTCGCTAAGAAGCTAGGGAAATGTTCAGACCTGTACGCTCTTAATTAAGGAACTGTTTTTCATATGTTGAACCTACCAAAAAACAAAGGGATAAAACTTTTCTCAGATCATTTTCTGATCTCCCAGTTGAAGATCCATGACCTAACTTTGGTTCATGGACCAGTAATCATGGCCGGTCCATGACAAAACCTCTCCTCGAGCACAAATATATCATCCACAGGCAGAGGAAATCAAAGCCTGAAGCAGCATCATTTAGCCTGGAGCTAAAATTGCTTGTTTATCAGATGGTGCCTAGTTTAGCATGGAGTCTTTCCTTGTAAATCTCTGGGACCTTTTTACAGCATCTACTTAAACAGGCGATTGGCTCCCAGGAGGCTTTCGGAGGGTTTAAATGACTGCCAGCTGCTAAAAAGAGCCAGGCCTTGCCTTAGTTTGAGTGCTTAGTTGTATCTTTGGCTCCCTTCTGTAAACTTACAAAGATAAGGTGTCTGCTTTATCTAAAGAAAGAACAAGCATTTGTTCCTTAGGAAATCTTTCTCTCCAAAGTGTTAATGTTTCTTGGGTTGGGGGTGTTTTGACCTCTGTCTGCTTCCTTTTCTGATTTATTGTGGGAGTGGCCCCCTTTCTGCTACCCTCGCTTTGCTGTTTTTAAGAGGAGCAATTAAATATCTTTAACATCTTGGTACTGCTCTACTGTTTGGTTTTGTTCTTTTTTTTTAATCATCACAGGAGCTGACTAGCTTTGGAAGACCCTTAACATGTCAATACTTTATTCTTTTCTATCCTGCTTTTTTTATGACCCTTGTGGGTGATCTGCATCTGCAGCACAGTTCAGCCAGCCTGTTAAATAATTTCCTCCCAGTTCTCTATTCTAATCCCACCATCCCAGGTCTCTGCTTTGTTCAAAATAGAAAATATTTTCTGGGGTATGGGCCAAAAAGTTGCAAGAAAATGCATACCGGATTTTGATGGACTTAAAGGGGAAAAAAGTTAAATACCAAGTTTGCCTAAATGATGAATAGCTTATTTATGGAATTTACGGAAGACGCTTGTGGCTGATAAATCTCTCCCGGCGTATAGTGAAGCAATGCTGGTAAACCACTAATAAGGCTAATTATGACGGCTTCCCATAACTACTTTTATCATTTAAACTAATTGCAACTCACCTCGACATATGGCAGGTGACAGCGCCTCTTAGAAATGCCTAGGGATGGTGAGAACGGTGCCTTTGCTTGGGCCCAACTGGCTCTTCTTTTATGCCACTTCGTCAGTTTCCCTCTCTGGCTGAAACCCCGGGGGCAGAGGCCTTTCGATCTCCAAGAGTGCAGTGAAGCAACGATCGTGTGGCATAGCCTTTGGATTACTTTCATTTAAATGCTGGGCAAATGTAATTAGGCAGGGCTACCTTTAATACCCAGTTGTCCTAAAAATAATAGGCAGTTATGGTGGGTAAGCATATAAGTTGCAGGGGGGGTTTACAATGCAAACTGCAGTGATGCCATCACTCAAATGCTGCCTTTGTGCACTCATGTTCTAATATCTGGCAGAAGTGCATAAACCGCAGCATTCGTGTGACGATGCTGCCACTCCTGTTTTGTCATTTGCCCCCTCTTGCCTCCCCCACAGATGCCCACAGCCCCTGTGAGGTAGGCCAGAATTAATATCCTAAGACAAGTGTGTCTGTGAGGGCTAACGTTGGAGGAAACAGAAGGTTAGTAAATTAATTACCAAGATATTAAATATCCCCAACTTCACATTTTTGTAACAAAAATTGTACTTTGGCAGTGATGCGCTTGTTATTCTTAGAATTTTGGTATATGCTTATTATGAGGTTGTTAACTATCCTGAGCTTCAATAAATCATTTCAGAAAAGTACTAAATAAATTATTTAATTCTTTTTCTTACACACATCTCTACAATGGAAAATTAAGTCAGTCAAGCCATCTTAATTGTTACTGTTCCCAAGGAAACTATATTTCTATGAACAGCCTGGTTAATAATTGAAGAGCTGCGTTTGGGATAATTTCACATATAAAATCCTTTCCTTCTGATTTTCTTCTTCCCATTTCTCTTTTTCATTGGTGTACAGTATAATAAACTCTATAGCACCTCTATGAATAGAGATAGGCAATATTTATGCGCCATTTTGAATGCTGAAAGCAAGTTGTGGGTGCGCTAACAAAAATGGCTACTAGATGGGAGGCTTATGCAATCACAAAATGGCTGCTGCATAAATGGGACCAGGCAGAAAATGCCTGTGTACTAGAATATGCTTAATTTTCTGGTCAGGAATGCATTCATCCAGAGGTAGGCTGCAGACAACTCCATTTTCATTTTCGAACCGCGTCAGAAATAGTATGAATAAAAGATGTCATTATCTCTTGTTATAAATGATGATGTCATTATCCATTGTGATATATATGAAGAGCTTTTGAGTCATCACTATCGAGGACATAGAATGGGGTCATACATCACACTACCAAACCATACAGGGATACATTTAGTTTTGATTCAGCGCATTGTATGAGCCGAACCAGTGTAGTTTGTAAGCCATGATCCAAGGCTTAGTATAATGTGAAGTCAGTCATTGTAGGCTTGTTCCACAATCCCTGGTTAAAAACAAACCATCATTTAGTGGTAAACCCAGTCTTAGAACTTGGTAAACGATGCATAAGATTACGATGCATTGCGGCACCAGAACTGCAAATTGATTTGCTTCAACATGCCATCGCACCAGAATAAAGTATACATTACCACATGAGATGCGAACCCAAAACAGCGTAGAGAAGGCAGGTGGCAAGAAGACCTGAGGAAGACTTTGTATACATCCCAATCCGTCATCTGAGCAGGGGTGCGTACGCTTGCAAATGGCTGCCTGTTGCCTCTGCCTCTACCCCAGCCACTTCCCCAATTTTAGCTTGGGGCAAGGGCAAGGAACAGGAGTGGAGGCGAACAGTCCCTTGGGAATGATGCTTCTGGAGCCTGAAAGTGTTTGCTACTCTTTCGGCCACTTTCCCCTGCCCATAATAGATGGCTGGCCTTTGGAGCAGAAGAAGGGAGAAGCCTCAGTGGCAGCCCGATGCCCCCTGCTTGTTTTAGGGTTTGGGCAGCGCTGGACTGTATGTGTTTGGACACCCGCCATGCCACCATCAGGATTCCAGCCCTAATTCAACAGCTCGGTACAAGCCCTCTCTTTCAGCCTTGGTTTCCTTTCTGCTAAAACGGGAATAGCCCTGCACTGCAGCACTGCTGAAAGGCCATGGGAGATGAGGCAAACTTTTTATTCCCCACGATCTTCAAGGAAAGAAGAGACCGCAGAACTTAAATACCTGAAGTGATCGAAATCTCGCTCCAATATTCCAAGGAGGGTTTCAGTGGAGAAGCAGACACGGAGTCTCCTTTTCTAAGCAAGGGTTACTTCTCTGTGTGGAGAAGGATGCTAAAAAGTCGATAAAACAAATAAGATGAAGCCTCCCACCCCTGGCCCTTGAGGGAGGGCCAAAGAGTTTCAATAAATTATTTTTGCCCTATCAGGCAATGTCAATCTCATTAAGCAACATTAGTGCCAACAGCTGCAACAGCAAACATAGTCAGCAGTAAGGTGCAGTGGACTCATGTTGTGGGTGGGGTTCTTATTCTGTTGGGGGGGGGGGTTGTTTTTGTTTTGGTAATTGCCTGGAAATATACGCCAGGCCATTTTCGCCATCTGCTGCGCATTTGTCAATTGACAAAAGGAGTGTGGACACCTGGGGATGTCATTGTTTAACTGACATGTAGAAAGGAAATACCAGTTCCAGTGGGGAATATCCTCATCCACACACACACGCCCAGAAGAATGAAGAAAACTATCCTTGTGATGAGGAGGAACTGGCCTATCAGATACTATTTTTAAATCCTCCCCGGTTCTTTGTATTCTCTTAAGTCTTCCTCTGCTTTATATAATGCTTGATATCAAACACACTGTGGAAAATAAAATAATCAATAGAAGTGGTCCCTTGTGGCCCAAGTAGCTCTTTTTGAAAATCAACACTTTGTGGAAAATATTGTGTCAACAAGCCAACTGCACAGGGCATGGCACAACCTCCAATATGCACTAATAATGTAATATTACTAAGATTTCTGTTTTGACAGTCTCTGCTCACAAAGTATGTCAGGAGCACAGAAAATTTCAAAGGGAATGATCAGCCCTTCCAAAAAAAGTAGAAACAGATAAGAATCTTCCTTCTATAGAATATCTCACTAGTGGAAAGTATGGATATATAAAATTACCTGTTGTGTTCAATTCATCTCCTGTACATTGATACATCAGCCACCTTCCATTCCTTATTGCATTTAAAGGAGGAGAACAGAGTGAAAGCGTTATAATAAACTATATTCTGAAAGTTCATTTATTCCTAATCTTTGAGCCAGCCATTGTTCTTACAAATAATCACACCTTTCAACTGTACATTAATTCTGAACAACCTCTATGCTGACATTGTAAACTAATCAATAGATTAGAATGTTTTAGCTACCTCTCAACAATTTTATTTCAAAATTTTCAGCATTTATCTGACAACTGAAGGGGCACCTAGATGTGATTTAGACATTTCAGTCTGTTAAATTATGGTTTGAATTAACGCATTGTGTCTCCATTCTTGCTTCAACATTTTTTTTTTTCCTGTATCCAAGACCTCCAAGTTTTATTAAAACACTTAATTCTCAAACTACAGATCAATGTTAAAAGGGTTTTGAACATCTGGCTATTTATACCCACTTTTGAAACAGGCCCAAGTTTTAAAATAATCTCGAATTTTCTGCTGCTTCTCTGTGTTGGATTCATGCATTACATTGATGAGTAGTGCAATCTAAAATTTGGTTTGGTTTTGGCTTAGCATTGGTGAAGTTTGTAAAACCATAATTGTCAAAATAGTACAATGTGTAAACTCAGGTACTGTGACTTCAGCAAACCATGATTAAAACAAATCATAGTTTACATGACCACAGCCATTGTTTAGGAAGTGTGTGTACGTTTCTACACTGATTTAAATGTTATAAATACTTTATTTTAATGGTATAACTTTATAAACATAATCATATGTGCATATCATTTTTATTTTTGTAATAAATGATATGATGTATTTATGAACCACCCTGAGAGGGCTGTAAAAGGTTAAATTATTTAGGAGAAATTTAATAAATCAACCTATTTTCAGATGTGGCTTCCACTATTGCCCTGACTTTTGACCCAGGAATTATCAATAAACGGATCTACAAATCTAAAATCAAATGTTTGGTCTTGCAGTGAACCTGTTCTATAGCCCTAGGAAATAAATGAAGTTCAGGAGTGTCCATTATTGCTATAGGAAGGAATCCTCAGCAAGTGGTGGTACAGACAGGCCTTGTCTGTATTTGGAACACCAGCAAGTGTGGGCCTAGTCAGCATCTGCATGGATAGGAGACTACTAGGGAATGCTAGGCTAGACTGGGAAGTAAAAAATATCCTGGAAGAATAGCAAACCCCACCTGTTTAGTTGCCAAGAAAGCTACAAGGACCCGTCAATGAAGTCACCAAGAGTTACTCAATTTCAAGGAGATTTTACATTCTGGGGAAAATGGAAGAGAAGCTGTATTTTGGTTGGGATCTAGAGCACTTCTGATGAAAATCCTCTTGTGCAATGAAGCTTTCCTTCCTTAGCCCTCTTGTATTCTCCCTCCCCAAGAGTGGGGCATGGGAACTGCAGCTGGGAGCCAGGATCACTACAAAGCACTCATAGACTCAGTTGTTAGAACTGCTTTCTACCCGTGCAAAAGATCTTTTTCCTACCACTTGGATCCCAGTTGGTAAATTTCAGTTCAAGTGTAGTAGAGTCAAAATACGTCTTCTCCACTCTCAGGCATTTTACTTTAAGATCAGTAAGAATTGGAGTTCTTGTCTACAGAGACACGAACAACATTTTGGGAGGTTACCCTAACATTTCCCAAAAGTTAAACTAGAATAGTATTTCACTAATAAACAAAAATGTATATGGATCTCAGTAAAAGGGGAATATGTTTAATTTCATACATGACTTGATGTATATTTGCACAATCCTATGCCCAGAGGTAGGTCCCACTGTATCCCTTTTTGAATTGCAGGCAATATAAGCTAAGGAATAAATAATCAATGATTAGCAAAACGGAAAAGGAAAGAATTGCAGAAAAAACAATGGCTGCCATACAGCTCTTTAGATTTATTAGTGTCTTTGGTTTTCACACAGTTCAGAACCTACCTTCTTACCTAACTATGTGTGAACATAATGGCTAATTTACTTCCTATTAAGATGGTTGCAGTGTCACCCTAGTGATTATGGTCACTGTAGGCCAGAAGGCATTGATAAGACTCTTAAAACTGTCAGCAAGTGATATGGGAAAGAAAGAAATGAAGAGCAGAATGCCTGAGCTAAATTCAAAGTGTTAAGCAGCAGAAAATATTTCAGCATTATATTCAGTTGCATTCAAGGCATGTGCTCTCCAAATCAATCATGTATGCAGAATACGTGTGCAATCTCAGATTAATTATAAACTTATTTCTTCTTAAGAACTCATCTGTATTTATGCACCACACACCCCAAATTCTTTTTCCCCCCTGTTTTTGTGAGGGTTTTTTTCATTGCTTTGGGTTTTTTTCTAGTTCTGCATTTTTATTTGTTTACAACTTCGTTTGCAAACATTAATTTTCAACACATATAGGGCAGTATGGTGCTGGCTTGACAGCAGAAAACAAACAGTTTTGAGATGGTTCGTGGTGAGATATCACAATTGCAATACTCCCCTTCTTAACTGATGTGCAGTGATGAGACCCCTCACTTGCAGAAGGGGAATGTTGCTTGCAGTTGTGATACAATCCATTGCACATCGTATTACAACTTCCTATGTTTAAAAGAGAAATATAATATAATAAACCTATGTTCTTATGGTGATGGTAATGATAATGACTGCTACAAGAACCTAGTTCATAGTATTTTATTTCCTTGTTAAAGCAAGCCATTATCAGACAAGGTTCATGCAGTCTTAGGAATTATCCTATTTCCTTCAGGTTTTGGTGCATTGTGAGTGTTTACAAAACTATTGAGTACTCCTGGTTATGTTATGATTTCATTCAATGTACCGAATATAGAATTAAGTTACAAAAGAGCTAAGATCGTAATAATGTCATTATTTAAAATGAAGTTCTTAGGAAAAACATCTCAAGATGAAGGTGCCTTCCATCAAGTGTGCCATTTGTCTGTGAATCTGTGAATGTAATTTGATATTCATACCATTTCTAAGTTGCAGTCGTCCAATTTTAGTATTTAAAATGCTCCTCTATTTTTAAGATTCCTAACTTAAAAGAAATAACACTTCCAAAAAACATAATAACAGACAAAGGTCGAGGAGTTATATAATTGGCCTATTATTATATAATTGGCCTATTATATAGGGTGAAGAAACATTAAAAGGGGGTTTGGTTTCCCTTCATTTGCACCTAAATTGCAGTACATTTAGGACCTTTCCTATTTTTCCCTAAATTTTTCTAATTCTGGTACCAGAAGACCAGGACTTGGCAGAAAGTGTATATTCCCACACCAGCAAGGCTGCTTAACAACATTGTTTGGACCGGCAGCATTTTCAGCTTCTGAGACACCTGAGATATTAGAACAACATGTTAAATCCTTTAAAACTAAAAAGCTTACTATTAGTTTGTACAGATATTTCTTATCAATAAATCAATTTGACATGCAGATGTTAAGGGATGAGTGAAATAAAGAATTAGAGGTTTCTGTATTGCCTAGACAATGGGAGAGTGTCTTAACTTCTACAGCAAGAGTGTCAATGGACCTTAAACTACAACTTATACAACAAAAAATAATATTTAGAATTTATCGGGCTCCACTACCTCTGAATATAAAAGGATTGTCAAAAACAGCATTTTGTTGGAGATGTAATAAGGACAATGCCTCTTTAAAGCATATGTTTCTACAATGTCTTATACTTACCAAGTTTTGGGAGAAAGTAATGGATTATATAAATATGATTGTGTGACAAAAGCTAAAATTTTCAGAGGATAATATTCTTTTGAACTATATACCTAGTACATGGAATTCAACATCTGGACAACGTAAATGGATTCACTGTGCCCTTACTATGGCCAAAAGACTGATATTGCTGCATTGGGAAGATACTGTAAATGTATGGCCCCATTTATTCAATGGATTGAAGACCTGATTGCGCTTGCCACTTATGAGCGGATTGCCTATAGACGTAGACTTTGTATGGACAAGTCTAATGAAATATGGGACTCGTTTATACAAAATACAATAGGTTAAAAAAAAATCATAGTCATATAGATCTATTAGAAATATATATGTACTTGAATAGTATTTGTATTAGATGAGTATATATAGAATTGAAATTGTTTATTGTTATAATGATATATTAACACTTTTTTTTTTTGCTTTGTTGTATTTTTTCACTTTTTTGTTAAACCGCTTTTATGTATTTTTTCTTCTTTTTGTAATCAAAAATTTAAAAAATAAATAAATACACCAGCCAGGCTGCTTTACACGTTTTGAAGTAAACAAATTAATGTATGTAATCATCTAAACAGGACAGCCCTATAATAGCTCAAAATCTAGAATCCCTAACTGTAACATTCGTTGTTTGAAATATAAGGAGTCTGAACTCTGACAGGAACTGGACTGTAACTGCTGATGCTGTTATTGTTAATACTATTTATTTTGTACCTTTCTAGAGATGGTTCATAGTCTTTCTCAACTGTCTATATTTACAAGAAACTCTCTGAACATGTTGGTTCTGTTAATAGTTTATTTTTATAAATGGATCTCCATTTGAACACACTGGTTGAATTACTTATCCCTCTTTTATTAAGGACAAAATTAAAACTCTGCATTCTGGCATTTTTCTTTTACAGTATCCGGCTCCACGGGCTTCACCTCTGTTTTTGCCACTGTCAATACTGCTGCCCATAGGAGGTTGTGGAACTGAGGGCGCATTCCAGTTTTACAAATGAAATGAAAATAAATGCTACCTATCACTCTGCTGTCTGCTCATGTTCCTATCTCATTTCTGCCTGAGTGCGGTAATTCTGACTATTTGGGCATAGTAGTCATTTTTAAAAAGCACAGGGATACCGAACACTCTGCTTATGCATAATTATAAATCAAAGAGGTTCCACATTTATGTGGTTCTAATGCTCTAATAGTCTTCTTAGAGATCTAACACACCCTCCCCTGGCATAGCTTGCAGACATAAGCAGAGGTGGACGTAATGTTCGGGAGACACTTGAGCACAGAGGCACTTAGCTGGAAGGAAGCCCTCCAGACACAGCGGGACCTGCTTCTAAACAGCCGCGCAGCGCTCTGCACCTCCCTCAGCGGGGCAGGCAACGTCTCACGCCATTCAGAGTGTGTTGTTGGGGTTTTCACAAAATGACCACCATGAAGTACTGCCAGTCACACAGTAGCCATTCACAATAAGGTGAGCTGATGAACCTCTTCCTCACCAAACTGCCTATCCCACCCACCGCCCCTGCTCTCTAACACTTCAGATTAGGTTTGCCTATTTTCTGGACAGGTCAGTGTGCTTTCAAATAAAGCTCTACGCTGTGGCCACCCATCACAGTACAGTTATTTTCTAAGAGTGTCTGTGGGGCCTATGTAAAGCAAAACCTGGTGCTAAAGATTCTCACTTCACTTCACAGCAGCCCTGGATGACCCATTAAGTCAAATTAGCATGTGCTGAGGGTACCCAGAGAAGGGGGGCACTGCAGAGTTTTTTCCCCTACCTATCATGCCCTTAACTCTTTCAGTGCCACGTTTGACTTTAGCTTTCAGCCCTCACTGAGTCTAAATAACTTGTCAGTTAAGCAATGGAAAGGCTGAGGGGCCCATTGTTGGCCTGTGCTTAGGGCATCAGTTGGCCTTGATCCAGCATGCCAGTTCCTTAATTACCTGGTTGCTATTGCAGCAATTCTTTATTTTTTCTTAAAGGCACGTAGGACAAGAAGCTGATGTATGCTCAGGGAGGTATCTGCAGGCACATCACCGTGCTCAGAGGCACCATGTTACCTCCTCCTGCTATAGTTTCTATAGAGTAGCCCTCAAAACCATTTTAATTGCTTACTACAAATGCTAGAAATTTTTTATCATTACATAGGGTTTTTTCCAAAACAATTTGGATTATTTTCACATTTTAAAAAAAAACTGATATATTCTGTAGCATAATTTGAAGTATCCGTAGTAAACATACAGAGATCTGTGTATGAATATAACAGCTAGCCTTACTTTATACCCAGTAGGATAGGGAGGCAGGTTCTGAATCTGGCTTAAGGACAGATATCTCTGTTATTCCAGTACAGGAGCTTGCTATCTGTCTCTCCCAAAAGCATTATGGGCCACGCAATATATAAAATAATGTCCACTCCACCTTAACCACACCAAGGCTGTGCTTCTTTGTAAAAGGCATATTTTCAGTCAGTGTCTAATTTTCCGTCTACCTGAAGGAGGATGCGTGTGTGCGAGAGACTGTAAGCAAACATATATAGAACTATGGTTTTCTGTGAAGCAGCCTTGATTACAGGGAGAATGATCTTTAGCTGCAGGCAGAATTAACAATCCACAGCTTTGCTTGACCTCTAGATATCTTGAGAGACTTTGCCAAAACATGCTAAAACCCGGTTGTGCTGCACAGTGAGGGAATGGAAAGCATCGATTGTTTTGTGATTATTAGCTAGAGTGGGATAAGCCTTCTCCTTATTATGCAGATTAGCGGAGCTCTTGGTTCCAACAGATGCAGGAGAGCATCTGCTCTTACAGATGGCAAGTACACAGTTCCATTAGTATGTATCTATTGTCTGCTGTTGGCTTGCCTAGAGGAGGGGAGGTCTGCGCAAAGAAGGATTGTTACACAGGCCAATCTAAAGCAGAACACCTACTGTGGGGGAGGGGCAGGGGGGCATCTATGCCCAGGAGACTATTTACACAGCAGGGCAGACAATAATCAAATTAGAGTCTACCCTAAATAAGGACTTTCATATGTCACAATTAAGCCTCAGGGTTTGTTGTGTTTTTTTTAATGGACAGTATAGGAAAAACAACCATTCCAATGCCTTTGCAAAATAAAAATCAGGGCACAAATTAAGTGCTTTTAAATACCATTGATTTTAACAATGGTATTTCTCTTTAACAAGAGAATTAAGCAAGTGCTTGGAAGCAATGGAACTGAAAAGCCCTTAACTTTAACTTAATGTCATGGGTATTGTTTTGCAATTTATTGAAGTATATAAAATATCACAATGAATTAAAGGAACATAAGTTGCATTCACAGAAGTACATATTCTTCATTATCACACATGGAGACTATATTTAACGACATTAGTTTAATGCTCTATGAACATAGTCATAACTATTTGGAAAATGTATACTTGATGTTTCAATCTGAGAATATACTTCCTTTTTCAATTTGAGAATATATAAAAGATAGTCTCAAGAAGAACTCAAGTCTTGGTAACTTCATGGATGTGTGCATGCTGTCTTCTGGGCAAAATTATGGAAGAAATTTGCCATTTACTTCCTGATGGTCTCTGAACCAAGTACAACCCAGGTCTGAGTCTACTTAGCTTTTCAAGAGTAGCCAAGGCCAATAAAGTATATATACATAGGTATGTAAGTATGCACACACACATTAGTCTCCCTCCATCCACCCACCCACCCCCCATCTCCATAGGATACAGTATGTTGGATTGAGAGATTATGATTGGCCCAAAGTCATCCAGTCAGCTTCCATGGTTGAGAGTAGCTCTGAAGCTGGTCTGCCCAGTCTAATCCAATATATTACCACCAGTGACTATTATGGTATAGCTCCCAGAATGCTCAAACACCTGTGATGGCTGGAAATGCCGGGGGCATACATCACACCATATCTGGGGGTGACAGATTGGAGACAGTCACACTATTAGGGAAACTTTGGGCCCTCCAGAAGTTGCTGGAATACAGTTCCCAGCAGACCTCAGCCTGATCCTTGCTGGCTGAGTCAGTAGAAGGTCCTGGAGGACGACAGTTTCTGAACCCTGGCAAGAAGTGGCAGCTGGGCCTGAACCAAAGCCTGTCATGCTTCCATTATCATATGTGCTGGGACTGTTAATATTTCCGACTTGGACTTCAGATAAATTGACCTTTTTATTTCTGGCTAAATGAGTTCTTCTCAGCAGTACTGTTGATGAAAAAAATTATATCGGGGGAACTGGGGAGACAGAGGATGTTATCCATTGTGTAAATAGGCATCCTCTGACAGAATTTCTTTCTAGCACTTTGCAGCTCCTACTCAATAGCCAATTATGGATACAGATGTATATTCCCCTTGCAAGCGATGATTTGCTTGTTACATTGTAGGTTGCACAATTTGCTCTGGCAGCTCAATTCCACTTATAAAAGATCACAGGATCTCTTATGTTTTGATTATCTTACTTCCTTTTTACTATTTTAAAAGAATGACTGAGTTTTCCATTTTTCTCGTTGGCTTTTTTTATTCTCTCTCTCCAACCCAACAGAATATTGGAAGTGCATTATGTAGTCCTTTTCAGAAAATAAGTCCCCCAGCGCATCCCTCTGGGAGAGGCAGCTGGGCAACAGGTGAGCCAAAACCTTGGCAACTGCTCCACTCTAACCCCCTCCCAGCTCTCTCCCAGCCACATGATCCAGAAGCAGAGTCTATGCCGTTCACTCCATGTATCTCAGTGCAAACATACAGACATGCAAATGCAACATGAGAAGAGAGCAGAAATGCACATACATAGACACATGTTACTTCACTACACTGAAGAAAATACAGATGCCTCCTATGGCCGCTGTAGGTAAATGGGTTAGAAGTTGTCATTCCAAAAGCTACACTCTGCGTATTTTCCCTACCTTCCTATCTTATCTGAAATCAGTCTTGTGATGTACTTGTTTTCTTATTCATGACAACCCTGGAAATTATGTTTTATTTAGGGTTATTCTGGTCTTTTGCTCTAAGTCATAAAATCAGGATGTTGACTTGCACATACCCAAAAATGCACTGTGGGAGACAGTCCCAAATTTCATTAAATTATATTTTGCTTTAGACTTTACATTAGCACAGTTCAGTAACTTTCATATAGTATCCTATATGTATTTACTCAGAAATAAGTCATTCTGTATTCAGCAGAATTTACTTTCAGGTAACTGTGCATAGGATTGAAACTTTACATTTTCATGAGGAAGATAACTTTTTAGCATGAGTTCTTCATATATCTGATTTTACATGATTCTCTAATGAATAATTGTTTTCTGCACCTGGTTTGCACATGATATACTACATGGTGATGTGATCATCGAAAGCATGGTCTATGAACACAGAAAATAATTCCATCCTGTGCAAGACCATTACATGGACTAGTGTCAACTGCTGGATTAGAAAAGTTGTGCAGCTTCTATAAACAATTCATGGGTATAGCTGTATCTTTGGGGAGCCTTTTAGGTTGTATTTCTCAGAACAGCTTGCTTCATTTGCTACTGGAGGGGTTTACATATATTTTTAAAGTAACAATATCCATGTTTTTTATCTCACAACCATTGAAATCTCCTAGAATCCAATTACGAGGATTTGGAAAGGGCTATACTAATCCCATAACTGTTTTCTCAACAGATTCTATTACTCTGAAACACCCAGACTTACTTTTGGAAATGTAAAATAATAATGCTAACCATGATAGTTACAGAAAATGCTTCTGAAGTTTTACCAAGCCAGTTCTGATGTGAAGAATTTAGCCTTAGGGAGGAAAGAAAATATGAAGAATGATACTGTTTCTTCAAGTCGTACCTTCAGTTTTTATGTTCATTTTTCAGTCAGTAGATGTAATTCAACAGTTTTGCATAATTTCATATTGGTGAGTCCTAAATAATCAAGAGGTATGAGAAAAACAGGTGGATCTTGAAACAAAATAAAAAGCATATGAATATATGCTGGAGAAAAATTATCACAACACAGGAAAAAAGATGACTGTATTGGATGCAAAAGTTATTGCTTGTACTTCCCATTGTCATACCTGAAAAACAGAATTAGTACATGGGCTTACAAAGTCTCTTTTTACTGCAGAAATGGACAATTTGTACCATTCAGTTATTGTAGAACTACAGTTCCCATCAGTCCTACTCAGAATAGCCAATGATGAGCAATGATAGAAATTGCAGACCAACATCTGTAGGCCATACACTGCCCACCTCTGTTTTATTGGATCAACAGGAAAATCAGAGATAACATTAAAAGTTGGGAACTTGCATATATTTCTAGATATTGTTAGAGTCAACTATTATCTGGACTAGGCAGAAAGGACATTATTTATATTTATGGTAGTTGTAGTTCATTAGTTCAACAAAATCCAGAACATATTCAATTTTTATCAGACTTTTATCTTCTTGTTTCTCTGTTTGCTTGCTTTGTTTTTGTTGGTGCTTGTTCGCAAGTTTTGAAGCAGCCTAACATGTTTTCTAGATTCAAAATCAAAGCTTTTTGCAAGAAGAATGAATGTGTGGAAGGATGGTTGTTGAATGATACTTCTGGTCACACCCTGCCTTCTGTTCATTTTTCCAACTTCCTACATAAAATCTATGTATTAAAATCTGCAAGGAGGACAATTAACACAAGGTTCCTCCCCCTAATAATTAGCTTTGAAGGGTGTGGTATCACCTGATAATGTAGTTAACTAGTAGAATAGAAGAAGCTGTTGAAAACAAAGGAATGGGCAGAGATACAAATGGCTACAGACATCCCTACTGAAAAGCATTGGATGCCCTTGAAGGCCAACCTGAACATTAGTTGCTGCACGGGAGGGCTGCTTGCCTGGTGAATTTAACCCTTTCTGCAACACCAAGCATTCCTCTCTTTTCTTTCCTGAACAGTTACCTTTTCTCCTTCACGTACCTGCATTTTGTTTCCTTCTTTTTTCTTCTTCTTCCCTTTCCAGTGGAACTACCATATCCATCCTGATTAATTTTCCCCTGCGGAAAGGGGAGAGAATGTGCTCTTTTTTGTACATGTGTCTGTGTCTTAGAGTGATTTTGCAATTGTGAAAGAATATCTGATGTGTGCAGATTGGGATCTATCAATTCTATAAATTGGTTCCTTTTTTAAAAACAGGCAATAGTTATTAGTTCAACCGTTCGGAGGATTTTTTTATTTATTTTTTTTGGTCCTGGCTCTGCTGTTTTTAGTAGTATGGCTTTTGCCAAGAATGTGCACACAGAGACAAATGTGACATACGCACATGTTTATTGTGGAGGTGAAAGTCTCCAGAATTTGGCAACCTCAGTCGATAAGGTGGAGAACCTGGGTAATGCATAAGATTTTTTCTCTGAAGGTACATTTTTCCTTTGTAGGGGGGTTATCTTAAATTCAGGCCTATCTTCTTTTGAGGTAAATATAGCTCACGTGTATTCATAGCATGTATAACTATCTCACTGGTGAAAAGCCAGAAGATATAGTCTTGACCCATCTATTCCGTCTCCCCCACTCACTAACTTTCTCTTCGATATATTGTCTGTGCAGGAGTTATGTAGCTCATTACGTGCCATAATGCTAATTGAGGACATCTTTATAAGTTTAAATTGGGTTTTCTGTTCATTCGTTCCCTCCAAGGAGCCTGAAGAAAGATCTAGGGATCTTTCACACAATTCTCAGCACGCACAGGCCAAAATGGAGTATCCGGGCATCTCTGTGGGAAAAAAAAAAGACAATAGTGGTATAAAACAAATCTTCATAAATGGTATTATACAGATATAGTCTATTATGATCATTCTGACCTTTTTTTTTAGGTGCCATTTTACACCAGAGCAGCCTCATTTCATCCGTTTTGGAAAGCTACTCTATTCTAATTTTAAAAACCGAGAATATTATAAGAATAAAAGCTGCCATTTAAATCAAATCAAACCAAAATTATTCCAGACATTAAACTATTTATTCTTGACAACTTTCGATCTTCAAAACCATTACTAACATATACTGTAGATCAGTGTTCCTGGCAGTGTTCTACAGCCTGGCTGGGGAATTCTGGGAGTTGAAGTCCACTCATCTTAAAGTGGCCAAGTTTGGACAACACTGCTGTAGATGTTTTATGGCTGGGGACAGCACAGTTTTCCGGGGCCGCTGCCCTATCTCCTATGTTACAAAATATTTCTTTTTTTTTTTTTAAATAAAAGCTGAAATTTGCAAGGTTTCATGAGAAGCCTTCTAAAGAATATTTTCTCTTATTTGGGGAGAACTAAAGTCACCGCCATTCTCTTTTTTAAAGTTAGAGATTATTTGGTGTGGGGAAAAACCAATTTTGGCGGAGCAAAGGCCTAAATACTGGAAAATATTCATGTCTAGACAAATACAAAGGCAAAGTCAGGTACCAAAGCCCCCAGATATCTGCCACAATAAATGACAATAAATATTTTAGAGAAAGGTACTAAACACTGTATGGTTCTAAATAGTATTATGCCATTTTTCTGAATTAAGGGATGCTGTATAATAAAAGATTCCAACACCATCCACGGACTAATGTGGGATTAACTAACATCATGTTTTCACAGTGTTTTGGATTACAGCTACCCTGATCCCAGGCTGGCCAATGGCTGCTCCAGGGTTGAAGAAGTTTAAGAGCAACTCAATGAGTAAAGTTGTTGAGAAGAGGATAAAAATAGCAAAAAATATAAATTTGTTTGCATTTCAATCACTATAATAGAAAAGTGATTATATAAATACTAGAGTTTATAAGTACTAGATAAGTAGAGATTAAGAGAGCCAGTTTGAGGTAGCGGTGAAGGCACCAGGCTAGCAACCGGGAGATGGTGAGTTCCAGTCCTGCCTCAGGCACGACGCCAGCTGGATGACCTTGGGCCATCCCTCTCTCTCAGCCCTAGCAAGAAGGGAAGAGCAAAGTACTTCTGAAATCTTGCCACTTCTGAAAAATCTTGCCAATAAAACTGCAGGGACTAGTCTAGGCAGTTGCCAGGAGTCAACACTGACTTGAAGACACACACACACACACACACACAAAAGTGGGGAGAGAGAAATTATCTATAATTTAAAAGCAAAGGAAAGGGTAAAAATCTAAAGTCTGATTAGGCTGAAGTATGGATTTGGGGATTTATCTATCTGAAGGATCTCAGTCAGACTTGCTGTCTTATTATATAACTGGAAAAACACAGAGGGCTTCTGTGGGTAGCAAAAGGCAATGGTATGCATGTTTGCCAAAACAGCAGACAAAGAAATGTTCTGTAGACATAGAGTATATTGCACAGCAGTATTTTGTTTGTCCTACCATTCCTTCTACAGGTATTTCTAATGTTCAGGTGTGAAATGCTGCTACTAAGATAACTCAACCAGGCACAAGGGGGAGATACCAGCAGGCCTGGGGAAGCCTCCCCAATGCCCGAGTATAATTTTTCAGCGGGAGGGGAGAAGAGAATGATATGACTGTGTGTGCTCAGAGGCTGAAAAGCGCTGCCCAATTGCCGGGGGGGGGGGGGGGGGGTTAGAATTGAAGAACCAGAGAGGGCAGGAAAGGAATAGGAAGCATAGATTGGAGGAAGCACTGGATACTGAGATATTTTGTGGCAGGTTTCCATTTGATCTTTCTGAAAGCTGAAGTTACTGTGACCTGGTGATGGTGCTGGTTAGAAACAAGTAACTTCTTTTCTAGTTCCAACAGTAATTAAATATTTAAAATTAACGTATGAAATATCCCTGATTATTCTGTGATTCCAAGTAAGTCACTTTGCCCCAGTGAATCATTAAATCCCCGGACAGTCCATAATTTGCTAGGCTAAAGGCAACGAACCTGATTGCTAAGACTGCAATGGTGTTAGGTACCTCCAGCCTTATTTTCTGGTACAAATGCTTTCTTTGCCAAGTACCTTTTAGACTTCCACTGCTAAGTCTCTGATGGGTTAGGGAAATAAATTATGCAAAATAAATGAGAAGATGAAAAGGTCAGTCAGGCCATCCGAGCTACATAAAGATTTAAATCTCCAGATATCATGAATGCTTCGAGGGTTCCTGCAACATTAAAAAACAAACAAGTGGGCTCAAAGCAAAACTCCTTATAGGCTTAGCTGATTTACAAGCCTAGCAACTTATCAGACAACCGTCAAACAACAGAACTTCAGTTTAAGGCTCCAGGATGTTATCTGTCTCTCTAATGCTGCAATCTTATCCTTGAATTATGTCTAGTGGGCAGGATAGCATTACTCCTAAACCTACTTTACAATGACGGAGCACGTTGAAGGGGGGGGGGGATCACTCCAGCAAAGCAATAACTTCCCATCAGAGGGAGTCTATGACTGGCAGAATATTGGAGAACTAGGGATCTAAAGGCATGAAGGAGAAGCAATGCGTTTACTAAGAGTTCTGCTTGCACTGACTCTGCTCTCACACACTTAGTGTGCAAATCTGTGACATTATGCCTGGGAAAGACACACCATAATTTGACAGACTCTCAGTGAAATCAGCAGACAGTCCCAGCCAACTGGGATTTGATTGCATCTAAGACTTTCACCAAACACAGCACTTCAGCTGAAGGTCCAGGGAACTCTGACTGCATACTGTATATAGAGTTATCATTAAAAGACTGACCAAAAGAAAGGTTCATAACTGAGAAGGACATGTTAAGATATGTCTCAGAATTATTCCATTACAGATACCAGCTATAGCCACCATGTCACTATTATAGTTAAGGCAACCACTTTGAACGATGCCTTCTGGTATGGCATTCAGCCCACCAACTTTTCTTCCCAATTTTCCTTCTCTTGGCCCTCTCCTTTCCCTCCTGATGAACTCCTCTCTCTCTACACTTGTTCTTCCCATACTTACTAGATAGCAGCACTTCTAACCTAGGGATGGAGAGCCAGTTTGGTGTGGTGGTGAAGGCACCAGCCTAGAAAGCAGGAGACTGCGAGTTCTAGTCCCATCTTAGGCACAAAGCTAGCTGGGTGACCTTGGGCCAGTCTCCTCTCAGCCCTAGGAAGGAGACAATGGCAAACCACTTCTGAAAAACCTTGCCAAGAAAACAGCAGGGACTTGTCCAGGCAGTCGCCAGGAGTCAACACTGACTCGAAGGGACCAAAAAAAAAAAAAAACTATGGATAGTTTGGACCTGCTTGTGGTCGCACAGTCCTAGCAGACCAACAATCCTGCTGTGGCTACTTGCTATAGGCTGTTTTGACTACTTGAAAATCTGCTCAAACATAGATGGTGCAAACATGGTTGTATCTAATGTTCACAAGTCTAAACTTTGCAAAGAACCTTCAGCCAATCACTGCTTGCAGTTTCTGGCCAATACCTGGGCATGGAAGCGATTGCTATCATTCTCCTTCTGCTATGCTCCATGCATTTCTGTACATACATTTGTGAACACTTATCTATTATTGTAAACCATCCAGAGTCACTGGGAGTAATGTGGCATATAAATTTAATAAGATAATAATAATAATAATATTGTTATGCAAAGCATTCCAGAGGCAGTTTGAGGAGAAACAATGAAGGGAGACTGAGTGTTTAAAACTATACATAAAGGCACTCCAAAGCCTTTCATTCTCCACAACAGAGAACTTCCACTGGCTTTCAAACCTCTGCTTCCCATAAATCGATTTGATTACCTTTCCCAACTCTGCCAGAATGGGAAACCAGAAGCCAGGGAGTGGAGGAACCTCTCTAGAGGGTGCACAATCTCAAAACAGCCTTTCTCCATTCAGTGGTATAAAGGCACTGGCATAAGGATAGATCACAAACTCCCAGTAACATTGTGAAAGTTGTTGGTTAGTTTCAGTTGTTGGGCTTTACACACTTCAGTAAAACTTTTTTTGGGGGGGGCTCTTTACAGGTCACAAAGTAGCCCTCTTGTGCCTTCAGGAGCAAGGTTATTGTTTCTTCTCCTCTTCCCCATTATCACGACCCATTATCAGGGCCTACAACAGAAACATCTGGATTCTACTTGGGATTACTTGTTTAAACCATTTCCTTTCCCCTGCTTCCTATAAAGATTAGTACCAGGCCAAGGGGCATTTGGCCTTTGTGATCCTGTGATGTCTGAATGGCAACGGAAGGCCCACTTGAACATGAGAACACTGAGAGTCCAACTGTCACCAATATCACCATTCAGTCTGATGACAACAATAGCTAATGGTTAACTGTTTTAAAATTATCCTGACAGGGAACTAATTTTTGCTTCATAAAGATTATCCATGAGAAAGGGATACTTCCTAAGTCCAACAAAAATCAACAAGTAACTTTTTTTTTCAGCTGTGGATACACAAGTTCTTGCATGAAGGGGAATTACGGAGGGAGGGATGGGGATGGGGAATCTGGAAGAAATGGCATTAGGGGTTTGAAGAAAAACTTCATTAAAAAGTTGCCCATTTCTATGTTCCATATTCCTAGATTGGAAGCCAGGTATCAAATCGTCCATATGAAAAGTCAGCTGAGGAACTGCTAGATTTTTCCTTCCAAGATTTCGATCTACCTCCAGGTTGTGTGACTGTAAGGCTTCATGAGGGATCAGTATCCAAACAGTGGAAGACTCAGTGGTCCAAGGGGACTGTCTAGGAATTCATCCTAATCACTGGGCTCTTGACTGGCTCTACTGGAGCTACTTTCTTTCCTTTCTTTCTAGCTCTGGAAAAAGGGCAGTTGGCGAGAAGTTTCCTTTCTTGATTCTGCTGAATCATTTGCACCAGTATGCACTATGGCGGTCAACCACTGCATTCGCTCTCTGCCCGCCCACTTGTCCATGGTTTGCAAAATATCTGTATTTAGCCTGAGTAACATCCTGAGGTTGCTTGACTATTTCCATACACTGTTGTTTTCTTTCCATGAATGGTTAATGCAGAGAGACTCTAACATGAATTACCTTATGACAGGTAGGCAGTAACAAAATACCAGTGATGCTGTGAAGATGGCTGTTATTGACACTACATCAGCACTTGTTTCTGTAGCAATTGGTATACATTCAATATAGTTTCAGTTGACCATAAGACTACAACTATTTTATGTTCGTTTTATTGAACAATGTGATCTCCCTGTTAAACAGAATCAACACTTGGAACCATGTCTCTAAATTTATTGCCAATGCTTGGCCAGGGTACTTTGTCACCCCAAAGCAAGCTGTCTAGCAGGATTTGAGCATCAAGTCCCAGCATCAATAATAAAATATCTTTTCAACTGCATACAATTTTTCTAAAAATATTTCTACACTAAGCAGAATTGTTTTGTTTTTGCAGTCAAATTGCCTCGCCTCCTCATCTGTTGACCTCTGTGGTCTTTCCACTAGACCCTGTACCAGTACCTTGATTGGTGTATCACACTGAGGTGCATTCCAAATCTTCTCCCAGCAAAACCAGCTGTTATGGTGCTCAGATCACCAGCTTACATGGGGAAATAGACAGATAATTTGGTATTAGACCCCAGGCCCTTTTGAACCCCAAGAGGCAAATTCAAATCCTAACCCCATTTCATAGACCCACCAAGCCAAAAAGCTCTTCTGCACTTCTATCAATCTTTCAATTTCTCCCTCAGCTGGGGAGTTGCTTTCTCATAGGGGGCTGTCATTCATTCGGCATTGTGTGACCCTCTTGAAATGAATAAGAAGAATGGATGACTTCAGAACCATCCCTCTCAAAGCCAGGATTCAATTTGAATGCCTAACGGAGCAGATGTTTGCTAGGATCCACCATGCGGACTGCAGTAGTGTACACAGTTATGTTAATTTGGCAAGCTTTCCCCTTCAAGTTGGCTCTGAGCTATTAGAACACACAGCTAGTAGGTCCTTCTGTCTAACTAATAATTGCCTATCATTGATATTAATTAGCATTTTTTGCACCTTTTTTCAGTTTTGACCTGGTATCTGTTGGTCGTCTAATCACAGTGGCCTATTAAAAAGTTGTTTAAAAAAACAGGGTGTAGAGCAGTCAGAGCCATTTATCAAAGCCCAAACAAGGCCAATTAAAGAGGCAGCCAGACAGTTGTCTTGATTTGCCACTGACTGTTTCTTGATCACCATTATAAATTGCTAATCGGGCAGAAAGTGCTCAGCAGCGCTCTGCAGGGGGTGGTTATTGCTCATTCCCCACCTGGTGACAGGTGATAGAGGCTAGTGATGGTCTTATTGATGTGAGCTGCCTATCAGTTGGAAGTTATTGTTAAAGTTCATGATGCTACAGCTGATCCCTTTCTGCTGAGAGTCAATCAAATTAATTAGTGCTAGAAATTCTTCTATATTATATTAAAGCAGGGATATTCAAAGGAGCACTTTGTAATTTATTTCTGAAGGCGAGGGGGGGCAGGGGGAGAGAAGTCTTCCAGCATATTGGAGTTGGGGAAGGAGAAGGAGGGGTAGAAATCAAAGATAGCTCCTTCCATTATTTTATAATAAGGGCTGTGGCTAAAGGTTTTTATAGCCACAGATCAAGAGATCATAATAGAAACATATTGACAGATTTCTCTCTCTCCTCCCCCTCTCCTGCCCGCAATACTCTGAGGAACTGGCTTGTAGCAGGAAAAATATTTCAAAACCTTATCAGCCAAGCTGAGATCTTCTGTGTAAAATCAATAAAGAGTTATACATGGTTTGAGTTTAAACAGTTCTCTGTAGTCATTTAAACATAGTGCATCTGTGCAGCTTTTTACCTCTGGAGACCCAGGTAGCCTAGCAACCGCAAGGCTTAAAGCGATTAACTACAAATGAAGTACTGTACGCCTATCAAAGCAATTGTTCACGGCTGCCTTCGTTGCAAAGCCAGAGCTAATTGAACATGATACAGTATGAAGATAATTAACACCCATGAGTTTGTTAATTGCCTGTTAGCATTACAACACAATCTCTTGGTTTTCCTTTCCAAACGCCCTCCTTTGCTGGATCCTTTGGACCTCTTTGGCTGGCAAGATATCTTGGGGCGTGTGTGTGTGTGTTAACCCCTGAAACAAAGAAACAATGGGGGGAATCATCCTACCAGTGGTAGGGAAGCAGGCTTGTCAAAACATCCAGCCTCCCTCTTTGTCTTTTTCCATTTACAGAGAAGAGGAATTTGCTTTACACATTTGGGATGAAGTATTATGACTATTATTATTATTATTATTATTATTATTATTATTATTATTAAACAAGAAGTTAGCTACAATTTGTCCTTTCCTATATCTTCTGTGGGCTGTGCTTACGACTCAGCTGGGGTACCTTCTAAAGTGAGCAATAAATGTCTTTTTAGGTTGGAATATTAATTGAAGGCAGCATCTGGTCAGCAGCTGACTTGGAATACTTGCCCACTTTGTTTACTACCACTTAAATCAAGCAATTTATTTTTTCTCTTTACCAGCTTTGCTATTAGCAGAATTACCATATGTGCCAAACCAGAAAATCAAGTATAATCATAAGGGATCCTCCCCAAAACCTGTGACATCAGCAGGTCAACTGCTATGAATTGCTAGAATATTTTATTCTTGCTCCCTGTTTACAGACAGTTAATCTGCCTAGCTAAATAATAATATAGATTTCTTTGAGTTGCCTCAAAATTATAGGAAACTCATGGTAGATTTTTTTAAAGAAATATTTGATTAAAAGTAGGCCAAATATAAAATATTATATTTCAAATAGCTAGTTCTTTTTTTAAAAAAATGTTTTGGGGAAGAGGGGAGTATTATGTGACTTTATGCTTTATGCTTAGGCATCGTAGCAGGAGAGCTGTGTTAGTCTATGATGGCAAAAAATCAGAGGGAGCCTGATAGCACCTTTTCTGAGCCAGGTTATTTGAGAGACCATCTCTCCCCAAACACATCTATCCATCCCATCAGGTTCAGCAGGAAGGGGATGTTGTAGTTCTTGTCCATGAAGGAATATCTTCTGACAAGAACCAAGAGGAGAGCCTTTTCGCCTTGGTACCTGCCCTCTGGAACATCCTTCCCCGTGAGGTCAGATTGGCCCCAACCTTGCAGGCCTTCTGGAAGAACCTGAAGACATGGGTTTGCCATCTGGCCTGGGATCTGGTAGTGGTGGTATAAAGCCTGCCAAATGGATGTACTGGGTGACTATCTAAATCAATCAGCCCATCAATCAAATTAATAAATACCTGCAAAGTGCAACCTAAGTTAGCCATGGTTTGAAGCCTAGAACCTTCTCTACAAAGTGAAGCAATGATTTGTCCCTCCCTAAGTCCATGTTCATACTCTTTGCACTCTTGGGCGAAACTAACTGAACTCAACCTTGTATCTTATTTAACATTCCCTGGATGGAAGCCACGTATGCAATTTCACACATTACATTATTTTACAGATTTAGTTTATAGGCTGCTTTTCAGGCATAAGGTACCTATCTCAGATGGTATAAACTATCAAAAAGTAGCATTTCAGCTTCAAAGAAATTTTCAAATGCCAACCTAATTCATTCAAATTACACTGCTGAAAATATCCTGAAGAAAGGCAACTTGGATGAGATGCATTTTTAAGATGGACTTGAAATCCAAATGCACAGAAGAGGTCATGTTTGACCCACTCAAAAATAATAATAATAATAATAATAATAATAATAATTATTATTATTATTATTATTATTATTATTACTATTATTATCATCATCATCATCATCATCTCCTGTTTGCATCTGCAAGACCAGCAGACTTTCATCCTTCCTAAATACCACTCAGCCAGAAACTCTTCCATTATGCAATATGAACTTTTTCATCCAGCTGGTCATGGGAAAAGATTATAACTTTAAGAATAGGTACACAAGCTTTCTTCTATCTTTATATTCTCCCATTTCTTTCTTTGCATGTCATAATTTTTCTGCTATCAGCTGGAGGATGACTTGTTACTTACTGATATTTGTAAGTCAGTCTGGGAAATTTTTTTAGCCACAAAGTGAGGTTAAAATACTTGCTTAAAATAAATACGCTGCCCGGAGTCACTTGTTTTTGTGAGATGGGTGGCTATATAAATTTGACAAATAAATAAATAAATAACCATAGACATCATCAAGAAGATCCTGTTTTTGATGGTCGGGAAGCTAACCTGCTTTATCTTGCAAGCAGGATTTCATAAGCTTAACATATTGCATGGTATTTAATATAACAAGAAGTATACAATTTGTTATTTGTGTAAATCCTAAAGTAGTTTGCAATAGCACTATTAAATAAATACTATAAAATTAAATTGTCTAATAAAAAAAATCAAAAATAGTAATGGGAGCTTGTACCTGAGGAAATTTGGTATAAAAGTTAAGATTGCATTTAAATACTTTGATTCCCAAGCCATTAATGTATTTAAATTAGCCATGCACTATCAATTGGATCCAGAAATGCTTAGTGGTCCTAATGATGTAGTTTGGTGTTGTATGTTTCAACTTCATGATCCCATTTTTAGGGATACTGAATGGTGTGGCTTTTCGGGGGGGGGGGGGGGGACTGCCTTCCATACACTTAATTACAGTAATCCAGCATAAGACTGATTCCAAGTGTTTCAAATAAGGCTATAGCTGGTATATCTGTCTTAGCTTGTTCATGCATTAATAAATCTCTCAATAAATGTGATACAGCATCTGGGGAAGTTTGCTTGCCTGCCCATATCAAAAGAAAGAAAAAGAGTGACTTCTTTATGCACAATTTTGGAAAACCCAGACACTACCAACAATACAAGAATGGTTGTTAAAACTTGGCAGAAATGGCAGAAAATGATAAACTGGCTTGCTTATTCAAAGAAAACTCAAATAACTATTACCTTAAAGAATGGAAACCATTGATGGACTATTTGCAAAATGCAGGTGGGGTGAAGCTTACATGGGGATTTGAAGATTAGATTATAAACGTAATGGGATATGTTTTGACAAAGAATTACTCCTACTTAATGTATTAAAAACTAGCACTTATGATAGTCTTGCTATTCCTAAGACCAGAGATAGATTGGAAGTTATCTATTTTTCATATCTTTTTTCTCTTTCTTTTACTTTATCTCACTTTTTCTTTTTCTTTTCCTTTTCTTTATAATTTGTATTTTCAATTTTCTTTTCCATTTCTAACTTTTAACTTTGTAACTTTAAAATTTCAATAAAATATTATTAAAAAAAAAGAAAGAAAAAGAGATAGAGTGTAAATGTGAAATGGTGGAAGGGAAGGGAAGGGAAGGGAAGGGAAGGGAAGGGAAGGGAAGGGAAGGGAAGGGAAGGGAAGGGAAGGGAAGGGAAGGGAAGGGAAGGGAAGGGAAGGGAAGGGAAGGTCAAACTCTGGGGGAAGTTAAAGATTAGTTCTGAGCAGCTTGATTGCTGGTGGTGGTAGCTTCCTGGACACTTTTGCAGTTTTCTAGGCAAGAATACAGAAGTGATCTGCCATTGCTTCCTTCTGGAATTCGTCTTTGACTTCCCAAACTGGCCTACAGCCCTGGAATTTCCTGGTAGACTCTCATCCAACTGCTAACCAGCTCCAGTTCTTTTTACTGTTTCTAGCTGAACCGTGGTTGATTAGTGTTGCCACCTGAAGGAGTTAAGGCAAGATGATTATTAGAGGGAGGACAAGGCCAGAACCCTAACCTCTTAGCTGCAGGAAAGCAAGAAGTAGAATACAAGTGGAGAACAAAGATCCTAAATCAGAGACTCAGTACACTAGTAGACTGTATTACTAATTGTACTAATGGTGCTTATGACGTGGCTAAATTAAAGCCTTCAGGATATCTATTTGCTTACTTTTCCATGCAGGAAAAGAAAATCCAAAGTCGCAAAGATAGAAATATGCTGGGAACCTGGAATGTAAGAGGTACGAACCCAGGGAAACTCAGCACAGTGAAAGATGAAATGAATCAACTAGACATTGACCTTAGGCAGCAGCTGATTGAGATGGGCTGGAACTGGGCATTTTCAGTCAGAAGATCACATTGTTTACTACTCTGAATATGAAAAACAAGGAAGGAATGGCATCGCTTTCATAGTTAGCAAGAGCAGACCTTGGCTTCAGTGTAATCAATGACTGAATGGTATCAATTAGACTTTGTGGGCAACCCTTTAACAGGACTATTAAACAGTTTATACTCCAACCACTGATGCAGAAGAAGAAGAGGATGATGAATTCTACAGTCAATTTGAAATTGACAGAACTTGCAAGCAAAATATACTGCTTGTGGTTGGAGACTGGAATGCTAACGTGGGAAATATTAAGGATGAAAATGTAGTTGAACTGCATGCCTAGGCAACCAAAATGAAACAGGAGAATGACTTATCCATTTCTTCCAATCCAATGGTTTCTTCACTGCTAACACAGTCTTCAAACAACCAAAATGATGCCAGATGGAGTTCACAGAAATCAAACTGACTACATTATTGGTAGAAGGAGGTGAAAGGGCTCGGTCATAACAGCAAAGACATGGCCAGGGACTGATTGTGGAACAGATTACAAACTGCTCATATGAAAGTTCAAGTCAAGCTGAAGGAGAACAAATCCAATCAGTTTCCACAAGTTGATCTTGAGTGTATAACTAACAAGGAGAACATCAGGAATCACTCTGAAGTCCTGATCTGCATTAATTAGACACCAGAGAAACTGTGGAGTGAATTTAAAGGGGTTGTTAAGGATGGATGTAAAAAGAGACTGCCAAAGATCAAGAAACAAAAGAAGGTAAACTGGGTGTCAGAACAAACTGTGGAAATTGCCAAGAAGAGAAGAGAAGCCAAAGCCAAGAAAGACAAAATTCTGAGGAAGGAACTTAACAAAGAATTTCAGTGAGCTGTTAGAAGAGACAGGAAGTAGTATGACAATAAGATGTATGAAGACATAGAAAATGGAAACAGACACAGAAACCAAAAAAAATCTTCCAAATTTTCTGAACTCAGAAGAAGTTTCCAACCTCATGTTGCTATGCTAAAGGAAGCCATTGGACAGATAGTAACAGATTCAAAGAAGATGGAAGGAGTATACTAGAATTCTGCACAGTAGAGATGTCAATATCCAAGATACCTTAGAAGATATTCCCTACTTATAAGAACCTTTAGTAAGATGAAGTTAAATGACTCCAGTCAAATCAGAAGGCTATAGGAACTGATGGAATATCTACAGAAATATGGCAAGCAAGAAAAGAGGAATCAGTAAGGATTCCAACAAAGCAAATCTGGAGATGATAGTGGCCATCAGATTGGAAGAGGTCAATCTACATTTCAATACCAAAACAAAGAGACTTAACAGAATGTGCAAACTATCATACAATATCCTTAATTTCACATGACAGCAAAATAATGCTTAGGATCATCCAACACAGATTAGAGCCGTACATAGAAAGGGAGGTGCTAGATGTTCAAGCTGACATTAGAAAAAGCAGAGGAACGTGAATCTAGTTATTGCTGATGTACACTAGATAATTGAGAAAGCCAAAGAATACCCCAAAAAGGTCAATCTGTGCTTCATTGATTATAAAAAGGCCTTAAGTTATGTCAATCATGTCAACCTCTGGAATGTGCTTAGAAAAATGGGAATCCCAGAACATCTCATTGTCCTCATGCAAAATCTATATATAGGTCAGGAAGCCACAGTATGGATACAACATGGTGAAACAGACTGGCTCCATGTTGGCAAAGGAGTGAGACAAGGCTGTATACTCTCTCCTTAATCAGCCTGTATACAGGTGTGTGTGTGTGTGTGTGTGTGTGTTGAGAGAAGTTGAATTGGAAAAAGATTACCATGGTTTTAACATTGAAGGAAGAAATATCAGTAACCTCCACTCTGCTGATGACACTATCCTGATAGCCAAAAATGTAAATGATCTGCAAGCTTTAGTAATAAAAGTCAAGGAGCACTGTAAAAAAATTGGACGAAGATTAACTACAAAGAAGACCAAATTCATGACAACAGGTACAGCAACCAGCCTTAGAATTAACAATGAAGACATGGAAGTGGTGGATAGCTTCTACCTTTGAGGATCAACTATCAATAGTAGAGGAACCAGCAGTCAAGAAATATGCCACAGGCTAGCACTTGTAGAGTACTAATGAAAGCCTTGGAAAAGATATTCAGATGTTAGGATGTATCTACAAAGATCAGACTCATGCAGGCAATGGTTTTCTCTGTGACACTCTTTTGAACTTTAGTGTGGAGAAGACTCCAGAGAATATAATTGATAGCCAAGAAAACAAACACATCATCTAACAAATCAACCTAGAGTTTTCATTCACGATACAAATGACCAGGCTCAAATTATTATACTTTGAACACATTATTTGAAGAACTCATTCTCTAGAGAAGTCTGTAATGCTTAGAAAGGTAGAAGGAAACAGAAGAAGAGGGCCACCAGCAGCAAGGTGGATGAACTCAATTACAGCAATGATGGATGCACAGTTAGAAGACCTGAGGGACCAGGCTGGGGACAGTTCATCCTACAGCAAGTCTATTTGTGTGGTCAGTAAGAGTCAACCTGACTTGATGGCACATAATAAATCAGTAGCCTGTATGACAAAATCCTGCTGAAATACACCCTTAATCTACTTCTTCAGTCTTTGAGAGAGATTTGATACCAATTAGCACCATTGGCAAATGGGTGTTGACCAAGCTAAGTTCATTATACTTCAGTTCCATTGTAATCAGCTGGTCAAGGTAACTGAGGTTAAAGTGTCCAACTGATTTAAATGTGAATAAAGCAGAATTGTTTTAGGCTGCAATCCTAAAGCCACTTACTTGGGAATAAACGCCCCATGGATTTCTCTTTTTTTATAGTAATTTTATTAAAGATTATAATTACAACAATAAAAAAAACTAATACAAGCTGAAAAAAAAGAAGACAAAGTAGAGGGTGCAGAAAAAGAAAGAAAAACAAGGGAAAATAGAAAAAGAATGAGAAAAGAAAGAAAAAATAAGAATATGGATGAGACTGGCACCCCCCTAAGGAATTCATAGTGTGCGAGATTCTGTCTAGCAGGTGTAAGCTAATAAAGTAACTGAACAATTCCAGAACTGTCCCGTGGAGTTTCTTGGGCTGAACCTGACAGTAATAAAGTAAAAGAAAAAAGATAAATAAAGAAGTGACTTCCCACCTTCATCACAAGCATAAACAATGTTAGTAACTTATTACCTTCTGTTAAAATACAACAAATGATTTCTTCTTCTCATATCCCATCTCTTATCTATAAATAAATCCATAAAGCATCATTTCAGTCCTGATGTCAGCAAAAGTCCATTAAGGATTACTAGAGATAACAACATATCTATTTTAACCTTGATCAAATAAACCAACTTTATATTCTTTCCTTTTACTTCTAACAATCTTAATCTTTAGTCCCTTCCAATAATATCATAGAACTTGATTTCTTTTCATTTTTTCTTTGGCCCTTCTCACAAAATTCTTCAAAACTTTAACAAGTCTCTTTTGCAATTCAGTATAAGAAAATTATCCAGGTTACTCTCTTGGTTTGTTGCTTGTACATCCCTTTTAATTATTAAGACATCAGCCGGTTTCTTTTGTATGTCCAGTGTAACATCTTTTTCCATATCAATCTCAATCTTGTCAGTTAAAATTTGTTCCTCTTCCATAACATCTTTTAGACAGTCTATCTATAGAGGCAGACACTATTAAAATTAACTTCTGAGTCCATTGTTCAAAAACATCCTTCAATATGTCCAATGTTAAAATATTTTGCTTCATTCATTCATAGATTTCTTAGTTGTTATTATGTCATACTTACAGAAATGTGGTTCTCTTGAGGATTACCACTAGTGTCCAATTACCAGTTTCATCATCAATCATAAGTGCTATTTATTCAGCAAAATGAATTAGTAATTAATAACTGATGAGCATTATGGCCTTGAAGACCATAACACTATTAATTATGACTGGCAATTGGGATTCTGTCCATGAAGTGGTCTCCAGCACCCAGTCCTAACAATCTGTTAGGAGATTTGCAATGATGGTGAGAACTATGGAGAAAGAAATACTTGTCACCACAGCTTTACAAATGTTAAATGGAACATCTTGTTTAACAAGGGCCAGTGTGGGATCTTCCATGAGAAAGTTATTCTGAAATGAATATTCCTCCTGAGACATGAGACAATATACAGAATTAACTTGATTCAAATTATAACAGAAGTGTAGCTTTTGACAACTGCTACCTGGTTTTAATCTTTAAGACTGCATAACTCTTATATTAACATTTAGACATAGCCAGATGGCTCTAATTTAGATGTGTTGCTTTCTCTCCAGCAATGCATGGAGGCAAGCAGAACATATAGTCCTAGTCTCATACAATTATCTTCTTTCATCTTTCCCAGGATGCTTCCAATGTTCCTCAAGTATTCCCAACTCCCATTCCTAGGGAATCTCTTATGTCCTTATATTAAAATCTAAATATGCTTAAGGTTGCAATTTCTAAAAAGAGTTAATAGGAAGCAGGTGTGGCTTCATACTAAAGGCAGGAGAGGGATCGTTGTTCCATCACCTGTCAACCCACAGCACCCGCCGTTCCAGTTCTCCTCCTCAGGAAGTCTGAGCTCTAATCCCCCTCAGGTTTCTTGTGCTACCAGGAGCTTCCTGGTAGCATTTGATTGATTTGTTACCAATCAAAAGACATCCTGTAGCTCCAAATCTTTCCTTTCTTGATGTTGTCTCCCTCTTGGTTTAAAAAAAAAAAGCAAGAAAACATTATGATATTAAAAATGAGAAGTGATAATGTTTGGGACCTCCCTCTGTGCTGAATTCCAGGAGAGAGCCAGGACAACCGCATACTACAAGCCTACCCTGGAATCCCTCTGAATTTTCCTCCACATTTCTCTAGCTCTGGCTGCATTTCTTTCTCCTCTGTTGGGTAAGTGGCTACTGAAGTATCTTGATTTGAGAACCTCCATGCTGCTCCCTATGGGATACGCTCCATTGGCCCATAGCTGTAGCAAGCCAGCTAAGAGCTTTCTCCCTGATCTCTCCATTTTCATCCTGATGGGTTCCCTTAACAAACCATTGTATGTGGACATGAACAGAACATTTATGATAAATGCCACCAGCCAATGGTCTTTGGCTTTATCTGCTTGTTTCTTTGTGTGGTTAGTGCTGGCGTCCATGGACTGATTTTCTGGCTCTGCCTGGGGCTTTCAGGCAAAATTCTCCATATCCACTGCAGCAGATCACTTGCAATGGGAGGTACTTTCTTTTGCTAAAGACTTCAGCTTCCAAGAGCAGCAAAGAGTGTGCCTATCGACACAGCAAGGCCAAATATATTTGGGCCATTTGTGGAAGCAACATCAGTTTTAACCCATCCATTTATTTCCCTGAAAAAAGTAAGAATCACAGCACTGAAAATCAGCCAGTTTGCCACTGAATTTTACCAGCACAATTTGGGGGGATTCTAGGGGCCATGAGTTCCCCCCCACCCAGCATGGGTAATCAGAGATTTGACTCCTCAATTGGGAGCGGGGGGTGGAGGAAGAAAAATATGGAAGAAGCAATAGAACCCAGGAGAATAAGAAATAAGTATACAAAAAGTTATGCCTGGACTCCCAATAACATTTTACATAGGGCAACTGCATAATAATAATAACCTACTTTGGAAGAATTGTCACACTGACTCTCCACTCTGCCTCTGCTCCCTGGCGTTTCTCTGCTACTGTCTGCCATCTGGGAGGGGGAAAAAAATGGGCTATTCAGCAAATGCCCCAAACAAGGCTTTTGAGTCCAGCTGAATATTTGCTTTAAGAGTAACATACCTTTGCACACTTCTCTCACTTCTGTTTTCCAGTGGGAGAGACAGACTCCTGGCCACCTTGCCTGTGAATTGCTACCTACAGCAGTATGAGAAATGTGGAGAACCAGTGGCCCTTTCAATTTTATTTTCCCCATTTTTTATTTTTTTAAAAAAACATATATCCTAGGAAAGCAGAAATAATCATGGAGGCAGATATATGAGTTTGGGGGATTAATCAGCCTCAGTTTGGTTTGTGTGAAATGGATTGTCCTGCAATAGAAATGAAAAAAAATGATGAAAGAAATGTTGGTACATAAGCTCCACCCCTTTTTAAGTATTTGCAACATCACAATGCATTTACAAAAGTGGTGGGGTTTAAGGGTTCCTTTGACTCCCCTTGAACTACCTCTCCCCTCCCCTCCCCTCCCCCCCCCCCCCACAGATGCCTCCCCATGGGCTCTATTATTGCTATCGTATATGGGCTGCCATTAGATGTTAGAGTTTCTTGCATCATTGCTGCTCTCAGTCATCCAGATCCTTGCAGGCCAGATTTTGTAGAATCTATTACAGAAACGTACGGAATTGCCCCCTCTCTGTATCTCCGCATCTGCTCCAGAATGATAGGAGATCCTTCTGAGCAGATCTGGAGGGTGGATGTGGGTTGTATCAGTGGAGGGGGGGGGGGGGGAATCATGGAGAAGAGCAAGGGAAACTTCTGTTTTTGGAAGTCCACCAAAACAACATTGGATGTACCCTAATTTCATTTTTTTACAGTGCTTTTAAAAATAGAAAAGCTTTTTTTGTTATTTGCTTTACCTGTGCAAGTATAGGTTGGAACTAAAACAAAAAACAAACCCACTGAAGACTAATACTGCCATCTTCAAGCCTACAAATCTTCCTTTAAACTAAACATTAGAAAAATAATATTGACACTTTCCATTTCTTGTTATGGTGGGCCTTCTACCTTGTTTGTATGTACTAACTGTAATCTCAGCCTTTACTGTGTTTTGGTTGCTCTGGGGCCTATTACTCTCAAGGATTCTTCTTGCTGCTGATAATGTGATGCTCACCAAATATAGATTATGACTCTACTGTTTAATGGTTCATACACCAACCTGAATGCCTCATCTTCCAAGAAATACCAAAAGCGCTTCCAGGAACAGACACAGATTTGAATACTCCTGTGAGCCTTCAACAGCCTAATAGCTACACATTTGACCTTATCATTTGTGTTTGTTGCCATGGAACAATGGCTGAGTAATGGTCCTCCATTTGCTCCAAATTTATAGTTACTAAATTCATTAACCCTGGTGTATTTGTACTGGGGAATATAACATGTAAAATACATAATTTCTTAATATATTTGATATTTACAAATTCTGATATGAATTAACCTTATTCAAATCAAATCTTATTTGCACTTCCCAAAATTCTATATGGGGTAGAATTTACAAGTAGATTTCACAATTCCTGGTTCAAAAATGTATATAAATGTTCATATTGTGAGAAAGCATGTTTATCAATGTGTAATGTAAGACAAAACAATATTAAGGAATGATTTTTTTGAGAGAGAGAGAGAGAGAAATGCATATTTAAATACAATTTTTACAATATATAGCTTTTTAAAGATTGGAAATAAATGTGGCACTGGAGTGGAATGGATTGATTTATTTGTACCCATTTTCAGTTGCTACCCATTAAATGTAATCCCAAAATATGGCAACAGGTGAATGCATACAAAAGTAACATGGATGGGAAATAGAGTGAAATTCTCTTGACAGAATGCAAGATTTTTTAAATCTTCTAATCCTGGGCTTAATTCCAGACAGAGTTCACCAGAGCTTAGCTGCAAAATCCACTTAAGCCATTTTCAATCCACAAAACCAGGACATGTGAACCGATAGAGGAGAATTGCCTTTTGAGGTCCAGGGTGCCATTTTCTTCTCTCCAATCAACCGTGACTAGTTACCACACATTTGATTAGGAAGAATGGTTTTCAGATCATCAAGAGTGATGGTAAACTTCTCTTATTTTTAAAATTAAGCTAAGATAATCAATGGTGATAGGTTTAGATGAAAAAGGGATGAATGATGTGCAGTATGACTGCTGACATGCCCGGACAATCATGATGAATGTAGTCCAATGAAAGCCGGAGCTGAGTATACACAATAGCCCTTTAAAAAGGAGAGGTAATATGGTTTTTATACATTGATCAACCAAACTCTGGCACTGGATGCTTCACAATTAGAAAACACGCCTGCACTTATGTAGAGTCTAAACAGCAAAACATATGCAAGGAAAAGAAAGAGGTAGATAAAAACTTAGCAAAGTGAGAGCAGCGAAAGCAAATCTAAGAAATCCTTCAGCCATAAGATTAGGTCTTCAGAAGGCATTTGAAGAAGAAAGATCAGCAGGAAGAAAATGGCAAAGATAAGGACCAAAATATGAAAACAATGAATATCAAAAAGTAGGAGAGAAAGAGATGGTTTACAAAGACCTCCTGCAAAAGAATCACTTGCAGGATCAACAAGGTTGCCAAGTTGATGGGCCAACTAGGTATCGCCACATAGCAGAAGAAGGAATGTTTAAAAATATAAAGGAAATGAAGTCATTTAAAAGGAAAAAATAATATGAAAGATAAGTTGGAGTGAGTTCGGTTAATGCAGCTGAGGAAGGATGCTACCAAAGTGGTGAGAAAGGAGATGCAAGGCACAGTAGCAAGAGATGAGATAAAATAGAAATATGGAACCTTTTTCAATTCATGAGAGGCATTTACTCCAGACAAGCAGTTCAGGAGCTTTATGTCAGTGGTGATTGGTGAACCAACATCCAAAATAAACAGGCTGCTGACTAGTGGTACTAGCCTGCTGACTAGTGGTACATTCTGAAAAGTAGATACTTACCATGACAGTCCCATAATCATGTGTTTCCAAGGAAAACAGCAGCAAGGATAACAAAATGTAGGCCACAGGTTGGATATATATGTATGCAGGATTGTGAATTATAAGTGTGTGTGTGTATTCTGTACACACACTGCAAAGAATTACAATAAATAGCACAATGTTGTCTAAAATAATCCAACAACAACAACAACAACAACAGAATAATACAGCCAGTTTGGTGTAGTGGTTAAGGCACCAGGCTTGAAACTGGGAGATGGTGAATTCTAGTCCCACCTTGGATGCAAAGCCAGCTGGGTGACCTTGGGCCAGTCCCTCTCTGTCAGCCCTAGGAAAAAGAAGGCAAGACCAAACCACTTCTGAAATTTTGCCAAGAAAACTGCAAGGACTAGTCCAGGCAGTCACCAGGAGTCAACACTGACTCAAAGGCGCACGTGTGTGCACACACACAAATAGAATAATGAGTTGACCAAAAGCTAGAGAAATCTGGGATCATGGCTGTAGTTCAGGGGTGGGCTGAGCAATCTGTGATCCCAGACCTGCATGTAGCCCCAACTCACACAGCCCTTGGGGCCCCTATCCACAATGCCTTTAAACTGAAAGTAAAGTCTCCTGCCATTTTGTTCTGGGAACAGAATAGCCCTCAAATTCTCCCCAAATGTCATCCCTGCCCATCTGTTCAATCCCAACCATTTTGTGGCCTTGAGCCCTCTAAAATGGTTGAGAATGAGCCTTGTCCAACAAACTATTGCCCCACCTTGCTGTAATCCATAATTAGATTCAATTCTTATTTAACAGCATCAGTGACAATCTCAAGATGAAAGCCTTACCAGTATACTGGCGTTGGACAGGGACAGAAAACTCCGGTTCAAATCCCTACATGACCATGGAGCATCCTGGATAACTTTAGGAATGTCCATGTCTCTTAACCTGCCTCACAGAATATCTGTTGTTCGGATATAATGAAGAGGTCTTCATGTGTGTCCGTCTAAGTTTCCAGGAGAGGCAGAACAGAAATCTTACAATAAATTCATAATTATGTGGACTTAATAAATACATGCATACAGAATACCTGTTCACCTACTTAAGACCCACAGCAAGGACAACCCATAAAGGCATGAGAAGGCTAGACAGGCAGACTGGCTCCACACTACACGTGGCAGGTGGCCTACTCACCTCACTACCCAACATATACCCATTCACACATACAAATCACTCACTCAGTTGCCCCACACTGAGTCTCATACCTTCAGGCTGCTGCTTCAGGATGCCAATTACAATCAAAAACCTGGGAAAAGGGAGAGAAAATGCCTTGAAGCAATGGCTTCTCAGGTTAGCCATTAGGCTCCCTTCCCATTAGTGGCAAGGCAGTGGTGATGAATAATTCTAAATATATAAATAAATGCAAATGCCTAGCATTTCTCCAGACTGGGGAAGCTTGCTCTCAAGGTGGTCAGCATCTTGGCATGGCAGGAGGGAGCCTTGGGACAGCAAGAAGCTTCAGTACTCCCTTCTGAGGGTTGACTTTAGTCTTCGGGCAGCAGACGTCCCTTCCTGAGACAAAGGAAAGCTATCAGGGGAGGGGTTACTTTGCTGCAGATGAGAAACCACTAGAGCTTGGAGTGGGTGGGATAGAGGGCTAAGCCACTCCTTGTGAGGAGGATATAGCTGAGCCTGGCTGAACCACCCAACTTACTCTCTCCTGCCTCCCCCCTCAAAACAAAAAGAAGAACAAATGCTATCAGGGTTGTTTGGTTGTTGGGAACAACAAGCTAGTGGAATATCCTGTTCCAGACTGCCCAGATGTTTTCAGCAATGAAGTACTGTACATTGGTAGCAAAGACCTGCAAAGAATAAATTTGTCACTAAGCACGTGGAAAAAAACAACAAGAAAGACAGTTTAAGTTGATCTCCAGATTCTGAGAGTTATTCTCTAAGATAGCAGGAACAAAATAATGGGTGAAGATTTAAAAATTATCAGGTAAATATTAGACAAATATGTTGGCCTGCCTTAATTTTGGCCAACATTAAAGGGGAAAAATTATTAGTTATTGTTCATGTCTACCATTTTATTCCAAAAGCTGATAGACTGAAAATAGTAATTTTTTCTTGGACCCTTAAATACCTTGTGTCCTATTTGTGGTCAATGGGATCTTGAAGACAAGGATTGATTTTACCATCTAACTAAAATGAATTAGGGCTTTTGAAATTAAATAATTTTAATGATCAATTTTAAATAATTAAACAAAAATGATACCATGTAACTTTTCTGGTAGGATGAGGGTGGAGTGGTAGGATAGAATCTCAATACAAAATCCTGAATGGAATGAAAGTGAGATCCTGCAAGGTTATTTGAGAGTGTCAAATAGAAGAGGCAAAGGCACATAAACTAAAGCTAAGAAAGGGTCAGGCCCTCAAGGAATTTAGATAGAATTTCTGTAGATGAGGAGAAAGGTGAACATATAGAAGAGAAGGCAAAGGGCAGCAAGAGAGAAAAATTTATCCTGTTGTGAACAGTCATAATGAGATGGGAGACAAGTACAAAATACAAAAGATGCTACCATTGCTAATTCTCTGGAAAAGGACAAGAGGTCTTTCTGCTACCTCCCAGGCATTTTTTTCTCTCCCATCCCATCCCACCTCTCCTCTATTTCAGAAAGCAGGATGCATAAGCATTCAAAGTCAAGATCAATACAGGTTGCCTTTGCCATTCTCCTTCCCCAAGCAAGGATGTGTATGTTTCCGACTCTTTTTTTTTTTTTGTCTGCGCTCAGTCATTACTGACCCTGCAGTGACTGCCTGGACGAATCCTTGCAGTTTTCAAGGCAATTGTTTTTCGGAAGTGGTTTGCCAGAGCCTCCTTCCTAGAGCATAGCCCAGCTGGTGAGTGCAGGAGACGGGATTTCCGTTGCTTCGCGCCCTTTTCGGGCGAGCACGGTTTTGCACTTACCGGCAACTGGTCCCGTCTCTCTGTGCAAGGCGCTGCCAGCATTTTTCCTCCCACCAGAGTGAAAGTCCCCATTTATCTACTCACGTGAGTTTTCGACCTGTTGGGTTGACAGGAGCTGGGGAGGAAACAGGAGCTCACCCTGTTAACGCGAAGGCTGGACTTGAACCGCCGAAGCGTCAGCCATTTCTGGCCGGCAACTTTCAGCGTCATTAAGCCGCTGCGCCACCGCGTCCCCAAGCAAGGATGTGTATGTTTCTGACTCATACGATCACCATAATGTGTAGAAAGACAGGATCAGAGCACTTCTGGATGTGGTCCATTTT